>VXAU01001620.1:96514-146514 GCA_013399695.1 Formicarius rufipectus | reverse complement strand
GACAAACTGACCCTGGATACTAAAAACCAAGACAATGATGATGTCTTAACTTGCACTTCACAAACACCATCTGTATGCTAAGTAGGTGCTTTCAAAGTGTATACCTACCTTGTGTTTTATTTGTCATAACTAATTTAGTACTTTTGCTGCTGAGCAGATACTGTGTGGAGTTTAGAACAGAGTCACTTTCCCACCACTGTGCTCTGGAGAATCGGCCGTATGCTCACTGGATGCAGTACCTACGTGAAGGGCATACCGTGTGTGTCGCCTGCCAGCCTCCAGCTATGAATACAGACACGCATCGCTGTGCTGGGGATGGCCATAATGCAGATGGGTAAAGAAAGCCTTTTTTCTGCTCTCTTCTCTGGAGCAAAACCCAGTACGGAAGTTAAAACTTCTCGAGGTCTCATTAAAATCTGCGTTTATTATACCTAAAAAAATGAAACAGTTCATATCACCTGTGGGACTCAGCAGGTTTACCCTTTCAGTTCTCAGTGAATTAGGAAGTAATTTCAGTATAAGAATTCAGTGCTTTGCATTCCTTATTCAGAATTATGAAGGAATGGTGCAACTTCCGTATTGCAAGAGGACTTTTGACAGCTATGGGCACTTTCACTTATAAATGGTATTTCCTGACATAATCCAAATCTGGTTGCAGGTTTAACCGTGGTGGATCACTACTCCCCGCAAACCTATATATCTTGTTTCTATAAAAGTAATTGTGAAAGTAGATATTTATTATTCAGAACAGATTTTTACTTGATCCATACATTTATTAATATGCATACTGCTTAATATTGGTATAACCAGTTACTCAATCCATCATTCTGTATATTACACTTTGGAATATAGTGCCTGCTCGACAAAGCATTTTAAGAGCTAGATGAGTTAGTTAAAGAATGATTTAGCAAATCTAATCTTCTGACATGTTATACAACACAACCCAGTAACATGAAATATATGGTTTTCAGTCTTTTAATTCCTCATTTGTTGTCACATTTCAGAGCTAAAATCTTACACTGGGAAGCAATTGGCAACTCTCAGTGCCAAGGAACCTGGAAGAAGATTCGTCAGCTGGAACACTGTTCATGTCCCCTGGTGCATAGCTTTATTTTTACATAAATGTTTAAAAGATCTTTAAGATGGCAACAACAAAGATTGTGAAAGTTAACATCAATGCCAAGAAACCTGCATTGTTCTGCTGCATTTTCTGGAGCCTAAACAAATCTTCAAGGAGCCAGAACTTTGGCAGGAGCATTCTGGGAAACTCTCTCTGCCTTAATACAAAATCCTAAGACTGATCTTTCTGTTAGAACACTAGAAGCATGTTTCCATGTTTCCCTTTTGTAATTAAAGAGCTAATGTTTCTAACCATAGTAGTTGCTTTTCCTGACGTTCTTGTTCTCTACGGGCTACAGGCACTGCTCCTACTCAGTAGTGGGCCAGACAAATTTTTTTCAAGTCTGAGAATAGTTACTATCATCATTAAATACAAAGACTGAATAAACATGAAAGTTTGAGAGCTAAAACTGGATTTTAGTTGAGATCCTTTGTTCTTTCCCAGCATCATTGAGACAATTGTTTAAACTACAAGTGCATAAGTATTCTTCCTCTCCATTGCAGTTTTCATGTTCAGCCACCTTCATAAAGTCATATAACATAAAGTCAGGGTTAAGGAAGTAGATTGCTCAGAACTTCATGTCACTAATACACCGTGTGAACTTTATGGCACATGAACCTAAATAAGACTTTTAAATTAAGACCTTGGCTAACATTAAAATAATTCCTTATTACTAGTTAAAAATGTTCATGTACAACAACACAGAAACCTGCAATATTAGTGCATCGGCAAGACTGCTAATCCTTGGTTTGTTACCTGTTATTATCCTGAATTATTGTTATGGCACTAAAGATGCTGCATCATGGACTTTTTCACTTGTTAGATACCTGCTATGACGTTTTGAATTGTTGGCTTACAGCTGCTTTAGGATTCCTTGCTGAAGGACAAAACCTGTATATTATCAAGATCCTGAAATTCACAATGTTTCCTAAAAAACCAAATTGTGCATTAAGGTTGAGAAAATTTACTGCAAGGACATGCAGCATCTCCATGGAACCTAGAGACCACTGTTTCTAGCAACTGCAGGAAGAGCCCATAGTGTCTGGTGGTAAGAACGAGGAAGGCAATCTGGCTGAGGTCCTGTCCACAGAAGAGTGTGAAACAAATCTTTGTAACTTCACTTGACCATTTTATTTTAATGAAAGCAGGCCTCCAAAACAGAAACTTAATACTTCCTGAACATGTTAGCCCTCAAGAATATATTTTCCTTTGCAACCAGGAAAATTATCTCAGGTTTATTTTATTATGACCAATTCAGACAGATGCTTTTCCTTGCAAGGTTCTTGGAAAATAAAAATATTATCCAAGGAGAAATACACAGAAAACATCTGAATTGGAGGGATTTCACTTTTAAAAGAATGCTGTTATGTTAGTTCAAGTCACTAGATTTACACCAGTATGGCAGTAGAAAGTAGAAGTTGTGGAACTCTTTTCCAAACAGTCTGAATCAAGAGAGATCACATAGTACCATCATCCATCTGTTACAGTCTCACATGAGGACACTTACAATGTCCAGCTGACACCTTGATAGTGACCCCCATCAGAGCATATCTTTGCTTGCTATCACTGCAGACAGAGATGGTAAGAGCACAGATGAGACATCTCATGAGCAGTGCCATCAGTGACAGTGTAGACTTGTTAATGACCCCACTTTGGCCATTTGTTTTTGAGCTTTCCCTTTTCTGCTGGTCTGGAAGAAGATATTTCTCAAGACAAGGTAGGTGGCACAAGATAATCAAGAGATATTAAGTGCTACTGTAATAGTGTTGCTTTCCATGTGTTCTTCATCTCTTCTGCAAGATAAAAAGTGCTATTACACCAGTATGTCCAAGTCCAAAAGAATCTTCTACCCAGACCTTTAGCTTATTTATTAAAAAAAAAAACACAACCAAACAAACTGGTACCTTTGCTACTTATAAATATAAAAT
Source organism: Formicarius rufipectus (assembly GCA_013399695.1). Taxonomy (NCBI): domain Eukaryota; kingdom Metazoa; phylum Chordata; class Aves; order Passeriformes; family Formicariidae; genus Formicarius; species Formicarius rufipectus. The sequence goes on along the minus strand of VXAU01001620.1, from coordinate 143,466 downwards.
TACATGAAATAGCACATTTTTAATTGCAGAAAAGCAAGCAAACAAACAAACTACCAGCTTTTAAAATTAGTCATATATTGATATAACTTACCGATAGAGATGACTAATCTGACCAAAATTTCAAAGTGAAGCAAATCAGATTAGAATGAGTTATATGGCAGGAAGTAAAATGACAAAAAGCTCAATCTGACTAGAGATCCAGCCCTTTAAAAATGCAGAACACTTGATTTTGTATTAGCCTCTATCAAGCTGAAGATGCTGCTAGACATTTAATACCCCTATGTACATAACTGACCTTAAATCACTGCAAACATTTGCACATTTCAGAATTTGGGTCATATACTGCATGTAGCTAAAAGGCCAGGCTTTACATTAAAGTCATCACCTGAACAAGTTTTCTTACATGAATATTTTATGCCTATTACTATTCTGTTTCACGTTTTAGGACAGCAACACTACTGTGCTCAGAATAACAAGCTGTTACTCTGAAAAGCTAGGCTAGGTCAGTCCGGCGCAGAGTTCTCCATCGGTCTTTTAACATGACACTTGTTCGGTTGTTGAAGTTACCGTGGGCCAAAATTTTAGCCCAGTTACCCACTCCAAACTTCTGTACTCCTGATTTCAGTTCCAAGTCTTCTTTGTAAGTCCATCGCTAGGGGAAGAACAGAAAAAGACTGGATATATGAACAGAGAAAGGTGTTGATGTAAAAGCTAACCTTACAGCAAATATAAAAGCAAGTTTTCATACAGCTCTTTAGTTATTACAGAGTACAGCTATCAGAGGGCTTTGTAAAACACTTGAATATAAATCTTGAAACTAAACACAGCAAGGGTTATCAAGTGTTACAACACAGCAGCAGATACCACCTGGAACAAGAACCACCTGCTTTCAATGTTCACAAGTTGAAGGAGGAAAAGAAACAAAAACACTGGGCAGAGTTTTGCTTCATTCAAAACATGCTTTCCAAAATTGTACTTCATTAGCTAACTGAGCCAAGACAAACCTTGACTGATCCTAGTATGCACCACAAAAGAGAAAGCATTCTGTAACATACCAGGCTAGGAACTGAGAATCAAGACCATTTACAAATGAAGATCAGTGGGCTTAGGAAAAAAACTTTGATATTTAAAATGCTAATTGAAGCAAAATTACACGTGTTGTATTTGAAGGTGAGATCAGCCATATTCTCAGGCAATAGCTGTGCATTTGCTTTTGGCCATTTGTTGAGCTCACTACTTAAGTTTGACTGCCATCACCTACAAACTTTTTAATCTTCAGGGGATGACTTCTCTCATAAAAATAAGGGAGAACTACTTGCACTTATGCATTTGTAAGCAACCCCTTCCAGTTCTCTGTAAGTTGGTTCTTGGTACAAATACCTCAATACAAACACTTTTAAGACTGCACACAAGTAAACCTGAACTTTAAAAAATTTAAATACTTGATTTTAAAAATCTTGCTTTACAATAAAGTGTGAAGGACAACCAAGTGTCAATTTTCCTTTAGGATTACTTAATAAAAATAGACATATATAAAACAAAAAATTACAAATTCCATGTATCCTATGTTCTTTTTTAACTACTGAATTTTTTGGTATGTGTATGTTTGTGGTGGATTATGTGCAGTCATTTTTTTCACTCTGAAATAGCAGTTAGCAACTAATATGAAATAATTTTAAACCAACTTATTTAGCTAGAATCTAATCCTCCACAAAGGTCTTCAAATCCTTGCTTGCTCAATACACAATTAATCATGCTGATGTATGATCAGCACAGCTCTTCAGGGAAACTGAATTGCATATTATCTATGCAAACATAGGACAGGATCCTCAGTTGAAATAACTGCATGGGAAAACTAAAAATTACTAAAATCTAATCAAAACTGCAGTTTGATAGTGTGTTCCTTTTAAATTTATTCCCCCAAACCCTGAAAGGTAAAAACTTAACTTACAGTAAAAATAGAAATTTATAAACATTAATGAGACCAAGATACACAGAGAATTGTATTGTGCAGCTGTTCCATTTAATTTTTTTGTGTTCAGTTCTGCTTCTTGCACAGGAGGTGTCCTGCTGCTCCTGATGGACCACAGTAAGTTATGAAAGGAGACAAATGGTCAATTTTCACTGGTCTCATGCTGGCATTTCTGTGAGCACCAACAGAGTCCATATTAAAAATCATTAGTTACCAGAATTTACAAAATCTGAATGTGTTTATGTGCAAGTCATGAGGAAAAGACTGCTGAAAACCCAACTGAAAGACTGTCTTATTTCTGCATTTAATCATCACCTGTGCTGTATTGATTTCAGAGTAGGTCTGAAATAGCAAAACTATTTCAAAACCAGTGTTTTTGCATAAAAGTGTTATAAAATTTACACAGGCAAGTGATCAAAAGCACTGCAACTACTTACTAATGTTTGGTTCGTGAAAGCAAAATTGTTAACGTTGATAGGTCTTTGATGCCTCAGGAGTTGAGGCATTTGCAGCGAATAGTCCTGCTGGTCAGAACTTAAATTGACAAAGGAGTGAACTGTTTGTAAAAGAACCTACTGACTCGAGACTCCTCATCTGATTAATTGAATTTTCTGTTGTTATCCACCATAAGCTGCTTATCTGACACAATTTTGATGAAAATGCAGTTTGTGAAAATTACAGAACTCTGCAGCTGCCCCAGCTGGGCAGAACTCACATTAGCAATGGCCATCACTGTTGCTCCCTGTCCTTTTCTGTCACCACAGCTACCAACTAATCTAAACTGCAAACCAAGTTACTTCTACAACAGCACCTGGTGCTGCAAACGGGATTCACACGTCCTACTTCACTTAAGCACATTGTGGTCTGATCCCTGCCACTGCTTGGAAAGGTAGAGGACCTTCTGAAATCTCTACTGTGGCTTCAGCACAGGTAGGCTCCTGCAGTGTGTGAGGGCTGCTGAATCCCAGCTTTAATATAGATGAGTCAGGCAACCCTCTGCCAGCTAAAAAAGGGAAAGGCAATTATAATGCTGGTCTGGTCAAAGTAAGGCAGTTAAAATTGAAGCTTGGGTTGGTTTCAGCTATTAACGTGGCATGAACAAGCTGGGTTTAGGACAGGGCTGCAGTCCCCATGGCAAGGATTGAAAGGGTGAGGGGTGGAGATTTAGTCCTGGGTTGCCTGTTATTCCCTTTCCTGTCTCCAGCATAAGTTTTCTTGGGATCTGTTAACTGTCCCAATCAACACAGTAGGCTCAGAACAGATGTTTATGACCAAGAAGAGCCCTTTTGTGTCTTGTAGTTTTCCTTTGAGTTACTGGCCATCATAGGGCTGGAGGGTCATCCCAGCAGCAGTGACTCTGAGCCGCCACCCAGGAGGCAGAGGCCCCTCCTGCCTTTTCTTTGTTGTCTCCCTGCATGAGTGAAAACTTCACCCTTTACCTGAAAGGGAGCCATCTTGCAAGAGCACACTGCAATACAGTCAAAAGGGTGCTTGTATTTGGTGCATCCAGCTGTACCAGCCAGGAAATAAAGGACCAATGAAAGGGGTGGGAGGGCTGGGGTACCAGGCTGGTAGAAATGCTTTTTCTCATACTTGGGCATGTTCATTCATGTGCCTATGAACTTAGAGAGAAGGGTGTGTGCCTTCACCAGTGAACTTACACCTCTATCAAACAGACAAGAGAAGAGGACACAGCCCTGTTAATGTCTTACGTGGGTACCACACATGGGTGCTGTTGAGGACAGCACCTTGTCTGTCAGTCTGTGTCAGTGTCCTCTGTTTGTGTGTCTCTGGGATTTGTGTTCAACTTTGTTATGGGGCAAACCTGCAGATGGGAAAGCAAGATACATCCCCCAGCCCGAGCAGGGACCCAGGTCCCTGGGTGCTGCATGGTGTGCCAGCAGCCAAACAGGAAGGCCCTGGGCTGGGGCTGCTGGAGGAGGTGGCCACTTCTAACATGCCTTAATGGTTTTGTAGCCAGCAGAATCTGGCTGAGCTGTGAGCATTCCTGATATTAAATGTATATAATCCATATACATGGTCCCCATGACAGGGGACCAATCCTTTGCTAATGCACCTACAATGACATATTTGTAACTGAACCTGTAGAGCCTCAGAGGGGCTCCAGAAGAGGACTTGCACTAATAAAGCCTTGGGTTAATTGGAGTAACTGGACTGGAATAAAAAGTGTTTATAGCACATTACAAGAGCCATGAGCATTGTAGCTAGCTGAATCTGAAGTCCGAAAATTTGTAGCTTGGTGGATTAAAAGAAAAGTTGGTTTACTAGAATATGCATAAAACCTTCTCCTATAAGAAACAGAGCACTTCCAACTATCAACTGGATGAATCGTGTGGGCCATAAAGCAAAAGAGAACACTAGAGAATCACGTTACGTCTCATCTTTACAATTGAAACTTTCAAAATTGTAAAGAAGTGGGCAGAAAGGGAAATGCCAAGTGCAAAGGAATAGTCTCAACTTACAGAAAATGAAAACTGATAAAACCAACTAGTAGATCTGATAAATTCAAGAAAATACTTGAATTACAGGGAACAAACATAATTTAACTCTGCAAATAATGTACCCAGTGGAAATGTAAATCTCATAGCTGCTGTCATTAGGCAAGTGCATACCATCCTGCTGATGCACAAGGAAGGGTGGACAGGAAAACCCAGCGTCAGCTGGTATGACTGTCAATGGCACAAGAGGCCCATGTGTTAAATCCCACATCCATGGAGATGGGAAAAAAACCCCAATTATCTCCTCTCCGAATGACCTGGAACCCTTCTGGGATCTTTAAAAAGATTCTGCTCCTAAAAGCAACATCAATTCATAAACTAGGAATGGACGAGGTGATGATTTTGAGTGCCATTTGACATGATTCCCCACTTCCCTTGAATTTAAATTGCTCAAAGTGTCAGCAGCACTCAAACATGAAAGCCAGGGGGGTGAGTCTCAGGGAGAAGGAGCTTAGATAACATTCAGCCTGGTCAGAACTGTATCCTGATTATACTACAAGGGAATATGTGACACCTACACAAAGTAGAAGCTGATGTACATCAAGACCAAACTTCACATCTCAAAGTTGGACTTATTTCAGCTTAATGCAACTATCAGTGCCTCTTCAGTAAACTATAATCGCTGATAAACCTCACTGAACAGTACAAGAATTACAAGTGATAGTAGTTTAGCTGTATTTTTAAACAGTTAGGAACCAAAACTTCTCTAAAGCAGTCTACCCTTTATCAAAAATACTTTTTCCTATTGCAATACATCCTATTCCACAGATCTTTTGCAACATTAGCAGTGAATGGCTTTTTTTTTTTTTACTTTATTAAAAGGCCAGAGATTCCATTGCAATCATGTAGTTCATCTCATTTCAGAGCATGCCAGAAAACTTTCCTAAATAAAATTTTTATTCAAGTAACACAGTTATTCTTGACCTAGAGCACCAGATAATTTAAATACTTCAGAGACAATCATGATCATTGTTACTTGCAATGATTAATTACATTTTTTCTTAAGAGGGTTGTTTTAGCTTGTTTTGATTTTAAATTGCTTAATTAAATTTTTTGTACAATAAATTCCTTCAGTTTAACAGGTAAATGAGGAGCCTGCCTTACAAGTAAATCAGGGACTGATTTATTTTCTTTTCACTGAGGAACTGTACAGAGCAGTAACTTGCCCCCCTGTGCCACTCACTGAGGAACTGCCTGTCCTGTCTGGGACAGCACTTGTGTAGATTCCAGCTTTGCACTGTTAGAAGCTACCAAGGCTGGTTGAAAGCCCAGACATAATGCAGTACTGTGCTTGAACTCACATCATTAGAGCACCTAGTCCAGAGCAACGCGATATCTGGCCAGCTTAGAATGCAGGCAGAGCAAGCTTGAGTTTGCCAAGCAGAATGTGGAGATACATCCTCATATCTAAAGATGTTGTGACTCCTTAAGAGTCACTCCCCCTCTAGTAACCTGTCTTCCTTTATGCATTATGGGACTCTGACTTTTTTCCTTCAAATTTAAATATATGAAGTTTTTTTGCATACAAGTCTGACTAAATTCTGAACATCCAGATTTTCAGACATCCTTTAATTTAAAGGAACCGTCAGTCAGATTTTAGACAACTTGAAGGACTTCCATACAGGATATAAAATTGAGTACAAACAGTTCCCTAAATTCCATGACACTTTCATCCCCTAATTTAGGGACAAGAAAATAAAGTATGCTTCCTTTCAATAGCACTGCAGAGTGTTATTTGCAGTTAACTGAAAACACAGCAATGAAAGGCTGAAAATGGGCACTGAACCATTGCAATGAAATGCCATTTACAAAACAAGAGCAGACAATGCCAACATTGAAAGAGGGACTACATGGAAAAGGAAGTTCTAGAAGTCAACAGCTCTGACATTCATTGCATTCTTTCATGCATGCAGACAATTTTATAACCCAGATGATTAAGCAGAGTAGCAGATTTATTGTTTAAAAAGCCAATTATCATTGCTTTCTATATAATAGTGAGCAGTCTCACTGGAAGGGAATATGGCATAAATACTACAGAGGCAGCAAATGCCTACAACTTCTCTAAGTGCTTAAAGAAACACAATTCTTAAGTTTCATTCAAGTTTTTATAAAATTTTCAAGGAGTTCTTTTCTGCTATCAGATGCATTTTTCTACAAATGTAGTCTTTACATTTCAATTTAGGTTGAACTATAACAATGTAATTAAGCAAACAACATCTATTTTTTTCTAATGAGATGTGTGCATAAGCCCTAGACACACTGCTTGTAGGTGACCCCATAACAGACTACCTCAGCATGAAAATATGTGAGTACAAAGTTCTCATTAGCTCTGTGTCAATTGTGGTCCAAATAGTTTAAATCTTGATGTTGAAAACAAGCTTAATGAAAGTGTTCATGCTTACCAGTAACTGGCTAACAAGGTACCTATCCAAGTGTACTTTGGAATGAAGTAATTATGTTTTTAAAGGCAACCAGCAAATCCAGTAAGTGCTGCTATTTATTTATTTTTATTTATTTTAGGGCACTGGTTGTGGCTTTTAAAGATGCTCCCTGTGATTTAACTATTCCTGAGAATTGTGAGGAAGTGAAAAATTGTTTATAGGGGATTAACTTCCTAGGATAGTTGAGTTTCATTAGGACCTCAACCAATTTGAGCACACCAAGTAACTGAAGATTGAACCAGTACTTCAACTGCAGTAAAAATGCTTAAAGAACTAGAAGTATTACTTTCCTCAAGGACAATCCGGAAAAAAAAGCATGAGCAGGTTTGGCCTTCCCTGTTATATGAAAAACAAATGTCAAAATGAATACCAGAAAAATGAAACAGCTCACAACAAAATGGGCATATGATGGTAACCTGTACGGTTATCTAAACTGAAAATCTCCAAATTACTTCCTAAAAGATATTATGAAGATGAATTCAACAATGGCAAAGCATTTATTTAATATTAATTTCTTCAGTTATCATGATAAGATGCTGAACAATTATGAATGAAAATCGGCTTTGCGCAAAAATTAGCTTGAAACAGTTCACCTCAACACTAAAGCAACTTCAAAATGCATTCTATTAAGGATACACTTCTGTACTTCCCACCAACAGGGAAGTCTGGCATTTAGTGAACATAGTAGAATTATTTTAAGTAATTCAATGAAGTAGGCTCACCCATGAAGAGAACACAAAGGACCATTTGAAATGTTAACATTATAAGACGACTATTATTTGGTTTGTAAAAAACCAGAATAGCTTCTCAAGTAAGTAGATGCTTTTACTTCATATGAATAAAGTAGTGAATTATGGAATTGCTAAATCTTTAGCATTTTAAGTTAGAAAACAAGAAGTCTTTCATGTTTGCCATAAATTCTCATGGTGAAATGATATCCCAAATTCTTTAATCCCAACAGTGGAAAGAATTTCTTATTTTTTCACTTTTTAGAGAATCAAATGAAACTCTAGATAACACTGTATTTCAACAAATTAAAGGCTTGGAAGCATTAGCAACAATATTTGAGACTGCAAAGAATAATTTTGTCTTTAAAAAAAACCCAATAAAACAGTTTGAAGAGCTGTAGCATAGCTTGAGTAATCTACCGAATCTTAAATCTAGGCATTTTGGAGAAAATCAAATAAAGCTGGGAAAAAAACTCTGTGCAGTACACATGAATTTTATCTCCATTTAGAACAGAAGATGGGTACAAACCTGTCTTCTTCGGCCACAGGCCATAGCATCTCCTTGTTTTTCCACATTCTCCAAGTTGTTCAAACCTAGAAGACAGTTAATATACAGCCAGTACAACGAGGAGTCAACATTAAGGCAGCAGTTTTGCATTCTACCATTTACATGAGACAAGAATGTACCCTATTTTGATATTTATGACAGATTGGAAAAATTTCAGGGTCTGTTTACATATAAAGATACTTTTTTATATGAATACACATAATCTTGCTGTAGTCCAAGGACTCAAAAAATAGCCTGTTCAAATAATATCACCATATTTTCTACACAACAGTTCTCACAGAGTAACTGTACTTTGTACAATTGATACTTTGTACAAAAATTCCATAATTTCCAAGTACATCTATCAGGTCTTAACTGTGGCAAGCATTCAAGGGATCTTAAGGGTTTCTCCTTCCATATATAACATGGCCACATGCAAAAACTGTAACATCATCCCTCTGTGGGAAGATGGTAATGGTCTTCAGAACCTACTTAAAAATATTACATTATCCACGTTGTTAAGTTTTAAGAAGTAATACCAGGAAAATGCACAAACATCCAAACTGTGCATTTTACACTATGATTTGTTTTTCCAATCGGCCAACCTCTTTAGTTCCTTCCCACCAAAGTGATCTAGCACGGAATTCAGAAAAGAAATTTCAGTACTCCTCTGGCAGCTATCTTTTGCACAGAATACTGTAAATCACAGTAAAGCAAACAAAATCCCAAGGAAACCAGAAAATAGTGAATGACTTTACAAAATGAGTTGCGAGAGAACCTTAAGCGACTCCACAGTTTACTAAATACAGCTACGACCAAACCTGCACTTGTACAGAAACCATACACAAAACTGGGAGGGTTTTTTTCCACCACAACCATTTCTGTATTAATCCAATCACACTGTATAGCAGTTAGAAGTGTTTGACATGACTATTTCGAAAGTGTAAAAGTAAACTAATACTCACTCTGAAGAACTCTGCTCTCTGTGTATTTCTGTCCTGAATGACGCCTGCAAGGAACATAGAACTGGAGTGAAAATACACAGAACTTCATGGAAAGTCTGACCAAAAGCAACAACAAATTCTACCTTCTTGTAGGTCTTTTTACGTCTCCAGGTGACTGATTTGTGATACACTGTTGCTCTTGCACCAAACTTGAAAAAAAAAGACAAAAAATAATTTCCCAGGGAGCAATTTGCCATTTATATGATTCAACAATAAAAAAAAAAAAATCCCAAGTTCTCTCTACAGAAGAAGTGGCATAGAAACACTAACTGCATCAATCCATTAACCCACTTAACCCTGCGTCACACATTTAACTTGATGGCATTTTGCACATCTCTATTTTAATTAGGAATTATTTCTATAGGGTTTTTTTAATAAAGCCTTTCATAATCTCTCAGATGTAATTCTGTTATGAGCTGTCCTTCTAAAAAACCCCAAACAAACCCCAAACAAAACACTTATGAAATGTCTTCTTTTATACTCTCTGCATGAGAAAATTTCCATAACTAAATGATGCCAAATATTCCATGTATAAAAATGCAGAAATAAAAGCTCTATTCCAAGTAAAGACTACAGTTATATTCTCCATGAAAAAACAAGGCAATAAACCTAGAATATTAGTATTTTCCTAAATAAGCATGTAATTGTATTAAGGGTTCACACTTCCAGAATCATGAAGCAACATTACTATTTCCCTTCACATTAATAGCACCAACAGAACCTTACATTCAGCTGTAAGGAAAATGTAACAGACTCATTCAATTTTGTTATTCTCTTTCTTTTTGAGATGACCTATAGTCTAAAATTAAGAGGGCAGAACTAAAAGGAGCTCAATCAAGCATTAAAAAAGGCAAAGTCTTCTAATGTTTTTATCATTATACAAGACTGACAGCTGTTTAAACTGAAAATTGTGCATCTTCACAAATAACTAAACTTAATGCCAAGCAATTTGATGTAAATGCCAAAAAGTCAGAACCATAGAAGAACCCAAATTAAAAAAAAAAAAAAAAGGTAATGTGTTAGTGGATAATTTTCTATTGGACAGCAGTTTGGAAGTTAATTCTTTCTACCTACTCTTAGTTCGACAAGTTTCAAGTTAGTGTCAAAGCATACCCCTCAGTATGAATGCTTCATACCAACCTTTGCTTTGTGTCCAAATTACTTTTGTAATTTTTGTTGATATTCACAGGTTTGTTTTGCAATGCTATTGCTCCCAATCCTTTAGATTCCACATATTTTGTGGCTTCCTGTGAGAAAAGGAACCAATACCTTAAAATTAAAGCCAGCCAATACCTAGATAGTAGTTTACACTAGGATTAATACGTCTGCTCTCTGTTAGGACTAACAGTGCTTATTTCACAGACACTTCAGATGTATTCCCATGACAATAAGTAGTTTCAAAACAACTCCAGCATGCTCAGTTGAAAGATCTTTATCAACTAATAACTCAGAGAAATTTTAGTCATAGATACAAGTGATATTTATACAGACATGGAAAAATACAATGAATACTTGCATAATGTGTGAACTTAGAGTTAACTAAGACTGAAAATACTATCAGAGTATGCCAAAGTCTGTTTTTATAATTAGGTTAGAAACTGAAAACTGACAGGTCTCACAAATTTATCTAGTTCTATAGCACATGCCAGGATCAAGCATACTTATAACATTTTCAAAAGATATGTCTGCTCAGACCTTAGGCTTGTAATATAACCTTTCTTGTACTGGCAAAAGAATAAAAAATTCTAATATCCTGCTCAAACTTTTAGGTACAAACTAAGATTATTTCTCCTCCATTGCCTAGAGAAGGAAGTGGTAGTTCATTACTCTTTATAGAATATCCAGACAATCCTAAGATTTGTACTTTTCCCTTCATTTCTCCCCACTTACTTGCTGTAATAAATAACACCCTAAAAAAAAAAAAAAATAAAAAAATAAAAAAAATCACTTAGTCCAACTTAGTCCACAAGTTCCTTCTTGCCAACTGTGCACCATGCAAAGCCAACCATCATCCATCCAACACTACACATCACAAAAGGTGATCTGCTTTGCAGCATTCAAATACCAAAACGATTCAAAGTTGAGAGCTTCACTATAGAACAAATATTAATTCTTTCTGCTTAGCCAGTTGTTCTGGCTTTTCACTGGTTTCCTCTTTAAGTGCTTTTTTTTCCTTCCTGTTAATTTTCTTTCAACCATGCAATTTTTAGTCATCTCAAAATCTTAACCTGTTCTTCACAGTAACTTGCAGAGTCTCTCAACATCTATGAGAGACAGATAATAGAAAAACATTATCTATTTCACTTGTTCATCCATGAAAATATTGGAAAGTATACTGATCACAGAACACTTCCAATCACCGAAGTGTTTCACTGTCACAAATTTCATAAGTACCCAAAGTACCACATCTTTCAGATATAACTTTTCAAAATACTGGCTGTTTTGCAGTGGCTGATGGTAGAAGAACCCATATGACAATGAGGACCTATTTCCATATAGATAAATGGGTATAGCAGTTTAAAAAAAAAAATTAAAACCAACTATATTGTACTTTGCAAGTTAACAGTAGTTTTCAAATTGTATGTACTTTGCAAGTTAACAGTAGTTTTCAAATTGTACTTGTTCCTAAAAATAACTTCTGTAAGAAAATGAAAATTAAAATGAGAAATTACAAAGTATTCAGATCAGTGTTTTCTTGGTATAGGTCCTTTATCCTTTAATGCACTATCTACAGACTGTTCTTAGGGTAGCTAACCTACAACAGTTTCTTGAAGGGCAAGAGCTTCATCAACAGTAGGAGCTGCAAGACTGTAGATTCCAAGCTTGATACAAACCTAGAAAAAGCTGTCTACAAAATAAGTTAGCAATGTAGACCACCTTATTGAGGATAAAAAGCATGACTCAGCAATGTTGGCTTGCATCCCAGAAAGCCAACCATATCCTGGGCTGCATCCAAAGCAGCACGGCCAGTAGGTCAGGGAAGGTGATTCTGCCCCTCTACTCTGCTGAGACTCCACCTGGAGTGCTGCGTTCCAGCTCTTGGATCCTCAGCACACAAAAGACATGGACCTGCTGCAGCAGGCACAGAGGAGGGCCACTAAGTTGATCACAGGGCTGGAGCACCTCTCCTGTGAGGAAAGGCTGAGTTTGAATTTTCAAAGTGTTCACCCCAGAGTAGAGAAGACTCTGGGGAGACCTTATAGCACCTTCCAGTACTTAAAAGGGTCTTACAAGAAGGACAAACTTTTTGCAGGGCCTGTTGTGATAGGACAAGGGTTAATGGTTTTTAACTAAAAGAAGGTAGACTTAGATTAGATATAAGGAAGATTTTTTTTTTTTTTAATGAGAGTGGTGAAACACGGAACAGGCTGCCTAGAGATNTCTCCTGTGAGGAAAGGCTGAGTTTGAATTTTCAAAGTGTTCACCCCAGAGTAGAGAAGACTCTGGGGAGACCTTATAGCACCTTCCAGTACTTAAAAGGGTCTTACAAGAAGGACAAACTTTTTGCAGGGCCTGTTGTGATAGGACAAGGGTTAATGGTTTTAAACTAAAAGAAGGTAGACTTAGATTAGATATAAGGAAGATTTTTTTTTTTTTTAATGAGAGTGGTGAAACACGGAACAGGCTGCCTAGAGATGTGGGAGATGCCCCATCCCTGAAAACATTCAAGGCCAGGTTAGATGAGGCTCTGAGCAATCTGATCTAATGAGAGATGCCCATATTTATTGCAAGGGGGTAGGACTAGATTGTCTTTAAAGGTTCTTTACAATCCAAATTATTCTATGATTATACTTCTACACCTGGCACTAAAAGAAAGAGAAGAGAGATTAAAATCAAAGCTGGAGTGCTCTTCTGTAGAGAACTCAGGGTACACTACTGAGAAGCCAATGTGTACTGTACAGAAGGGAAACCTCGTCACAAAAATGTCTCCTCTATGTCCCAGAATAACTGTTCAAAGTGAGATTTGCAGCATTGGTGCACAGTAGGACAGATGTGCAGGCAGTGCGACTCCAGCAACAGAGGGTCTAGGTATGCTAGTATGGAGTTCTGGACCTTTTCTGACACCTCCAAACCTGTATCTCCTTTCTGGACTCAAAGAATTAGCCTTGAAAAATAAACCTGAAAACTGACAGTCAAGTGAAACCATTAAAAGGTATTTCTTCTATTATGCTTTGAATGCATTTAATAAGTTGTCTAGTCTAAAAATGAAAAACATGGAGGAACTTCAGGATTGTTTATTTAAAAGTTGCTTCTTATTACCTTTAGATGTCTGTGCTTTTGTAATTGAATAATTCAATACTCTTTTGCAGGAAGTAAACATAAGAGAAATTCTTTACAATCCTCCTGAAGATGAACTGCAAGAGGAATGTTTTTCTTGTCCATTTTAAATCACTTTTGAACAAGACTGTTTGTAAGGACATTTATTATTTACAGGAAAACGGCAATAATAGTTTTCTATCTCCTAACTGCTCTGACATTCCTAAAGCTTTTAGCGGAATTAACAGGTCTTGATCTTTTATTTTTAGTATATGAAGGCATATAGACTTAAATAAAATAAGCGTTAAATATGTAGCTATGTTATTTTTAACAAGTCCCAGATCAGAATTGCTTCTCTTTGAAACATACTATGGACAGATTTTGTTTTAATTATGCTTTTTTCCTAACTATTTTTCTAATCAAAACAGTTGTGGAAAAAACACTCTCAGAAGATATTCTAGAGGATTCTTATTCCTACTAACTTTCTCCAAGACATATTAATTAAAACAAAAAAGTTAAATATAAGACAATCTAAAGGAAGACAAAGCTTCCTTTTCATCTAATACAATAACTGAATATTGCCTAAACAACTCCCTTGAAGTAACTCTTTTGAAAAGCTTGGAAAATACTTCTTACATACCTGTATTAAGAAGTTAGTTTCATTTTCTTTCATGAAGAGTTCAATGTAAGACTTGATTTTACTTATCAAAAGACTGTAACTGAAGCTTTGGAGAAGAGGAACATATGGATCCTTATTTTTAACTATGGTTGCCAGCTTCATCCTTAAGGACTAAGAAAAGCACAGCTTTATACAACACAAATCCTGCAGTAAACTTGGTGTCTATTCTAAAGAGTACACACAGACAGGACATACAGAAAGCTAAACATGATGATTATATAGTTTCCTGAATACCCCATACAACTTCAATTTGAAAGGGTTCTAAAGTCAACTAGGCATAATACCAGGCATTTACTTTATGTGCTCATAAATACAAAGTGTAACATCCCAGAGATCCCCATTTTCATTTCCTTTATGAGTAACACTGAAAGCAGGGTTGTCAGTGAAGCAAAACACATCCAGAAAAGCCACTAATTCCTGAGTTCGCTTTTCTAATTTGCTGCCTCAAAAACATTGCCATTGAAAAGGGTGTACAGTGTGCAGAAAAAAGACTACTTAGTTCAGCAGCATTAAGGACACAAATACTGACAATCAGAAATTCACATTTTGTCTACCAATCACCCTGAATCTTACAGAAACCAGTATCACCTAGAGAATTAACTTCTGTGTCCAGGTTGCATTCTTATTCATGAATTTGAATACTATTACCACAGTCTACACTTTCCAAACATCCAAATCCTCTGAATGAGGAGTATATCTGAAGACTAAGTTATACACATGCTACTACTTACATAAAACACATATCCTAATATACTAGATGAAGATATAGGCAATATTTTTAACTTCTTTTCACCCGCAGAATTCTTTTGCTCTTTTCTCCACCTCAGCAAATTCAGGTGTGTGCACTAGCTATTATTCTGGAGATAGGGAGTCACTCAGACTTGGATCTCTCTGAATGATGCAGTCATATTCAAAGTAGGAGGTGGACTGACTCACACATTTTGTCTCTTCCAGGTAGAGCCACAATAATGTTCAGTCTATACTACAGAAACTAATGAGTTTTTCTTTCCTGTGATGCATCGGAACATAGAACACTAATCGACAGAGGTGACCAAGAGTCCACTGCAATAGAAGGCAGCAGACTGATTTCTAGTGAGTTATGTGTCTATCAACATGTTTATACTGTCTCTGCTCTGAGAAAATAGCACTATCAAATTCCCAGAATCTGTTGTGCCACCTCATTCCTCATATTAAGTGGGAGAAAAACAAGGGCTAGAAGCATTTTCATCCCCCAAATCATACATTATTTCTATCAATTCCCTAACTACAGATTTCACCTTCTATTTAAAAGTGTCACAGCTGTGTAAGTGACTGCATAGACAATAAGTAGGTCAAAGCTATGCAAGTAGCATTTGCTAGCTTTGGAAGCCCACTCTCCTCTTTCTCCTCTGCAAATAAGAGAGTTCAATGCAATTTAAGAAAGTTACTACCTTATCTGATCCAGAGTCTGTAAATAGCCTTTCAAGAACTTCAGCAGCTTCCTTGAAATACGTGTTTTCCAAATGGACTGCTACAATCTACAACAAATATAATTACAAGATATGCTGAAACACCTTTCACCTGAGATTCAGAAAAAAACCCACAAGTAACAATTCTACGGTTTTCTAAGTCTTCCAAAATTCAGATGATTATATGCTTAAGGGTTACCAACAATTAATTCTGAAGTAATGTTAAACTTTATGTATAAAGGTCTAAACCTCTCCATCAGGCATTTAAAAATACCCTCACAGATGCTAACTGTCCCATACTTACCCAGTAACCACTGTTTCCATCGCTTCCTGAAAGACTTTCCCAGTCCCAGTAGCTGTCAATGTATTTTTATATGGTCCTCTTTGAAATCAAAAGTTTTCTAATATAAATAATTGTTTTTCCATAAAAAAAAAGAAAAACTATTCAAAATACATTTTAAAGCTTAAGATACTGGTATTTTGAAATTGATCAATTGATATATATATATTTTATTTTTTTTTCAGATTAGCAGCTTTTGATACAAATTTGAACTGGAACAAAAGGGAACCACTTTAGATAGAAAAAGGTCCCCTGTACAGATGTACCAAAACTCTGAAAATTCAGTTCACCTTGCTAATAGCCCTAGCTTTTTGTAAAAGGGACTCTGTTTTAAAAAAGATAGAATCATAGAATCTTTGAGGTTAGAAAAGACCTTTGAGGTCATCAAATCCAACCACCGACCTAGAACATCAGGTTCACCATGAAACTATCTCCTAAAGTGCCATATCTATGTGTTTTTTAAACACTTCCAGGAATGGTGACTCTATCACTTCCCTAGATAGTCTGTTCCAATGTTTTATAACCCTTTATGTGAAAACGTTTTTCCTAATACACAATCTAAATCTCCCCTGGTGCAACTGGAAGCCATTTCCTCTTGTGCTTGTTACCTGTGAGAAGAGACCATGCTGCAACCTGCTTTGAGGTAGTTTTAGAGTGATAGGTCTCCTCTGAACCTCTTTTTCTTCAGGCTAAACAGCCCCAGCTCTTTCAGCCACTCCTCATAAGACTCATGCTCCAGACCCTTCCCCAGCTCTGATGCTCTTCTCTGAACACACTCCAGCACCTCCATGTCTTTTCAGTAGCGAGGGGCCCAGAACTGGACACAGTACTTGAGGTGCAGCCTCACCAGCACCAAGCACCCCAAGTACAGGGAGATGAGGATGGCCCTGGTCCTGCTGGCCACATTATTTTTGATCCAAGCCAGGATGCCATTGGCCGTCTTGGTCACCTGGGCTACTGCTGGCTCGTGTTCAGCCACTGTTGACGAGCACCCCCAGGTTCTTTTCTGCTGGGCAGCTTTCCACCTACCCATTCCCAATGAATAGGTAGCATGCTGAAGCATTTTCAGTAAGACACACAGACCTGAATTTGAATCAAGCGACGAATATCTTCATGAAGCTTTTCCAGTTTAATTTCTTCCCTTTCAAGTAAAGTCCAGAAAGACAGAGCAGATTCCAAAGGTGAAATTTTTTTACCATTTTCAAACTGTAATTCTTAGAAGGGAGAAAAAAAGTACTTAAAAAAAAGGACTTTAAAGGATAAAGCTAAATGTATTTAATTATTTATATGCATTTAAGTAATACATACTAAACCAATTTTAGATTCTTTTTTCTCAGATAATTTTTAGGCTCTTCAGGTGTGTCCTTCCTACCCTTGCTAATCACGTTACTGTTGCATTTTCAAGGGATACTATGTGTCAGCTAATTATTCTTCTCTAAAAATGCTACTTGCAATAGTGCTGCCTTCAGAGTTAGTATTTGGGCTGGCATTAATAATCAGGAAGCTTAGCATCAGACATCAAAACATTTGGTATCGATACTGTTAATTTTGTAACATAATCACTGTCCTACAGTTTGATTTTTTTTTTCCCTGAATCTATCACTACATTTTCATGTCTTAACTTTTTGTTTTATTTGAAGAGCTTAAACCAAAGAGGGAAATTCAAACAAGCTTTAACATAGGAGTGTCACTGAAGAAGCATAAGCAAGCTCCCCATCAATGCACTGCTGTGCCAACACCAAGGTTTGTGCAAACTCCTAGCAAGCAGGATCAGTGATCAGTTCTGGCAGAGATCTAGCCTAGCCATCCCCTCAATACTCTCAAAACAGTTTCCCAGTCTGGTAATTGCACATCTGCACAAGTGAATGTACCAGTGTAACAGACACAGGAGGAGCTGGCAGGTGCACAACTGGTTTTTTCCCATGGCACTGCTAACTTTGCTCAAGATGTTCACTGAACTATAGCCTCACTTGTTCCTTCATTTATATGACAACAGCAGAATCTCTCTCAATAACTTATTCCTTTCATTAAGTATTTTTCAGATAGAAGGTAAACAATTTAAGCAACACTGAAAAAAAAATTACTTTGTACCTTTCAAAGTGTTACACGCGTATATATACGTAATTAAAAAAAATAACACTTTTGTGTTTCTTTAATTATTGTTTCAATCAAATCATGACACTTTACATAAGTTAATTTTAATGCTGTAAAACCAAAGCATTTACCTCTAAAAGATCTGGCATCTGAAACAGTCTACTCTGTTTTAAGACTCAATACAGACTAAATATTTTCCTAATTAGAAAAAAATAGGAAAGCTACCATGTAGTATTGTGCAGTTACACCTAACATAATACCTACTAAACACTAGTCATTCTCCAGATTGATAAGAAAAATACACTGAAGTCATATTCCTGTGTTCTATTCAATAATATAGTTTTAGAACATTATCAGAAAAGATTCATAATTTGTATAAAATTAACTACTAACATATTAGAGTTTGATTTTCAAGCTAAAATAAATCAAGACACCTCTGATTACCTGAAAAGCAACATAGATAATATCATTTTATAAAAACAAGCCTTTGTGGCACTGCTAGGCTAGAATACACTCCTCTCTTCCATGCTCATGCTGGCAAGACTGCTTACGAAGTCCTTAAATTCCAATGAGCTTTATCAAATGGTGAAAATCTGCAGCAAAAAACAGTTAAGTCTTCCAAAGCTTCCAGTGTGAAACAAAATCATCTTGGCTAAACCAAGTTGCAAATACAGCCAAAGAGGAGATATGGTTGTGAAGAACAGCCCGAAGGACCTGCTGTCAGCTGAGTCTTACAGCCCTCTGTAGGAAACAAGGGCAGTCATCCTTTTCATCCATTTTTCTTATTCCTACTGTTTGTCCTAGTTTAACCTCTAGTTACATGCGCAGAAAAGAACACACATCCTGAACTTTGAACTTAAAAGTATTTCTCACTAAGAGCTAGCCAGTCTTTTCCAGTATATCTCTTTTGTTGATGCTACTCTGACAAAAACGGAACAATAATTCAAGAAATATATAGTCATTCAAAGTCAAAGCAGCTAAGTCAATCAGCACAGAATAACACCGTATTGCATACAACTCAGTCACATGTGGAATAAAGATAGTTTAAAATGTGGAGTAAATTCAATTTATTTATATATAAATATATATCTATGTATGTATTTATAGATATGTACAGTAAAGGTTCCCAAATCTTCATTCATGAAGCCTAGCCACGATGACAGTAAAGGCTCTGTGAAAGCACGTCTAGTACACCTCTTGTGCAAATTCACACAAATATTTTTAAACAAGTGAAAAAAAAGAATCAGAGTATTTACCGAGGCTTTTTCCTTTTGCAATTCTTATCAAGAGCTGACAGAGATAAACTGTTTTCTTCTGATGTGTAGGTATTTCAGAGAAGCCGTTAGTAAGAGCTGGAAAAGAAGACAAAAGATAAGTCAGTCTTGCTCCAGCACTGCCACAGTGTGGCTAGACATGTACTAGACATTGTTATCAGACTTCAATGATCTACTATTTTTTTAATTCATTAAGAAATCAATGAAGCACAGTTTGAGTGTTCTTCCATGTTAAAAAAAACTTAAATAATATTTAAGAAATTAAGCAGAAAAAGATATCCTTTTCCAAAGAAGCAATAAAAGGCATCACAGGTTTATAGTCATCAAATTCAAAGACCACAGAATCAAAATAAAGTTTTATTTTGGTAAGTAACTTAGTACAAAAGACATCTGTCGGCTCCAGAGAACATTTCCATGGAATGCTCACAAACCATGAACCACAGGAAGACTGGTAACACTTGCACTGCAACTTAACAGACAAAAAAACCCAACATTAAAAGTCACAAGGAGTGCTTAGTCAGAAATGTATATCTAATGAGGGAAATCCTCCCTTCCAGGCTGGAGGGTCAGAAGGATTCTTATATATTTTAGAATGGGAACTATTGTGAGTTTATTCCCATAATGCTGGTTACTGTGAATTTCTTATTTTAATGTGCTGGATATAGTAATTCATCTTCACAGCATAATACAGTAACATTGAAAATGAAAAGTGATTCACAGAATAGTTGGGGTTGGAAGAAGCCTCTGGATATCATCTACACCCACTGTGATCCCTTCCAACCTTACTCATTCTGTGATTCTGAAGTCCAACCCTCCTGCAGGTTCATGTGGAGCAGGTTGCACAGGATCACATCCATACAAGTTTTGAATATCTCCAGAGAAGGAGAATCCACAACCTTTTAGGCAGCCTGTTCCCATCACCCTCAAAGAAAAGCTTTTCCTCACATTCAGATGAAAATTTCTCTGCTTCAGTTTGTGCCAAACAAAATCACAGAATTATGAAGAACGTCATGTGTCTTGTCCAAGTTGCAGACTGAACACTCTAGTCGAAGGAATTGTTTATGTACATACTTCAGTGTCATCCTAGGAAAAAAACAGTATTCTGCAGCATAGAACCTGAGTCTTGCAATAACACAACTAGAGCACATAACATTGATTTACTTGGAAGTACTCAGCCTACTTGATCACTAGGGTATGATCATCTCCTAAAAAGAATAGATAAGCATGAAATTATAAATACCCCTGAATGATTACCTAAGCTATAATCAAGCAGGATATTGTCATTTGGACTTGGAAGAACAATTACAATGGTTTCAGTGAGCGCAAGTGATATAAGAGCTTTTAATTCCTATTGCCAAAATATGAAGTAAAAAAAAGATATTGCTTAGAACAGCAGTAAAGTGCCACTCATTGCGATCACTTATGCACCTTTCACAGCAGACAACAGAGTTCAATTTCATAAAGAGATTGGATGAGCTCATTGATAAACACCATGCTCTGAAGATGAAGACAGAACTTTGAAATTTTGGGACCAGGCAGAATACCATAGGATTCCACCATACAATTCCACAGGACAAAAGGGCAAGCAGCTTGAGATCCTTCAGCTTTCTGTTTGTTTAAGGTGCACCTACATTAGCGCTTTAATTCAGAGGAGGGGTTTCTTTTTAAAGCAAGATTCTTGTCCTTGATTTGTGCGATTGAATAGTCTTGACTATGCAGACTGAATTCCTTTAGAGCTATTCCAAACAAAAAGAAAGATTTAAATGTTTAACTGTGTGGAAACCAGGTCTGTAGCAGAAATTACTATTAATGCACACAAACAGAAAGGGACATAGCCTTAGTAATCTTTCCTAGATTTTTCTCCCTCCCCAAACCCAAGGCATTTTTTCTATTAACTCACTTGTTAACAGTGTTCTCAATCATAAATCACTTTCCTCCCTGTTGCCACTCAAATGTATTTATCATCTTGGCATTTCTAGAAATTCTAGAAACCCAGTTCCTTGCCATGTAGATAACTACACAATATATCTATTCAGGTATATAGACCATAACACTCTGCCAAGGATAAGGTAGGCAGGGCATGTAACACATGCCACACTGACTTTAAATCCTTAATCCCCAGTAACCTAGCTATTTCTACATTGCAGAATACTGAGCTATTAAAAAAATATTATTTATCTCCTAATAAAATAGTTCATCTTGTTCCCTTTGTCTTCCTACCTTCTTGCACTTGCTTCAGTTTGAATTCACCTTGCTGACGGCTGATCACTATTTCAATAGTGTCTCACGTGCAAGAGTAATAGTTTGGTATGTCTATGAAAAAAAACAACCCAAACTCCATCCACTTTTCTAATGCAATCTTATGACTGTTCTTAGCTTTTTCCATAGACTTCTACAATATTGACTTTATGATCTTACAGTGCCAATACACCTCTTTCCAACGCTGATGAACAGATTAGAAACAAGTTTTAAATTTACTCTTAGTTCTCAGTTCCATGTGACTTTGCATTCTGTACAATTTAATTAATTGTTTCTACTAGCAGAGTTCTCAGTCTTCCCAGTTCTTCCCAGGAGATATTTCAATCTGCTTCTGCATTGGCAGTGTCTTTGCTTCCCACCTTCAGGAAATTTAAGTACAATTCTCCCACTGACTTACAGTCCCAGGGCGAAACATAGAGAAGCACCATGAATAATTTAATCTAGCAGCTCCCCATTCAATGTACCTAATTATCTCTAGAATTCTTACCTCTTACAATATCTAATATCAATCTCCTTACTAATCGTTCTGCATGCCACTGTACTCCATTCTTTCCAGAAGTTTAAACCAGCCATACCTCCACGTTCACTTGAGTGAAGAACACACAGACTGACAAAAGGTCTAATCTGGTATCTTCAGGAAAACTGATTCTAACAGAAAAAAAAAAAATCCATCAAATTTATCTGAGACCTAGACATTTGTTTCTAGCTGTCAACTACGCTCACTTTTAAGTTAAATTCTCATTTTAAACATATCCTTTTCCATGAAAAAGCCAGTTACTAGACTTCACTTCTACCTGCCAGAATATAGCTCCCTGAAATTCTTCTAGTCTTCTACCATAACCCTGAAGTACTACTCGGTGCGTTTAAGTAATTCTGCTCTGGTTGTTTTTTACCACCTTTGCATCTCTTCACTGAAGCCTTTTCAGCTTCGCCATAGCTTTCATCAGCAGGTCATCGAGGGCTCCGGGAACCTCCTGGAGGCCTCGAAGCCCGATCACCTACGCTCTCAGCGGTGCTGGACGCGGCCGCCCCTCAAGCCGCGCAGGACGCTCACCCTGAGCCACGTCCCTCCACCGTCGGAACTCCTCCCCGCTCTCCTCCCCGAAGTGCCGGCACAGGCAGGAGCAGGCGAACTCTAGCATCCAGTCCGCGGCCACGGCCTCCACGACAGCCAGAGGGGGCGAACACGCTCGGGAGCCGGGGCCGTGCCCCGCTCCCGCCGCAGACATCTTCGAACTGCGCGCTANCGCACCGCAGCCAATCAGCGCGGCAGGCCCCTGCAGGCTCCCCCCATCTAGCCGCACCGCAGCCAATCAGCGCGGCGGGCCACTCCAGGCTCCTCCCATCTAGCCGCACCACAGCCAATCAGCGCGGCAGGCCCCTGCAGGCTCCCCCCATCTAGCCGCACCGCAGCCAATCAGCGCGGCAGGCCCCTGCAGGCTCCCCCCATCTAGCCGCGCCGCAGCCAATCAGCGCGGCCGCCCGCAGTCCGGTACGGTGCTCGGTGCGGTGCGCCTGTTCCCGGTGGTGCCGCAGCTGGGACTGGACGGGAGGGGACGGGACGGGAGGGGAGGAGAAGTAGCTGCAGGAGCTGTCGGAGCTGCCTCATCCCACGCTTTCTGAAACATTAAAAGGCGAAACGTGGCTGTTTGGGCGTGTATGATACGAAGGGCTTCTCCAACCACCTCTCCCTGTAGTTTCTGGAGAGGGAAAACTGCCGAAGGACGGATGGACTCACGGACGTACTGGCGTTGCGGAGCCTGGAATAGCAGATAAAGAGAATTACCGACTTGGCAACTAAGCCCAGGATGGAATGTGAAGAGGCACCGAATTAGCTGGAGCGTGGGGCGCGTCTGTCTGAGAAGGCAACCCTTGGTACATGTTAAAACGTAAAACCTAAGGAGGAGGAAGGATGTCTGCAGAGGGCTGAATTTGAGGCAAATGCTTCAGAGACTTGGTGGAGGGTCGAGCAGTTTTCTGGTAGATCTGGTGAAAAGCCTTCCTTTGTGCTTTACTTGACTCCATGGAGGAGCAATGAGGTATTGCAGAGCGGAATCAATGAACCGCTCTGTCTCTGCTCTTTGACTGCTGTGGTCACACTAAGTTCACCCACAGTTGTCTTGCTGTGACATAAAAAATAAAAGATGAGGTTAAAGCGACAATAAAACACATAATTTAACTAAAAAGAATAGTCTCTTTGGACAGTTGTAGTGTATATGCATACACTCACAGGCATGCATATGCACATATCACACCTAACATCAAACTTGTACCCTTCACACTCTTGGTTAAACAAAATCCTTTGTTGGCTTTTAATTGTACTGGGATTAAACATTAATCACATTTGCCCTCAGCAGATCCATCAGCAGGAGAGACTTCTAACACGAGCTGTAAGTGGCAAGTAATTTTTTCCAGAAATGCAAATTACAATGTAATATATATAAAAGGCAGATAAGCAAGTTGACTTGCCTGCACAAATCGGAAAGTGTAAACATACTGCAGGCTTGGAGACCAGACTGTGGGAGCTAAAACTGGGAAGACATTGCCACCATCACAAATTGAACACTGCAAGAGAAAAAGAAAAAAAATGGTTTATGTAAATTAAACCGCCCAACTGTGATTTTACACCTCATTCATAAGAGTAATAGTTATTAAGTAATAGTGTTCTTTGCCACACTAGACTACCATTCACAGAGGCTTTATTCTTCTGTTCATCTGCTACATTGTTTTTGTCTGAACTTAATAAGAGCCTTTGAAGAACATTATAAAATTGACATCTTCTTTAATCCCAAGAAAACTGTGCATAGTGCATCTTAGCTATTTTAGAACAACACATACAAGTTAGGGTGAAATCTTACAAAGCATCAAATAAGGCAATAAGAATTATTAAGCCACTTCATCACAGCAATAATACTAAAGATACGTAAAGTGTTTGATTCTTTATTCCTTGTTTTCATGTCAATGTTATTGGGAAGTAAGAGCTTTCTTAGGCCCCCTCCCTTCCATTTTTTATTTTAGTTAAGAAAGCAAGGTAAATTATTTTTTCTTTTTATAATTGGGCCATGAAAATCTCATGGAATATTTAAACTTAAAAGCAAAGAACCACTACACAAGAAACATCTCATACTTAGGTGATTGATCTATTAATATGAAGTTATTTTTATAATTACAGTAGACTTACATGTGTAAAATGGTTTTCAAATCTGTCAGTGAAAGCTCAGCAACACAACCAGTAGATGGCCCCAGCCTAACATCTCTTACACCGTGGTACTCTGGTTTTCTGGTGTTGTATTGGTGAAACGGTTTTACAGGGCACTATAATGTAAAACTTTAGAATTAAAAAATCTCATGTTAGAATATTCAATTCACTGATACATCAAAAAATTATGGATCAGAATGATCAATAAAGACTTTATTCGTAGCTACCCCAAGTATGGGGTATCCATCCATAAAGCTCGGAACCAACTAAACGATTAAGAGGATTCAGCTTTGCACTGGAACAAACCCCCACATGAAAATAAGTACATGAAGAAAGTTCCTTTTCTCACAGGCAGTGATGTACACAGAATGAAAATTGGCATAAAATTTAGACCATTTAAAATGCTGTAGGAAGTAAAGTCCAATGAAGTGAGGAATGAATAGAATGCCAAAGGGAGTTTGCCTGCAAAACTTCTTTCACTCTAAGCACCATACCCTGGCACCTTGGGTATAGAACCACATCCTCTTCTGATGCATAGGGGCATCCAGGGGAAGTCACACTGACTGACACTAGCCTTCCACCCCACTGGGGTGTTCAGAATTTCCCTTTGGAGGCCCTTAGCCTCGCTTCCTTGACTATGCAGAAGTTTGGTTCCCAGCTGTAACAGAGATGCCTAAGTGTAAAGGCATCCAGATGGTCTTGACTCTATTGTTATCCCACAGGACATCATCCACACTACACAGAGAAGCTACACTTTTTCTGATATCTAATCAAAACTATTTAGCAAAGAAACTGCTGTTCGTGAGACTCTGCTGAAGTGAATACAGGTGAGCTGGAGACTGGATCCTGCTTAAAGCAAGACAGTAATCAAAGTTTAATATCACTCAGTATTGCTATTGAGAAAACATTTCTCTTGTTACATAAATTACATAAAAAAGACTTAACAAAATTTTGTAGGAGTAATATCATAAGAACTGAATTCTACTGAGTAATAAAAGGAAGGAAGAACTTTACTGTGACCAAAACACCAACCAGGGATTTGTAAATGCATGTGTGGTGCCTGGCAGTGCCACAGATTTTCAGCTGATCTTTATGAAGTCATTTATTTAAACCCATATTTTAATATATAAATAAAAGTGGAAGTCATAAGGCAAAAAAAGTGTATGTGATAATAATATTGTGTGTGTAGACCAGATGGTTAGCAAAAGCGAGCATCAGGAGAAGTTGCTCAATTGGATGTGTAATTTCTTATCTCTATTTGAGCTTGTTTATACACTAGTTCCATACTCAGTTGGGTACCTAGTGAATATATATGTCAGGGTATCTTTGGGTAATTGGAGTTTGTATCTGAAGGATACAAACTTGGAATTTAGAGGTTTAGCACTTTCAGCAAATTAGGGAACTAGAAAGGCACAATGAAATGTAATATGAAATAAATGACATCTGTGTGTCTTTGTGTAATATGAAGTAGATACTTCTCTTCTTAAACAGAAATCTATGAAACAGCACATAAACAGGCTTGTACGTGGTTATTGCCTAAGGATCAGCAAAGATGAGAACATTTAGAACAGGTCAGAATTAAAAATATCCATGCAAACTTAACATGCCCCTCTGTGAAGGCACCTTTCAATGGCCTTGCATTATCAGGTCATACACTGCTTTTTCAATATACCCTTACCTCCTTTGTTGGATAGAATGGATGGTGCCCAAATAATTAACTATTATTTTCTTCCCATTTCAACATGAGACCTTGCACTTTATTTATCACACTCTGCTCTGAGCACTTCACAAAACAACCACTAATTTGTCTTTACTCTCATGAGCTGAGTCAGCAGTATCATTGTCACTTGCTGAAAGTGAGTTAAGCTGATCACAACTTAACTCACTTGCACAGCAAGTCCATTTTGTGATGTTCCCTGAAATCTTTCAGCTCACATCTAACATCTGGAATGGAAGACCACTGATGGAGATTCAAGTCCGACTATGGATCCTTCATTGTCTCAGAAAGTGTGTCAAAAAGCTGGAGAATTAGCCAACATGCACTTTGTTATGACTGTTTCAGCCACTATATACAGATTTTTGTTTCTATTCATTCCATATTTTAGATGGAAACTGTTGTGATGTAGGGAGACTTGACTCTCAGTATGAGTGGTGATCAAGTATCGGTTTATTGATCCACACTTTACATTCTTATATTGTATATAATAAGCTAATACATATTCTGTAACCTAAGCATGTTATTGGATGCTTTTTCCAAGGGAAAATCCCACCCATAACTCTTCTTCTGTTGTTCTCAAGTCCATATTTCTCATGCCTTCCTAATCACAACCATTCTGTTATCATAAAACACCTGCAGGCAAGGGCACCGTGGCCTTGTGCCTCAGTAGCTTAATTTAGCTGTGTCCGATGTTTCTCAGGCTCTCTCTCAAAGTTGTAACATGTCTTCATGACCCTTTTCAGCCAACCAGGCCTCCACAGGAAACAAAGTATAGCCAAAATTGTTCACTGACTTTAGATGTCTAAGATGAAGTATCTAGAACCTGATTTTTCGTAGACTTTCACAGACTGCTTATAGCCCTCTGGAATTAAGTTCCAAGAAAAATAAAAGAGGAGAGAAGGACAAATTCTCACAGTGACTTTGGTTTAGATGAATTGCAGACATCCTATAATTCTGCTTCTGACTAACTCTGGGTATCTGGAATTCCTTTGAGACATACAGTCTATGAAATCCTAAATTACAACTATGAGATTTTAAAATTCCACAAGTCAAGCTGGGAGGATTTAAAATTGGATATAGAAAATGAGTAGAACAAAATTAATGTTAATTTTTTAAAAATTTATTTAAATTATTCTAGTATGGCCTTGGAATTTTATAGAGAAAGAGAAGTTTGAATTTTTTTTAGGCAATACTCAAATTTCTTTATGCAGCAACCCTTCTGCAAGTGCTACCTCATTCACTACATTACTCTTCTACTGCAAGTGAGTGATTGGCTACCTCACATTTAGCATCTTCTTCAACACAACCTGTTGACTTATTCCCAGATCTGAGTGAAATGGAGGACTTCTGAAAAAAATAATCTCATTAAGTGACCCACTGTTTGGCAAGGTACTCACACAGCTGAATTAACATTATAAAACAATCTCAGATATGGTATTGCCTATTTCCTGAATGAGTCACTGATATTCTCTAATGCAGCCTTTCTTTTGCCTGAGTGTTTTAGAATGTGAAATCACAAAGAAGCAAATACAGAATTAAATTTATAAAGATTTCTTATCATTGCTGGATCATTCCACATTTCCAAACACTAAGCACAAGGGAACAGTATTCAAATTTATTACTTGTATTAGCTACTCTGCCCAAGGGCAATTCAGTATTTTAACATTACACTTTGTTTTAGTGACACCAGTGGTCTCAGCTGCTTTCCTACTAGAATGTATTTCAGAAAATGCTATATAGAAGTGTGACTGTTTTAGTATTAAAGTCTATCAGACAATAAATTTTTAGTTTATTTTTTACCCTTGAATTAATAATTCTTTTAATTCATACTTGCATATTTCAGAAGTTCAACTTTACAACAAATAAAGACAAATTGTGGACTTTTTTCAAGATTGTATTGACCCAGTTTGATATGTAACCTTCCTAGCTATTTTTCTAGGTCCCTAACACAATATTTGTATGTATGTCTGCATTACCTTTCTTTTGTCCTTCATCTCCCTAAAAACACAACATAAAAAGCCAAGTAATATATCAGTCTTATTTTAAAAATTACCTGTAGTTATACATCATGTTAATTCCATGTGTGCTGACTGCTTTACAAAGGAAAAAAAAAATCAAAGACAAACCCCAGCAACTATACAGAAGAAATAAAAAAAAACCCAAACAAACCCCCCAGCAATTAATTGATTTGCCTCCCTTTTCAAAGCTAGTGTCAACTGTGATTCCAATAAAAAGATAACCTACTAATAACGAACAGTTGTACATTTTCATTTGTGCTTTGATGTGGTAATTTTTATCTGAAACCTCTGGGTTACCCAACAGATGATGTATGCAGAGCTGCCAATAGCTGTAAGGCCTCTATGGGCTTAAACCTCCTGACTTCTACTTTTACAGTCGGTAGATGATCCACACTGTGGATTTGGCTAAAGTTCCCCACATCTCAGTTTCCGTGTCTGCTAAAACAGAAAAATTGTATTTTAACCTACAGGTCAAAGAGTATTCACCTGTGGCCTTCTGAGTCACAGTTTGAAATTATTTTTGTCATTGCCTTCTATAATTTATTCCAAGTGATGGAGGACCCTGAGCATTCCCAGTTCTTACTGGATTGGTTTGAAGGGGTACGAGCTATATGTGCTTCAGGAACTTTGAAGCAGCTTCTGTTCTGCTTTGAAAAAGGAAAGTAACCATTTTAAATTAGCAGGTATCATCCTGTTGTGGAGTTTGACTCTTGATGTTTATTTTCAATAACTCTTGCTACACAGGGAAGATTTCAGGAGTGCAAAAGAAAGTTAACATGTCAGTATTTTAAAAGAATAAAAGAGTTGGTAAGCCTTCTTGTGGCTTGTTTAAAAACCTACAGGTCTGAGCGTGTGTGTGAGAGGATGTATTTGAGAGGTACTTCATGTGTAAAGAATTTGGGCACAGAAAATTTCTAAATTAGCCACTGGTCTCTTTATTTTGGGATTGCCAGTGTCAGAGTGTCTTCACACCAGAGCATCTTTCATGTGTGGGTTGGTTCTTGTGAACCAAAACGATCACTTTATGTTGTGACTTTTGGTAGATTTAACTTGCTCTCTCAATCCATTTTCCTGGCACCAGAAGCACTTTCGAGTTTAATTCACTTTTCTTTCATGCTTATGACTAATTTTATAATGTCCTGTTGAGTTAAAAAGTGGTGAAAATTTGATATAGGCAAAGTGAAACAGTCCTAGTGTTTCTTCTGTATGTCCATGACTTAATTATCTTTGTGAAGCCCAAATATACATTGTTTTCTGAAAGGTTTTGAGAAGTGTAACAGCAGAGATTTTTTTTTCCCTAGGACATATAGACATGGAACATCAGCACAAGACCTTAGTTGCAGTTAAGAAAGGAATAAGCAACCTGTTGTCTGAGGAAGGCTGCAAACTAAAAATGACTTACTGCTATCATGTGGAATAATTTAAGCACTATGAAAAACTACCATAATTTCTTTCTGTCATCTTCCTATGATCTTCAGAATTCTTGTTTTTGCTACTGAGATATTTTTAAATTATCATACTGCCTATGTGCATTGTTTTCAATGCTTTTTTTTGTACTAGCCTATCTTTGCTCTTACAAGTCAACTTTGTATCTTAGTACTGTAGAAGCAGTCTTGCAAAAAAAAAATGGATGACTCAAAGAAGAGACTTAGCCACCAAAAGATAGGAGAGTGTGGAGTGTTCCACCACACAGAAGTAGATGCTAATTTAATTTGCTATTTTTCTATATGAATGTCATTTCACATAGATAAATTATTTAGTTCTAATTTTGACTTGACTAAAAACCACTCCTAAAGCATAGTGTAGTCTAAACCCAAATGTTATTCATGCTCTCTAATTAAAGTTTAACATCTTACTGTTACAGTCATGCCAAGGCTACATGCTAAGGGTGGAGGAAATACCTTCTTCAGAAGACATGAAAGAGCAGTGATATGCTGAAACACATCTTATACTATGCTTTCTGAGCTGCCTTATGATTTTTGAGTAGGCACTGTTTACAGACATCTGTTTCAGGTCTTGGTTTTCAGATCTCAGTAAAAACTGAATTCACTGATACATGCTTTATCTATGTGTACTGTCCAATAAACAAGGCAAAATTCATAGGTAAGACATGTTTTTATCTACATAGAAATTGCTTTTTGAAAAGAAGATTGCAACCTATGTAACTTGATGTGACACATTCATTTATCCTGAAAACTAATAGTTCAGTGTCACTGAAGTTCAAATTATTTTTAAACAGTAATTGAAAAGAATTCCTAAGCTTGATATCAGCACAAGGTCTGTGATACCTTATCTGTATTTTGTTATGTCTTGAAATTAGTCTTTTACTGATCATCATGTCATCAATACAAACTTGTCCTTTTGATTGATGTGGAACTGCAAAAAAATTCCTAAGTTGGTGAAAGAAAATTGTATTTTTCTGTTGGCTCTGTTGTAGGGACGCTTCTGACATTTGATTCAAAATTCTGATTGGATTTTATATATCCTGCTTAACAAATACCTGGATGCTTTTAAAGAGAATTCCACTTCAATTTGCCAAACAAAGAGGTCAGAATTTCAATACAACCTTAATGCTTATGTGGCAAAGTCCATCTTTATAACAAACCCCTGTAACAAGGCAACATTGTGGAGCAGTGCAAGCCTCCATGAGTAGAGTGCAGCTTGGAGAAGAGAGAGGTGTCTGGAGAGACTGTGATGTAGTGTGGAGAGAAGACTTGGGACTGAATATATGAGATTATGATGATTTCAACAAGTAGTTAGTTCTCTAATTAGTTTCGGTTTCGCTGTGACCATTGAAGAAAATGGGATTCTGCCAATCACTGAAAGGTTTACACAAGAATGAATGTATGAATGAGGTATCAAGTACTGCTCTAGCATCTTGAAAGGAAAAGAAATGGTGTGTGCACAAGAATTCTTTGTTGGTAACAAAAACTTTGATCAGGAGTGGTCCTGGAGTGAATTTTGTTGGGATCTAGTGTTCTTACTGGAACTTGTTAACAGGGACTTGGACTAAGATGTGATGTACACTGCACAATTGCAGCCCTTGGGAAGCATCTACTTCAATGGCAATAAGTAAGCAATACAAAAAATAGGTGTATAGTAACCAAAAAATACTGGGGTTGAGGGGAGAAATTGTGCAATACTGGAACACTTTTTTTTTTTTGTTTTTGTGTTTTCTCTCTGATTATCACTGATATTTCTTAGCACTTTTTAACGAAAAGGATAAAAGGCTTATTGGATTGAAAGCTAGTAAAAGTGCACTGAGAAGTGCATTTACCACAAACATTTGTCTCTAGTTTTTGTCTGCTCTCAAAAACAGAAGCTGAGGTATCATGAAAAAAATCTAATATATGATTCCCTACTGTGGAAGGATTCTAGAGATCTGCCATAGATTAATTGTGTAGCAAGAAATACTTGAATGAAAGTCTTGCTAAGATCAAGATGAGAATAGGCAATATTTGACATTTTCTGGTTTAGTGACAGTAGTTTGAGTCATGTTCTTGGTAGCAACTCTTGCAATTTTGAACAGGGTGCTAGGACTGTTTTACTTGAATGAATTGGCAGAAAAGCAAATCTGATGAAGAAATGAGATTGTCACCATGAAATTTTGCTAAAGTTGAGAGAATTTTCTTAGACAAAAAATCTTCATTTGCACATAAGATTTTTATTACATTTTTTTTCCCCAGCATCATTGGGTCTCCCACTTGTGAAAACTCACTTTTTACAGAGAATGTAAATGGCTTTTATTTCACTGCAGCCCCCAGCAATAGTGTAGTGTAACAACGTTGCAACATGTTGAGAATTATTACATATCCTGCTTGAAGATGCAGAGGACATATTAATAACTGACCTTTAAAATACTTAAAATTTTAGCAGATAAGTATTTGTATTAGTGTAAGAGGTTTTGTGGGTTTGTGTTGTGATTGCTTTCTAACAGAAAACTTCAGGCAAACTAAAATGAAACTGTTTTGTGTTCAGCTGAGAAAGGAGATTTTCAGAATTCACACACAAGACTGGAACCTGAAGCCATGAGACAACTTACTTGAAGAGCTGGCTGAAGAATGTGTTGGTGAGTCTGGAAGCAGTGTGGCTTACTGCATGCAAGTTGAGACCTAGAGTACCTGAGCTTGTACCAGGCAGTGCTCAAGCTCTTGTGCCTTGCTGCAGAGCAAGGCAATGAGGCAGCTGACTGCCTTGGGAGCAAAGTTAGATGCTGCTTTCAATTCTCTTTTTGTCTCTCAGAACATTAAATGGATTTGAGGCATCTTTCCCAGGAGCAAAGTTTTGACTATGAGGCTGGTTCCTCTGTGCAGGACATCAGTGTGTGAGCCACATAACTGAACTTCTCTGCAGTGCAGGACTTCTTTAAATTGTCTCTTAACCTGGTATTATTTGGTGGCATACAAAGCCTTTCAGTGCTGCACTTTAGAAATCCTGGCCTTGAATTCTGTTTTGCCCAGGACTGACATAATATTTGATTCTTGTTTTATTTATTATGATACTGTGGTGCTGATATTAAAGCCTTATCTGCTGAAAATGGCCTCTGTCCTTCGTGACAGCTATCCTGAGCTGTATGAAAGTAGAGAGAGACTGCAGATAAGCATGGATTTGATTAAAATAAAAGCAAATGATTTTTCCATGGCCATGCAAGAGACCATTCCAGCTTCACAGAGGGCTGTGCCTTCCCCTGGATGAATGCTATCAGCTATTTCAAAGCCAATGTTAGAAAACACACTGAAAAGAATCTTACAAGCCTTGCAGAGAGTATTTCCCCATGCAGAGATGGCACTAAAGAACGATCAACATGAAGGAATAATAATTACTTGTTAAAAAATCTGCCAAAGGAAACCTACTGAATAGCCCCAGCAGGGCTGCCATGAGCATGTTAGTGTTGCTTTCTAGAGATTATCACATTCACATCTTTGGCAACAGAAGGGACTGTATGAGAGATTGGTAATTTGCTACAGGCAGTCACTCTGGTGGTTTATTCACTCTTGAGTTGCAAGGTAGCAACTAAATAATGTTAGACATAGTACACATTCAGCTAGTGAGTAAAGGTGAGCACTAAGGATTCTTCCATTTCCAACTGGCACAGCTCTATCTGAATCTGTAGCCTGGTTTCCAAAGACACATTTTCCAGAACCTTGTATTGCATTTCTAATGAAATGCAACCATGGCTTTGCTGCCGCAGCTATTCTATGACAAAGTGTCATTCCCTGCTGTTCTAGAAGCAGTTGATTGGCAATTATGATCATTGATGTTATACATTGATGAGGAAGAAAATATTGCCTGAAATGTAAACCTCCCTTTTCTCTGAAGTATAAAAAATTACTTTATTTTCTCCAGTTACATTCTGTGAGATATTTTATCAGTTCTCTGAAAGTGCCACTTTTATTTAACAATATAAGAAAGTAGGATGTAGCCTGTACTATTCTGAACTGTAGTTTCTATTTTTTCCCTTTATCAAGTATTGGATTCTGTTGTTGTGGCAATGGAGAACATCAGCATATCTTTAAAAGACTTCACACTACTCTCAGCCACTGCATTTACCAACATAGGGAAGATGATGACAAAACTGAATCAGTCAAGGTACGTTTTAATGTCTTATACCACCTTCTATCACACACTATTATGTGTGTGATAGGTATATGCATGTGTGCACTGTGAACATTATACTTATTTAGCATTACTCCTTACTGCTTAGTTGCCTGTTTCACAAGACTCTTTCATTTCAGTCTGGAAGACCTTTATCCGTATTGCAAAACCATTGTATTTGGCATAATTGTTGGCAGTTTCAGCAGGAAAACACTTGAAGACAATGGGTCCACCCACATAAGCCTCTTAAACCAGTTAACCTCAGTCTTTCAATAGTCCTCCAGAATATTTTCAGGGGTGGGAGACTGTGAAAGGAGGGCACTTTTCTCAATCTATCACTTCCTCTTTTCTCCTTTGCACGTGGTAACACATGGTAATGCTTGTGTAGTAGTAATTCCATTTTTGAAAAGAAATTAAATATGAAACATAGCAAGAATTTGAGACTTTTTTCTAGTATCACCAGACTTTGCTTTTAACTGGCATGGTTCAATTTGACAAATGGGGAGCTTTCTGCCTATGGCAGTTTGATGCTAGTAAGTCAAATTCTCTCATCTGTTCCTCTAAGAGAAAATTTCAGAGTTGCCAGAACAGAGCAGAAATCTTCCCTAGGCACCCATGGTTCCAGTTGGGCATTCCCAGTGTTGAGTTGTTTCAGAGAGGGTGGTTATCCAGTCTTTAGCTTCCATATCCTTGAATCCATTTGTCTTTCAGATGCTTGTGCCAGAGGATAGCTAAAATTCTCTATGACTCTCATTCTGCCCTAAAAAAAAGAGGAAGCCTTCTTCTTGGCTCTGTTCATCTTGGTCTCTTCTTCCACAGTTGGTAAAGAGTTGGAAAAGACACTCCATTCTGTTCATGTAACATTGAGAATTTTGTGGATCCAGGAAGGGCATTCCTGAAAAATGTACCCTTCATCATCTAGCATAATTATGTTTTGTAGCATGCAAAGGGACCTGTTTGTATCATCTCAGGGCTTGTGAGCTTCTGTGACTGGACTTTCTTGTTTGTTAGTTTCCCACTTCTACCTTTAACCAAAAAAATCTCCTATTCAGAGTGACTGCACGAGTCAGTCAGAGCAGCTGCTACTGTATGAAGAGAGAGACTTTAACAAGTAATTAGTAAGAGTGCAGAATAGAACAGTTCCAGCGTGTATTTGTGGCTCTTCAGGAACTGTATCTTTTCTCATTGTTGAAACCACCATTGAAAAAGATCCATAATCCTATGATACAAATCCCTGCAGCCTCCCTAGCCAACTCTCTGTTTTTGGTTCCTAAGGATGCACTTGGTAATAGTGAGTCTAGAAAGATGTTGTGATGATGGTAGCATATGTATTGGCTAAATATTACTAACTGATTGTATGTATGAAGAGATTCTTAAGTCATTTGATGAAGAAGAATACAGGGTTCTCAAACTTGCATTTGTGTTGACTCCTAATTTGTCTTTTTTTTTCTTATTAGGCAATGAAGAAAGAAATTGCCACCTTAAGGTACCTGTGACTTCAGTATACTTCACATATTCTGATGCTGATGTATGACTCTCAAATAGATAAGTCATGTATAACATCTCCGTAATTGCAGCAGCTATAGAAAAAAGAATAGAAGAAAGAAAATTCTTTCAATACATAACTGAAAGCAGGCATAACCTTGACTCTGACTGTGAATCATCCCCTTGCACACTGGGTGAGAGAACCCATTTCAGAACAGTGTTTTCTTTCCATGAAAACAGCATGAACTTCTTCTAGAGGGTGTTGATTCTGTCTACTGATTTTGTCACAAAGCTTCCAAACATTTTTGTCACTGTAGGAGGTGGGAACTGTTTTTCTCCAACTTCATTTCTAGTGAAGAGAAGTGAGATGAGAGATTCTGGTTTCTGCACCTTGGATGCAGCAACCTTGGACATACATACAGACAGGAATGAGATTCTGGAAAGTGGCACTGAGGAAAGGGCCCTGGGGGTCCTGGTCAATGGCAAGCTGAATATGAGTCAGCAATGCCCTGGCAGCCAGAAGAGCCAACCATGTCCTGGGGGGGGGCATCAGGCAAAGCGTCATCAGCCAGTCGAAGGAGGGCAATGTCCTGCTCTGTTCTGTGATGGTGAGGCCTCACCTTGAATATTGTGTGTAGTTTTGGGCACCACAGTATAAAAAAGAAATTAAGCTATTAGAGCGTGTCCAAAGGAGGCAATGAAAATGCCCCTTGAGGGGAACCATATGAAGAGCAGCTGAGGTCACTTGGTCTGTTCAGCTTGAAGAAGAGGAGACTGAGGGAAGACCTCATTGCAGTCACAACTTCCTTGTGAGGGGAAATGGATCTCTACTCTCCGCTGACCAGTGACAGGACCTGAGGGAATGGTATGAAGTTATGTTAAGGGAGGTTTAGGTTGGATATTAGAAAAAGATTTTTCACCCAGAGAGTGACTGGGCACTGGAACAGGCCCTCCAGGTAAGCAGTCACAGCACCAAGAGAGAGTTCAAGAAGCATTAGGAAAATTCTCTCAGGGACATGGTGGGATTTTTGGAGCTGTCCTGTGTAGGGCCAGGAACTGGACTCTGTGGTGGTTTTCACCCAGTGTCCACCCAAACCTCCAGGCCACCCTCCCTTTCCCAGGGGGAAAGGAAAAGGAGAAAAGGCGAAAAACAGCTGAGAGATAATGGCAAAACAAATTCAGAGTGGCTAAATACTTAAATTTATTACTAACAAGAGAAGAACTAAAACTAAAGATAATAAAACTAAAATGTAAGAAATAAATCAGTCTTAAGAACACCCCTCTCCTCCCTCCAGCAGTTCGAGAGAGCAGGGAATGGGAGTTTTGCAGGTGGTTGTTGTGGTTACTGCCATTG
Source organism: Formicarius rufipectus (assembly GCA_013399695.1). Lineage (NCBI taxonomy): Eukaryota > Metazoa > Chordata > Aves > Passeriformes > Formicariidae > Formicarius > Formicarius rufipectus. The sequence goes on along the minus strand of VXAU01001620.1, from coordinate 106,536 downwards.
CTCTTGTCCTGTGGGTCACTCCATGGGCTGCAGTCAGGTCTCTGCACCCCGATGGTCTCCATGGGCTGCAGGGGGACAACCTGCTCCACCACGGCCTGCAGGGCGGCCACAGCTCTTAGTCCTTCCCCTGCTCCCACAGGGTCCCTCCTACGGGAGGCCGTCCTTAATAGACTTCTCCATCATGAGTCCGCCCCCTGGGCAACACTTCTACCAGGGGAAAAAAACCTGCTCCAGGTGCGTCTCCTTCTCCAGGAGTCATGGCTGCAAGTCTCTTCCAGGATCTCGCTCCATCCTGGGCCTCCCACAGGGCAACAGCTCCTTCAGGCATCCACCTGCTCCTCCAGGGGCTGCAGGGGGGTCTCCAAACCCCAAAAGATCTCCACGGGCTTCAGGGAGAGGGGGGAACGGAATAGCTTTCAGTCCTTCCCCACCCCTCCTCCAGCGTGGGGTTCTCCCTTCACCTCCTCCTGTTCTGACCTTGGTCTCGCTCTGCGTTGTTATCTCATGGCTGGAATTTTTAACTGTGCAAACACTCCAATTTTGAATATGTTATCATGGAGGCGTAAGTATGATTTTTAATTGGCTCAACTCTGTCCACCAGAAGGAAGTCCCTCCTGGACCTGGCTGTCATTAGCTCCACAGGACCGGAGAAGCTTTTAGCAGCTTCTAACAGAAACCATCCTGGAAACCCCCCCTTCTACTAAAATTCAGCTACAGAAACCCATGACAGACTCTGATTATCACTGTGGGTCTCTTCCAACTCAGAATATTCTGTGATTCTGTGAGAGGCCTCCCAGCTGTGGCACAGACTGGCACAGCACACCATTCTGGCTTGTGGCTCTGTTTGCCCTGTTCACCTGTAACCTGCCTGCCCCCTCCCTTCCCCCCAGCAGTCCTTATCAGCACCAGCTGGTGCAGGCATGGTCAGAATGGGACTGCACCACCACCTCACAGGCAGCGGTGCAGGGGAGTTGGAAGTGGGTAATCAATAAGGTCCCTTCCAACCCAAACCATTGAATGGTATGTGTGGCCAGCTGTGTATAAATATTTATGTATAGATGTGATGTATACCTGTGCTCTGTGTGCATCTGCCTATTGAAAATACAGCTTTTGTGTGCTGTGAGCATTAGTGACTCATAAAGTGAGCATTAACTACTGACTACTTTATTTTTATTTTTTTTTTACTATTATTTTCTGGATTTTAAAATGAAACAAATATGGGGAGAGGAAGGATATGAGCATAGCACACAGGTAGCCTGAGTTTGACTTTAAGTGGGTTTGACAGAATTCCCTGCTGGAATGCGGAAGTTCTTTAGCTGGCAAGACAGACTAGTTAAAGTGTTAGATTAAGTAGCTTCTTTATATATCTCTTGGAAAATAAGTTGTGATCCAGTGGCATTTCTTACTACTGTTTACCTTACTAATCACTGGTTTGCACTGCTGTTGCAGATGCCGTGGTTTGGAAGACGTTCTAGCAGTCAGGGTGCTCCCAAAACATTTTCCATTGTTTATTTTTTGTTTTGTTTTGTTCACAAACAGTAGAAATTGAAGTGGCTTCCTTGTTCTGAAGGCCTTTTCTTTCACATCTCTGTGTGAATTGTCTCCTATTATTTCTATCTTGCCTCAACTAGAATCAAAAATCCTATTTAGAAGTATTTATCAGAGAAGCTAGGAAGGTGGAAAAATTAAGTCATGCCCTAAAAACTCCAAGGTACCTGATCTAATTTTTTCTTTTTAGTTGTCTTTTTTTTTTTTTTTTTTTTTTTTTTTTTTTTTTTTTTTTTGGAAGCATGCTTTCAAAGCTGCTGAGCTTTTTCAGGTGTTTTGTATGATAGATTATGTTGCATAGTAAAGCTGCTTCTTTGATCACAAACTGTAATTCCTCCCATAAAGTGTTACAGCATAGGGTTTTTTTTTTAAATCTTACTAGCAGTGCTGAGCTAGGAGACAAACTGAACCAGTAGACTTTAGAATGAGATACATTGAAATTCTCACACCATGAAACATACAATTAGTTATGATAGTGGTTATATAATATTACATGCAGTTACTTTGGAAAAAAAGGTGGAGATTGTTTAATATTCTTGATACATGTTTAATCGGTTAAAATGCTGCTCTGCTATAATATACCTTCTTAAATTAGTTAAATGGTAATAGTTATGTGGTATGGAATGATGGAAAAATTAAAGTAACAGAGCTTTGAATGTTCTTTTAAAATAATATTACTGAAATTATTAATCATATATAGAAATGCAGGACAGACTAGACTTCTGGTAGAACACCATGTAAAAGAATAGATCTTGGAAAATCACATTACTGACAGTAACTTTCCATTTGGTGAAAGATTCTACTTATGAGTATGCCAAGATTATGCAAGGATAATACCATATAGATGTTTCACAAATGTGTGTGTGCTGCTCCTGAGCCAATCATTCAGAAGTAATTAGATGCAGTAAATTTCTGAGAGGAGAAAAATACAGTGGGTGAGGCTTATCTGCAATAGCAAATAGTTATAGCTCTGCAACTGTGTTCTGTCTTTCTTTGATCCTCTGGCCATGTGTCTGCTGTGGTTTCGAATGGTTTGGACTTTGCAGGTAAAAGTGACAAGGCTGAACCATTGACTCCCTTGTGGCAGTCACACGCCTTGTTGGAGCTGGGGAATTCCCACGGTAAGCTCTAAACCCAACATTTCTGTATGTCAACAGCCTGTTTGGGAAGTCTGGAGGTCGCTGCCAATGCATGTGGCCCAATTGTGGATGGATATTTTTGCTTCCAAAGGGACAGATTTCCTTGTGGAACTCTGATCAGTGGGAAAGGAAGAATTTTTTTATTAATTAACTAGAGAAAGTGTAAGAGAAAACAAGTGCAATTTCCAGGGACCCAATCAGAAGCAGGGCATTATCCAACATGTACGTTCCTGTTTTGCCTTTCCTAACTTAGATTACTTGGGTAAGTATTAAAAATTTCAACTGCTTTCTTTTAAATAAATACATTTTATGGAATAAAATGAAAGGGAAACTTAAATGAAAGGCTAGGTTTCTCCTGTTGAGAGTACTATTAACACTTGTGAGATATCTGGATGATTTCTGAAACTTAAAGTATAGATCTCATTGTACGCTTTAAGTACTAGACATTTTAATGGCTTATTAAGCTAATATATGTAAGAAAGCATAAAAGCTGCCTTATTCCCTGTTAATGTAATGCAGTTTTAGAGACAAATGTATTACAGTATTCAATATGACGAACTCAGCAGGGTCTCCTCCCCTTCGCTGAGATTAATTCTCACACAAAGAAGGAATTGATAGGTATTTTTTTCTGTCCCAGCTGAAGAACTACATATAAGACTCTAGTTAGAGACAATTTAGCACCTACATTATCACCAGACGTATCCATTGGCACAGTCATATCACAGAATGTTAAACCGGTGTTTTGCCACAATGCCTGAGAGTCCCCTTAGCAAGAAGAATGGTAAGTTGGCATGCTGTTTAGCACTGACTGCAATCCATCTTATTACCAGAAGCAAATACTTCTCACATTCTGACTTTATTACATGTCTGTTGTTTTAACCAGAGACATGGTCTTTACAGTCCTTATGCAAAATTCCTGATGAAGTTATATGGAATTCTCCTGGGCTAAGATCATAGAACAGCTTGGGTTAGAAGGGACCTTGAAGACCAGTTAGTTCCAATCCTGCCACTGGCAGCAACACCTTCAACTAGACCAGGTTGGGCATAACCTCATCCACCCTGGTTCTGACTGCTTCCGGGGATGGGGCATTCACAACTTCTCTGGGCAACCTGTTCCAGTGCCTCACCACACTATAAAGAATTTCTTCCTGATAGCTAATCTAAAACTATTCTCCTTCAACTTCAGGCTATTTTCCCTCTTGCTTGGGAAAAGTTCCTCTCCAATTCTCTTGCAGGCCCCTTTAGGTATTTGATGTCTGCTATAAGGTGTTCTTAGAGCCTTCTCTTTTCCAGGTTGAAAAACCCCAAGTCTCTCAGCCTGTCTTCATAGGAGGGGTGCTCCAGCCCAGCCCTCTGATCAATCAAGACATTAAGTCAATTAAACAAATCCATAGTGTTTGCATGCTTTAATTAATTTAAATTATATTTATGGATTGCCTTTTATGTGGATGAAGATTGCCTGATAAAGATACGCAGAAATTGTCCCCAAGTTACTGGACAGATACTGGTGTCTCTGGTATACTGAGTAATGACTGACATTTGGCATCATTTTCAGTGGAATTGTACCTGAGATACAGTTTCACCTTTGGTAACTGTATTTCCATGACATGGTCATTAGATACCTCTCAGAAACTTTACTTGTTTAGAAGTAATAATTTACTTATGTCTTTGATTATTTTGTTGTGTGTGACAGGCACTAGGAACTAACACCTTTGCTACTGTTGCCAGTGTGGAAATACGGTTTTAGGAATATGATTCTGTGGCTCTTGTGATTAGCTGAACCTTGTATGGGTTTAGCAAACTGAAAGAAGATGAAATTGCAACAGCTTTAAATAATGTGAAAATATTAAAGACAGGCATACTTAACTATATATCTAAAGAAGTGTCAGAGGAGATGAGTTGTAGTGAATACCAGAAAATCTGAGATTGATTTGAGTGGGTGAAACTAAATCTGATGCTGTTACCAACCAACTGTTGTTTAAAAATGGGAGGTTGGTAGACTTCATTTGATTTCTATCACTGTTTTAAATAGCTCTTGTGACAGACAATACCTCTGAACACATGAACACCGTAGTTTGCCTTGATCAGACATTACAATGAATGTCAAATTAATTTGTGATATTAGTACACTCCTGAAATTACAATTTTATTCATTCAGAGCTGTGGATACATTGCTGGCAGTCTGTTTTAATTCTGCAGAAGTCATGACTAGAAGTTCCAAAGAGAACAAAACGTGCTGATTATCCAAAAATCAATTTCATTGTAAAATGCAGGGAAATACAGAAATGAAACTTTACTCATAGAAAGTGGCATATTTATGAGATGGTGCCTGTTAAAATTTGTTTCTTTATTCATTTTTGTGGCTGAGAATGAGGGCTCAGACATGACAAAGAGCAGCTACTCTTTTCTGTTAAAATTTAACATTATAAAATTGATTTTATTTCTTATATACTAAGGTTTTTGTTTCTGTTGAATACTGAGATTCTTAATTTGTCCCCCCCAAGAAATGTGGGTAACTTTTGACTTAGTTTTGAAATATTTCATAGAATTCAATCTTTCCTCCCATCCTTACAAGCTAAACATACTTGTGAGGGTTGCTTGAAATTAGTAAACAGGGTTTGCTTATATGTTCCTGTTGAGAAGGGCAGTCAGGCTAGCAAGAGAGGGTAATAATTAAACCAGTAGTTGTACTGTTGCTGCTATAAGAAAATTCTTGCTTTCGAGGTGTAACTGTGAATGCCAGAACAAAATTACTCTAGTCCAGGTATGTTTGAATTTAGTGCCAGGTATATAAGCAATCACAGTGTCTTAACACTTCCATTTTTCTCTGTGCATGGAAAATGATGTCCTGGTACATGACTTATTTTGGTTCAACTGTGAATGCGAACTGTGGGAACTGTGAGATCTTTCTACTGTGCCACGGTGACCTGAGAAATCTGTCTGCATTGTAGCTGTATCGTAGCACATATTGCAAAGTATTGCAGAGTTTTGGTTTGCAGACTACAGTGCTAAGACAGTGCCAGATTCCATATGTGCTCTGGGTGTGTGGGGGTGTTTGTATGTATATGTATGAGGAGTCACTTGCTCGGGTGGTCAGCAGACTTGCCACTGGAAGATGAGTCATAGGTATAAGATGTTTCTGTCATATGGCATCCTGGTAAGGGATTGGAGAATTGAAAACCCAGTTCCTTTCCAAGAATGGTACAACTCAGATGCTTCTTTATATATTTTAATTAAGTCATTAAACCAAAACCAGTAGGCAGTTAAATGGAGAAGGTGGTAAATACCGATTGTTCCTTGAGTGACTGAGCAAGCGAATTCTGCTTATGAATCTGTGTTTTGTCATTGAACACCTTAGTGTTTAGTAAGGTTGAAACATTTTATGCAGTTGGAGCATTCATAATAGCTTTTTAACTGTGGATTGCCCAGAGTCTAATCAGTGTAAAGTTCACTTTGAACTCTTTTCCATAATGAATGCACTAAATTGCAAAAATATCTCAAGAAGCTTTTTTAACTTCAATAACATGGATATAGATAATGTACTGACACTTCACAGTCGACAGCTCACCTCTTCCCATCTAGTAGAAACAAATTGACCCAGTAAGAGATTTTGAAGAATAACAGAAAATTGCTATTTGAAAACTGCAACATGAGAGAAAATCATAAAAATAGATTTCTTCTGCAAAATACAATAGTTTGATTAGTAAATTAATAACTGTGAATGATAACATAATTCAACCTGAATGTTTTACAATAGGAATACCAAAATAGTAATTTAGTAGAGATTAGCAATAAATTGTTGCTGTGTAGATTTCCAGTGTGGGAAAGATGATGATCTATAGAAAACATGGGTGTGAAAGGGTGAGAAATAACAAAACAAATCATGCTTATTTATAATAACTTAAAAATGTAGTCCTTCTGATGCTGTATGCTTGATATGTCTTTCCATTCCACAAATTAAATTTATAGTTATAGTAACTCAACATTATTAAATGTATTATATGATGCATTTGAAGGTACATTGGTGATTAACAAATATTTTTGTTTCTCAAGTCTTGCCTCTTGTGGCTGTATCTTCATTAGAGAGAGGAAAATACACTTTTAATTTCATCTTACCTCACCTTTAGCAACTAGTACCAGATAAAATCCTCATTAAGACAAAGTGTTTGTAGTTTTAAGCCAAGTTAGCCAGCAGACAGGTAAGACCTTGAAGGAAGGGCATTAATCATGCCACTGATGTGTGCTGTCTGGGCTTTCAGTAATAATGTCTATGTTCCCAGTTTCTGTTCTAGCACAGAACAAAAAATATAAGTCAAAACTTCCGTGTTTCTTGCAAGATGCAGTTTTTGATTAGTGTTTTTTATCATATACTGATGAAATGAAAAAGACTTTACATTTTGCAGTTCTGGTATTGTTTTAGTGTATGACAGAGGAGAAAATAGTGCTGAAATTGAAAAGTGTATCCTTCTTTGAGATAGAAGAATGGTCATGGGTTCCTGGACACAAAAAATAGTCTGAACCAGTTTTACCCAACTTTGATACAGGTTTTTTCTACAGTCAATGAAAATTTGTATTCAGAGAATCAACAGAAACATGATTTAAGCCTATACAGTAAATTAAGATTTTACATTTTATCCTGACTATTTAGGTTGTTTCCTTTCCTAATATTTATATCTAGAAATGTTTGATTATTTTTTTTTTCTCTGAATAGATTAGGGAAGGATACTTTTATGCTAACCTACTGCCATCTCAGTACTTTGTCAATATGATCTCTACTGACCTGCTCTATTCCTGGTCAGCCAAGCATATTTCTTTCTTTAGGACCTAATCCCAACCACTTATCACATTTTCAGGTTACAATAAAATAGTTTTCTTGCTTTCTAGCTACGTTTGTGCTCAGCCATAGGCCAGATTGCACCAATAAAATAGTGGAGATTTTCTGTATTTTATTTCCTTGTGAGCATTGAATCAGTTCCTTTTTTGGGCCACTTCAGAGCCAGGATGAGATGCTGGGGTACTAGACATTTTTCTGAAATGTGCTCCCCAAGAAAGACTAAAGGGAGGGGAGAAAATGGAAAAGATTTAAATAGCTAGAACAGAAAGAACTCCTAAATTCATGGCATGACTGAAGAGATTTTGAGCTTGGAAGTACAGTGGTGTATCTTGGTCCCTTGACTGACCAGACTCAGTGCTTTTTGGAAAATGCTCCACTTCTTTTCTGCTCTGTGACCTTTCAGGGCAGTCAAAATCTGGAGGGTCAGGGTTTATATACAAGGCCCAGGTCTTGCTGCAGGATTGAACCATGTAGAACTGCAGTTTTGCAAATACTTCTGGTATCATCATTAGATATGTCAGCTGCAGATTGCTTGGTTATTGAATAATATATAAACCCCAAAATGCTTTCCTTAGGATGCCATTATTTGGATCAATGCTAAGAATAAGAGACTGGGAGAAGCAATAAGAAGGATGTGGGTTTCATTTTCAAGGAAAGAGGAGGTTGGAAATATATTTGAGCTGGAATAGAAAGATGGAACAAATTTAGACTTATGTACAGTGCTACACATTCACAGAGGGAACCCTTACATTAAAAGCTGAAAAGGGAGAAGTTCTGTTGTGCAGTGCATAGTGTATTAAGAGATAGAGCACAGTGAGGTTGTGAAACTAAAGGGTGTCTCTGTGCTCTCTCATAAAAACTGTTATCAACATGGTCACTAAAGTGATGAGTTTGGATTTCCATTTTTATTTCATCATAATGCTTTTCAGATGTAGAAATTAAAAATAAAAAGCTTTCTATTTTGAAGGTGAGCAAATCATATTCCTTATTTTACTAGTAAGTGGAACAAGAGATTTGTTTATCCACTACTTCTGAATGTTAGGCTGAGGTACCTAGGTTTGACAAACCAGAAAAAGACAATTAAATTGACACGCTTCTGCTTTCTATCTTGTAGGCAATAATGTTTACTCACCATTGTAAAGTCATGTGAGGTTTTGTATCTATGGCAGTGCAAGTAATAATTAGCAGTAATTCCGAACAGAGAGGACAAAAAAAGGCTTAGAAGCATTGCATTTAATTTTTTAAAAAACCAATGGATTCTGACTTTATTTGCATAGCCAAGTAATTTATTTCTGTACATACTGTCTGCCAGAGATCCCTTTATAATACTGTTAAGTAATGAAATCTAAAGACACTATGGATTATTGTTTTGGTATATATGCAATGTTCAATGTAAAGTGGTTTCATGAAGAGAACTGAAATGAGACACAGATGATTCATTTACACATTTATTTACTATCCTGCTTGTTCTATCAGACTGAAATGGAGAACAATGCATTTATTTTACAGACATTTGACATAAATTAAACAGATATTTTGATGTTGAACAACTGTACAGACTACAACATGCATATTAATATGTAGATTGGTGCAGAAATATTTAGTTGATCAGCAAAATCTATTGTGACAAAAATAATAATCACATTTCCTTTTTATGAAGTTAAAATGCAGTTGATATGGAGACATTGATACGAATACCACTAAGTGTGAGAAGTTATTAGTCTAGTGAAATCAAATGGTTAGTTGAAAAAATAAAGCTATTGCCAAAGTTTTATCTACAGAAAGAAACTAAACCAAAATGTTTCTAACAAATACAATAATAATGAAAAAAGCATGTTTGATGCAATTACCATTGCAAAATGCCCTATTATTTCCCTGCCCCACCCCCAAATACAAATAATGCCTGAAGCAAAAGCAGCATATTCTCCCACAAAATGTCTGGGGCATTTTGTAAAGGCATGAATGAAATTAGACAAGACTTATCACATATGCTTTTATCTCCTAGTGACAGTACTTTTAAGGAAAGATGTGTTATTAATATAGCAATTTATGATGAAATGTTGCTAAATCTGTAAAACAGAACAATAGTGAAGACACTACAATCGCCCCAAGAGAACTTGAAAAAATACTGTTGTGCTTTTTTTTGTCTGCAGCATTCAGAGCATTCACAGAGGAATACAAAGTAAAGTTCATTAAACTCAATAAAACTAATAATAGTCATGCTACTGTATCTATGAAACTAACATAGTAATAACATATAAACATGAATTAGTACATATTTTTAGTTGATATTTACAGTGATCTTAAAGCAATAGGCTATGTATTCAACGCTCAGCTTCTTTGTACACTAATTCCTCCGGGTTTCATCTTATGAGCATGGCTCCTTTGACTTTTAAAAGAGTTATATAGGTAAAACTCTTCAGAACTCTGAAAATTTAGAGGTATAAGTCCAGAACTCTGCATCCTAGCAGAAGTACCCATGATTGTCCCCAATAGTGTTT
>VXAU01001620.1:28055-96456 GCA_013399695.1 Formicarius rufipectus | reverse complement strand
TTTTTTTTTTTAATTTTTCCCATTTTGTAATGTGAAGAAACTGTTTCTTTTGCCTAATGCTATAATATATTGCTCCATCCTTCACTTTTATACTGGCAGAATTCCCATTGGTGTTCTGCTTAAGGACTTCAAGAACAGGCATAAATGTTTTGTATACTGAACCTTCGCTGAGAGATGCTATCTGAGCAAAATCAGAGCAAAAATATCATTATATATCTTATGTTTTTCACCTTGAAATTTAAAAAAAGTAAGATAGGAATACATTTTTTGTTTCTTGCATTACCTTTTACAAGGTATGTCCTAGACATCAGAGCAACTCAGCACACAATGAAAACCCTACTAGTTTCTCAATTTAGATAAATTTTCAATTGGTGATCCAAATGAAAAGATATCTAGACATGGTAAATCGGCACAAAATACTCAAGCTGGGCTTCTGATCCTCCATCATTGCTCAGCCATTTGCTTTTATTCATACCATGTAAAAGTTACTGTTAAGTGAAATAGGGCTCCTTACAGTCAGTTTATTAATCCCACTGATTCTGGAGTAAGTAATTCTAATGCTGTCTGTGCTGTCTTCACCAAATGTAACACCAGCTTTAGAGCAAATTGACTGTAGAACTATGCAGTATGTAAGAGTTTTGTCCAAACTACAAACCACAACTATTCAAAGATTATTAAGAATTTATTGTTTAAATGATTCCACCTGGCCTAAGTTGGGGAACACACTGGGGACAATTTCATCTTTGGCTACATATTGCTCTTTTTATTCAATACTGCTGATGACAATGACAAAACTTGCTTGAGTTAGGGATTTAGCCAAGACGTATATGGACTGAAGACAGTAACCATGGGGCAGATAATCTATATCTACATTCACAAGTAGTACAACACGAGAAGATTTGTTGAGGCAAACAGTTTGTCCTGACAATTTTCACTATGTGTATCAGGGTACAGTTCTGGACTAGCTCTCATCTGGTACCAGGGCCTGAATTCTCTGTCATGGTTGCAGCAGAGCAGGTGCCCTCAAGGAAGTTTTCTGGTTCAGCTTCATCTAAAATCAATCCAGTTTGCATGGCCCAGGATTGCTCTGTGATGTGAACCAAAGCATGAGAAGCAGGGAAAGCTGAGACATTCATGTCAAGAGAGCTCTCCCGATTTCCACTAACATGCCAATGTAAACAGAGTCATAGGCTTCCAGATTAAGAAGTGTACACTACTCGTGCTAGTGTTGAAAATTTATTTATATATTTGAGTTAAAAAATTACCCTAACCAAATTAATTACACAGACTGCTCTTAGATTCAGGGTTTACATTAATCATGGGACTATAGTAAATGTCTAAGGTAATTAGACATTAAATGAGGTCACCATTCTGTTTTGTTCATGGGTTTAATTGGGATAATATTATCTTTTTCTTTATTATTATTATTAAATGTTAGCTAATACCATGTTCTTTAGCTACTTTTAAGTAAAAAAAGGAGTAATATTTATCGACTGCTTCCTTGTTCCACGATCAAATTCATCTAGATCTGTGGTAGGTGTCATAAAAGAAAATTAAATAGCAATCAGTAATAATATAGGACTATAAGGTATCACTGCTGTTTTGGAATAAATCTCCATTGTATTAAAGGGTAATACTTCCTAAGTATCATAGCACAACATTTTCAAAAAGTACTGTTTAAACCTGCAAGAAAATAAATACAAAACCAAGTACATTATTAAGATGTCCCAGGGTGTATGATCACTGAACAAGAAAATATCACAATACAAACGATTTTGTCTCTTATTTTTGCCTGCTGGTCACCTAACGTTTCTTTAGTAAAGCAACTGATAAGGACCTGCAAAGGGACTGGCTCTCAGGACACATGATCTCTTTTAGAAAGAATTTCAGCTGGAGTTTAAACTGAGTACCACTAAGCAATAAAACCAGATTGGACAAGAGACAAATATTCACACTTAGACTGATGGTGGTCTTACTAGCATTTACCAGCTTTTACAAAAGTTCTTGTGTGAACACTGAAACATCTTGCATGGAGCATGGAGACCTTGTGGGGGATGCTGGAGGATTTGGAGCAGTTTAAACTAGAAAACATGAAGCAGTGAGATGGTATGGCTGCAACAATGACAGGGAGAAGTGACACTCAGTTTTTGCTCCTTGGTTCAAATGCAACAGAGTTCACCTGGCTATTTGCACCAGACTACCAAAACACTTTCCTGACAAACAAGACACACCTATCATCTTGTTGGGTGGGCTGCCTTCGAACTGCTCCCAGAGAAGGTTGGTGTTTGGAGAGCAATGGCAAGAGATCCAAAGATCAACAAAAATAGCAACACATGGTATCTTTTTCAGAAAAGTCTGAAAAATGATTGCAGATCAGATGTTCATGTGGCAGGTGGGTGGGTATTTGCATCACCGAAAAACTCTAGTAAAGTCCTGTTGGTTCTAAGATAAAAATTAAGATTGTGTAGGACACGAATTAAATATTTTTCCTACTGGCATACTTCCTCATTAAGTGTGAATAAGTGCTATTTTATATATGATTTATTACCTCTTGTTTTATATAGTATACTAAAACATGCCTTGTTTACTCAGTTTTCTGTCCTTCTTCCCCCTTTGCTGAATTTGCATTTCTTGCTTGATCTGTGCTAGCTACTTGGACACAAAAAGGGCATATTTGTTTAAATTTTTTCTTTTAAAATATTTTTTCATGATCAAAAATGTATTTTCTATCCAAGTGATAAAAAAATTATTTGAATGAAAAAGGCAGTCACATAAGCCCTGGATATTTTTACTAGTCTGAATGTATTTGCAATAGGGCTTCAAGAAGAAGCTGGCTTTTGTACTGGATTGTGGTTTAGAGATGAGGTTGAAGGAATTAAATAATTTGAAGGTAAACCTTGAAGGAAATGGAAGCTCAGTCAACATGCAGGGGAAGAGGCCTACTTTTAAAAGAACTCATTTTTGAAGGAATACAAGTATGTTAGCCAGTGTTAATCTGTCGGGAAATAACTCCAGAAGCCACTTTTCACTTTGATTTCTGAATGTTATAGGTAAAAATATAAATGACTGTACACACTTTGGGTTATATAATAGTGTGCTAAAAAGCTCTTCAAATTGGTTGCTCTAGTATTAGATCAGATATCACCTCTCTGACATCAATAATGTTTGAATTTTGAGACCAATTGTGAAGTGACGACACAGTGCATTGGATTGCTGCATTAGCACAGAGGCTCCTATGTCCTATACAATGTAGCATTAAAAGGCCTTTTGTGTTTTCATTTAAAAAACTGTATTTTATATAAATTCTGTAGTGCAAAAACTTCCTACACCATGTTACATTCTTTACATTATGTTGTATACTTCCCCTGTAAACAACTTTCCTGTAGGAACTTCCTTTGCAGTTTGTGCGACGTTATTATTCCCCCCACCCTACCCAGATTTTAATTAATGTAACTGCTACTCAAAAACTGTTCTAATTACTCTGTGAACATCTTTTAAATATGTGCATTTTGTTTCATCATTGAAAAGGATTTAAAACTTTGCTTCAGGACTCTGCAGTTCATAAAAAATTATAAAAAATAGATTAATTGCAAAGCTATCTCCCTGAACATTCTTCACTTTCCAGTGATAAGAGGAGTCAGACCCCTTTCAGGTGCACAGGGGAGTCACTTCTTTCTAAGACTCCCTAAGCTGTTTTGAAATCGCACAGCTTGAACTGGAGACTGACTCCAGAACTCACACACATTCTCCCCTTACTGTGGTGAATGGGTAATAAGTCTGAAATGGCTTCAAAGTTTCAGAAAAACAGAAAAATATACTCGTGTAATTTTGCATAATTTGCTGCATATTGATTCGTGATGAACGAAGTGATCCTGGACTGCACTTCTTACACCTGCTGTACTGGACTGAAAGCTAGATCCAGTCCTGCAACTGCTTGAGTAGATGTTTTAATCAGGAGTTATACATGAACTAGGCATCCAGAAGTGGGATCCAGTATATGCAGTCAAGACTGGAAAAACCATGTGTCTAAACCTGTGCTTCTGGAAATAGTATTCAGCATTGTCAAAAGTATATAATGAAATTACAGCAAAAGCACTTCTAAAGCTTGATCATTTTGCTTCCAAGATTTCAAAAAAATACAACATCTGTTAATAAAGTGAATTGCATTTCTTTTGCTTTCAAAATAAATGTTTTTCTCTGAAAACATTTAAAATATGGCAGCCAGTAAGGGCCTGGTCTTCCATTTGATCTATATAGTTAAAGCTCCTGTTGATTTTCATCAAGAGGGAGAGACTCTTGCCATCCTTATTTATATTTCAGTCAATCCCTTTTTCCACCAGACTCCCATTGGTTTGAGGGGAAATTCATTTGCACAAGGATCGAGGCCTTGATTTTACCACTTTTGACTTTTTAGTGATTTTAATAGGGCAGAATAAGCTTTGCATAAAGTTTAGCTCAGAAGAGCTTAGGGAATCAAATCTCTGTTCCTGTGATACGATCCCTATGGCTGGACTTCTCCCTTTCCATCAAGTGGCACAGGTCTGAGGGGACTTTTCCAAAGCATAAGGGTCACCTGGGAGAAGAAACACACAGAAGGAACATGACACAGACCTCAATCTTGCCAGAACAACATCATTGTCTTGAATGGGAATTTTCTGTGGATCCAGAGCATGGAACCAGGTCCCATTTGGTCTTATTCTGGACTTCAATAGTTCACTAGGATGTAAAGACAGATCTAACAGGCCCACGTGATTTCATAAAACTGCACATAGAAAATACAAACCAACACTTCAGGCATATAAAAATTGACTGGCATTTGGTTTCAGTCACTGAAAATATCCAGGAACTAAAAAAATAAATACAGAAGATTAATGACCATAAAATACTTAAGAGTTAAATTTTGGGACAGTGAGACACAACATAATTGAAAAATGTTATGCAGAATGTCATATAAATACATAAAACTGAATGCAGCAACAAGTTGCAATGAACTGCAACTAAAGACAAAAAAAAATCAATTTTATTTTCAGAATTAATGACCAGACATTGTTTGAAAAAAAGACATTATATTCTCAGCTTATTTGAATGACTGAAGAGACACCTCAACATTATCTTGTTACAGAAATAAGAAAACTTGTGGAAATATAGAATTATTTTTTTTTTTAAATCAAATCATAGTGCAATGTTCATTGTTTGGCCCAGTCACCTGGATCCTTATTTTGAGGTTCTTCAAACTTGCCTCTTTCCCATGGGTCAGGCTTGAGAGAAGTCTGTGACATCAGCCCAGCCATTTCAAGTAAAGGGCAATGTAGCAACAAAATGCTTGCTCCTTTACATTAGATGCATTAGGTGCCTGGACATTACTTATTTAAGTGACAGAAAATGATATGAGAAAAATTAACCTACATCAACAATGGTAAGTAGAAGCCTGCTGTTTGAAACCATGCCTCAGTTGGTCTAAAGTGCTTTTAAGGCTTCCTAAGGAAAAAAAAAAAAAAAGGAATATTTTGTAGGACATGCCTGTGTAACTGCATACATTTGCTTATGATTAGAATTCATTATTTGGAAAGCTTTTTATGATTTAGATAATTAGAGCAATTTATAAGCTTTTTTTTTTTTATTCATATATATTCTGGCATATGAAGGTAAGGATGCTGGCTAAAATAAAAAATAGCTTTTTTTTCAGACAGTGGTTTGATGGGTACTTTGTAATGAAGGCTTTGCTTCAGCATCTTTCTTTTACAAAGCTGGAGAAGTCAGAGGAACCAAAGATGCTTTGGCATTTTTCAATGGAATGACTGACATTTCCCTTTATTCAAGTATAGTGGAAAGCCTATAGTCCATTTGGGAACAGCCATGAAAGGATGTGTTGAGGCAAAGTTGGTGAGATATTTTTTGTCAGTCCAAATGACTGAACTCAAAAACATAGACAAGCTTTGGGGTATGGAAGACCTGAGGCAAGTCACATGTACTTAGAGCCTGTTTTTCTCAAGCTATACGATTCACGATAACAAAAGGTACTACTTCTCCTACAAAGCTTGTCTTTTATGTCCTTACACCACAATTGCTTCAACAGCATCACCATTACTGAAATATGAGCATTGCATGTAAAACAAAAGGAAAGAGAGCTCACAGATCATGTCGAAGCAAAGAGTGTTAAGCCAAAGGAAAAAAAGAGAGTGTGGGAAGTATTTTTTAACATTGTTAGATTCTAAGAGATTGAAAACTTTTATATATATATCTGTATAGCCATTTGGCACTATTTATTGCCACAGAAATAACCATGTCTTTTTAATTTTTAAATGGAAGTTTTTCTTCAGTTATGAAATGTTGGCAGTTTTCTGTAAAAATATCAAATCCTTCAAGTTCTGGTCATTAAATCTTTGCTTTTCCTCACAGAATCATTAAATAAACTGACAAATGCAATAACTGAAGTTATGCAAATAAAAAAACCATCATGATTTACAGCACAGATAAACTAAAATACTGTAGTCATTAATTAACAGATATACTCATGAGCTTTTTAACAGAAAGCAAGATACGTGAGATGCTTTAAGTAGAAGTTGCAATTTTGCAACATAAGTCTATACAAAACCTCCAGGCAGCACGCTGTGAAGGAAGTACCTGTGTCCCAGGAAATGCTTTTTCCGTAAATCCTTGTTAACAGTAGCTGTCCCCCCAACCCCAAACTATTTACAAATATATGTATTTTGCAAGCTCAGAGCACCTTGTTTCACATCTTTATGAATGCATGCATTGACATTTCATCCTTTCATGTGCAAATTCTAAAATTCATTGTAACAAAAAAAAAGAAAAAAAAAAAGAGTTCAAAACCTGTCTACAATCATAAGTGAAAGGATAAAAAATGTCAGATGTTGCAGAACACTGGCTCCTAAAAGAGCTCTCTTTATTTTATTCACTGTTCTTGAGTAATTTTTTCCCTGTTTATTTTTTTTCAGTTTGTTACAAAAAGCAGTCTTTTTTTTTTTTTTTTTAAGTTAAACAGTATTTAAACTAAACAACTCTTCATGCCATGCAAAAATAACATTTTATGCACTTTTGTTGAGGCTTTCCACGTTTTAGTTCATAGGCATTACTAGCAATGTTTTAAGAAAAGATATTTTTATTGCTTCTGTAACTAGTCACATGCTAGTTTCGCGTGTGGGACAATAACCAGTTTCTCCTGGACTTGAGTGAATTTCTGGAGCAAATACATGATTTTCCATTTTGTGACCTTCTTGGTTACTGTCTGGCTTTACCTCACCCACAGCATGGTAAATGTCTTGAGTACAGTTGTGGCTCATGCTTTTGGGTGAAGAGCTGACCTGTGGCTCCCCTGTTAAATTGTTGCCATCACTGTGTTTATCCCCACAGCAATTTGTCTTGATATCCTGTTGTTTTTCATGTATCATACCATGTAGCTCCATAAACTCTTCTTCTTCTCCAGTGTCTATTTCAGTGAAGCTCCTTCTCTCTTTTGAGGGGAAAGTGAAAATCTTTTGCTTGTGAAAGAGAGGGGATGATCTTTTAGCAGGTCCCTGACAAAGTACAGATGTGTCAGCACCAAGTACAGGTCGTTCACCTTGTGGGGAATTTTCTTCTAGTAGAATGGTGCTGATGTGTTGAGGGGTGGCCTGTGTGAAGTCTGCTCCTGCCATCACTGGCAGTGGCCTTGCAGTGCTCGGTGGAGTTGGTGGAGCACCACTTCTATTGTCTTTAAAATTAACTTTAAGTGATCTAGATTTTAATGGGTTGCTACCTTTCAAGGAACTTTTGGGGCTGTCCATGGCAGTATCAAAATGCAAATGACCATGTAAAACAGTTTGGGACCCACTGCCATCACTGATAACAGATCTGTTGATTGGATTATAGTCAAAGGTGGTATCAGTTGGAAAAAATCCTCTGTCCTTTGCGAATGGTATAAACTGAGAAATTCTTGCTCTTTGGTTTTCTTCCAGGTTAACAGCATCAGTTGGAAATCTCATTTGAAAGTGAGAGCCAGGAAACAGAGAGAGGGGAGACCTCTCTGTTTCCGTGAAGTCAGTTGCACAACTGGCAAAACTGTCGATACTGGATGTGCTTCTCATGTCTGTTACGATGTCCGTAGGTCCAGCTGGCAACGGATCTCTCTGACCTGAAACTTCTTCCATTTCTATTTCTTCTTCATACATGGGTGGCTTTGCTGACTGGTCTTGGTAACCAGCATTAAGATTAGGCTGAGACTGAGTTTTAGTAATCTCATTATACAACATCTCCAGTTTTTGGGCACTGAGGTGCTGTGGACTGGAGGATGCTGCAGCATTGTTCAATTGCTCATGGGAGTCTTGTTGACTAACTTCTTGGTACTTGTTCTCATAAGACTTGTTTGAGCTTGTTTCAGACATTGTCCTCCTGGCCCATTTCCACCGGCTAGGGGACAGGTGGTTGTCATCAGGTGTCTCCTTTGGGTTGACTGCTTCTCCAAGCTTACCTGAATCTACTGCTACATCTATCATTTCCATACTGCGAGCAAAGGCATCTTTCAGATTCATGGAGACAATACTGCCATTTCTTTTAGCTCGCTCAAGTGCTTCTCTCCTCTTAATTGCCTTCTCCTGTCTCTTCTGCTCTTTATAGAATTCGGAGAAATTGTTCACAATAATTGGTATAGGCAGGGCAATGACCAGCACTCCAGCAATACAGCAAAGTCCTCCAACTATTTTACCTAATAAGGTCTTAGGATAAATGTCACCATATCCTACCGTAGTCATAGTGATTGTTGCCCACCAGAATGATGCAGGGATACTTGTAAATTTTGTAGCATCCTCGTCCTTTTCAGCAAAGAATACAAGACTTGAAAATATCATTATTCCCATGGCTAAAAATAATATCAACAAGCCCAGTTCATTGTAACTCCTCCTGAGTGTAAAACCTAAAGACTGAAGGCCTGTTGAATGTCTGGCGAGCTTAAGAATCCTTAGGATCCTCATAATACGAAATATCTGAACCACACGTCTGACGTTTTGGAACTGCAGGACACTTTTATTGGACTCTGTGAGGAAAATGGTGACATAGTATGGCAAGATGGCCAGTAAGTCAATGACATTTAATGGGCCTTTGAAGAACTTCCACTTATTTGGTGAGGACAGAAAACGCAAAAGGTACTCCATGGTAAACCAAGCAATGCACACAGCTTCAACGTGTGCTAGCTGAGGGTTGTCATTTGGCTGCCCAAATTCATCTATTTCTTGAAGCTCTGGCAGTGTGTTAAGAGACAAAGCAATAGTGGACAGTACGATGAACAGGATGGACACAATGGCCAAAATCTGTAAAACAAAATAAACAATATTTCGGTTAGACTGATAGAAATGTACTTGCCAGGGCTTGCTTAAACCCTTTCAAATGTGTCAAATAAACACAGAATGGTAGAAGCTGCTTTGGCTGCTGTATTCATTATTTTGTTCTATTATTTTGAATTTTGCACAGAGAGAAAACATTAGAATCATCTTAAACATGCTTAAGATTGCTTTATTGACTGCAGTAAGCCAATTAATTTCAGAAAGCAAGCCATGACAGGTCTTACTATTCTAAAAGTACAATAGGAGGTGATATTTATTTTTGCATGTTACCAAGTGAATATGCAGTTTCTGCTAATGTGCTGAACATTATTAGTTTTCTTCATTAATTGTAATTATGTAAAACTTTACACAGTGCAGACAATTGATTGACAATGACTGTGTATAAGCTGTTAATTTAGTACTACATAGTGCACATCTTCTTAGACCAGAATAAATTTATGAGCCAAAAGTCAAAGTCAAGAAGAAGAAACAATCATGTTCAGGAGACTAGTCCTGCCTAATTGTCATGTCTAGAAAAATTTCAGATACTACAAGAATTGAAAGCATTGGCCTTGAAATAGGTTGAGAGCAAGATATAAAAAGGAAGTTGTATGAAGGTGAACCCAGTTTCTCATAATTATTAAAATATGTAAGTACATAAATGCTTCTTTGAAATAAGGTTTTAATTTCTATCTAAGGATATAGGTTTTCTGATAAATTTTGTTACTCATTTTCATAGAATCACAGAATCATAGAAACATTAAGGTCAGAAAATATCTCCAAGACAATCAAATCCAACCTTTGACCAAACACCTCCATGCCAACTAAACCATAGCACTAAGTGCCATGCCAGTCCTTTCTTGAACACTTCAAGGGATGGTGATTCCCTAGGCTGCCTGTTCCAATGTCTGACAGCCCTTACAGTGAAGAAATTCTTCCTGGTGTCCACCTGAACCTCTCCTTGCACAGCTTGAGGCCATTTCCTATTGTTCTGTCACTAGTTGTCTGAGAAAAGATGCCAATCTCCACCTGTCTACAACCTCCTTTCAGGTAGTTGTAGAGACTGATGAGCTCTCCCCTGATCCTCCTTTTCTCCAGGTTGAACAAACCCAGCTCCCTCAGCCACTCCTCATAAGACTTGCACTCCAGACCCTTCACCAGTTCTGTTGCCCTTCTTTGGACACGCTCCAGCACCTCAAAGTCTTTCTTGAAGTGAGAGGCCCAGAACAGGACACAGCACTGGAGGTGAGGCCTCATCAGTGCTGAGTACAGAGGAGTGATCACTGTCCTTGTCCTTCTGGCCACACTATTTCTGATCCAAGCCAGGATATCACTGGCCTTTTGGCCACCTGGGCACACTGCTGGCTTATGCTCAGCCAGTTGCTGCGCAGCACTCCCAGGTCCTTTCCACTGGGCCACTTTCCAGCCACTCTTTCCCAAGCCTGGAGCTCTACACTGGATTCTGACTAAAGTGCAGGACCTAGCACTTGACCTTGTTTAACCTCATACAGCTGGTCTCAGCCCATCAATGCAGCCTGCCTCTCTCTGCAGAGCCTTTCTACTCTCCAGCAGATCAGCACTCCAAACCAACATAGTGTTCTCTGCAACTTACTGAGGGGGCACTCGATCCCTACCTCCAGACCACTGACAAATATATTAAACAGGACCCAACACTGAGCCTTGGGAAACCCCACTAGTGATTGGACACCAGCTGGATGTAGCACCATTCACTATCACTCCCCAGGCCTGGCCATTCAGCCTGTTCTTAACTCAGCTCAGAGTGCATAGTCCAAGCTATGGGCTGCCAGCTTCTCCAGGAGAGTGCCATGTGAGATAGTATTAAAAGCTTTATTGAAGTCCAGGTAGACTACATCCATGACTTTTCCCTCATCCACTAGGAGGGTCAGCTGGTCACAAACAGAGATCAGATTGGTCAAGCAGGACCTGCCTTTCCTACACATCTATTGGCTGGGTCTGATGCCATTTTGCCTGAAATAGCTGGTCATTCTACTTTACTGAATGAATATTATGAGAAAAAAATGAGTATCAGAGAACCTAATAGTTTTACCACAAAGTTTAGGTATTTATGCTCTAAGGAATATAAGCAGCTTTGAGATGGGGTGCAAAGTGGTAAAGTGATGTAAAAATTATTATAACAATTCACTTGGAAAAAATACATTGTTTTTGTTGGAAGTCCTAAGTAAATCCAAGTAAATCCTAAAATAAATTGTTTTCTGCTTTTAAAGCTCAGTTTAAGCTCATTGCTAAAAGCATGTACTCTTGTTTCTCAAAAATGTTGCTGTTAAATCCATTTGGTGGTGTTCCAAGGACACAGTAAGTCTGACAAAATTGCTAGAACACCCAAGATGGGTGAAATGCAGCTACGCAGAATGCAAGTGTGAAGAATGCATGAAAAAGACTGGTCACAGTGGAAAAATGGCTCCAGAGACAGAAAATCCACATCAATGAAGCTTTGAGAAAAATATCAGTAAAGTTGTTTCATCTCTGGGTTACTAAGAAAAAATTCAGCTCTCTAAGCATGAAGTGAAATTGCTCATGTTGTGAAAGTCTGTATTTGGCATCATCTTGCAATTTTGTGCTATCTTTGGCCTTTTCCAGCTACTAATTGTACAGAACAGGTATCACCTTTTGTATTCTGAATTATTTCAAATTTATTTATTTGTACTTCTCCCTAACAGTGCTGCGTCTGGTGGTTTTTTGTTGTTTGTTTGTTTGTTTGGTTTTTTTCTTGTTTGTTTTTTTTTTGTGTGTATGTGTGTGTGTGGTTTTTTTTTTGGGGGGGGTTGGTTTTGTTTTGTTTTGTTTTTAAGCTATATTTATTGGAGAAATTAGATTCATTCATTTCTCTTGCCAAATGGGTTGTGGATCACCCTCCTTCATCCAGCCCATGCATAAAACATCTCTAGGTTTATCTATCCTATTTAGGAGGGCTATATATCCCTTTAAAAGTTCTGCTACCCATGTCAGCAAAAGAAGCCAATCTTAGTGAAGAATGAGAGTAATAGCACTGCATACCTGGGCAGGGCTGGTTAATGAAATTTGTAGTGTCCTTTAGGCACCACAAATTTGTCTGCCTAGAGGGAGACAAAAGGCAACACTGTAAGACAGTAATAACTGCCTTTCAAACTGTGAGAGTTGCCTGTATCAGATTTCACTGTAATAAAATGGGAAGCTTAAATAATGTATACTAGGGTATCCACATCACTGAAATCACTGTGAAATAGCTACTGCAGGCTTAAGTTCTCTAAAATACTCAATAACAAAATTGTGTTTTCAGATTTCAAAGAACAAATGAGCAAGGCAAAGGTCTGAATTGTTGAGCTTCCTGTTTCTGTCAAGCTGATGGAGCGTCATTTGCATCATACAGCATCAGAACATAAATAACAGTCTTGGAAAACGTTGTATAATATCAGGATCTACCTAATTAGCTGACATGCACAGTTCATAAAGAAAAAAAAGTGTAAGAATGTATCTGCCCAATTGTCATGAAACTTAATTAGGAAACACTGGCATTTCGACCTGTCATAAGGAATTTACTTTATGCCTAAATGTTAGCCAGCATACAAAAGATCTTAGAAAAGAAGTGCATCACTAAAACTCCATGCATTTTATAGGTCTTGAACACAAAATTTCCCTGTTCAGAGTTGCCACCCAGGGTGTTTTATTGAAAACAACCATCTATGTGTTTGTTCCAGCCATTCATTCACATGCTGGTACCACAAAAGCCTAAACTGTGGCAGCTATTTTAATAAAATATGTAGTGTAGCAAGCCTGGAACTTTTAGTGTTTTATGCATATCACCTATAAGTATGGTTCTGGTCTAGGTGAAAAAAAGTTACAACGAAGTACAGTAGTTTGTTTTCTTCTAAAGTAAAATTCTCAAACTTTTATTTGTCTGGGATATTGTTGTGTAATTAAAGCTGTGCATCATTTCACACACAGTACATTTTAATTATTGCAATTGATTAGATTTCACAACATATTAGGCACAAAATTGGCAAGGGAACACTAGGAAGAACAAGAGCAACTATGAGAAAAAGAAGGAAAAAAGGGAATTCCCTATTCTGAGTCTACAGAACACTTTGCAGAGAGTACTATGCTGGTAAAATCTCTTAGAACAGATGTATGTTATATTAACAGAAGCACAGATTTTATAAGAAAGACCTGTAACAATCTGCTAGGCTGGCTATGATGATACAGATGAGTAAAAAAATCCACTGCTGACTGAATCTTCCACAGCAACATTTCCCATTATCTAGGTGTGTGTCTGGAACTTTATTCTGGACTGAAATGCTTGGAAAATTTGTATACTAGAGGTAATTAAACTATGACCACAATTCTTGACATACTATTTTTAATATGCATTTCAGGATATAAACAAGATTCTGATTCTGACAGCTTCTGTTATTTAGCTATGGTTCTACAAACGCACAAAAAAATCCATCTCTTATTAAACTTTAAAAATATTTCCTTATAAATGGCAAAATGTTTCTAAAAGAATGGATTAAGATTTTTAATTTAAATTCCTTTCATATTGGCTGGATATGAGGCATTTGAATCTGCATGATGATGGTATAATAAAACATTCCTTGAATTAATGTTGTCATCTTAACAGGGTCCTCCAGATGCTGTTGTTTCTAATTTTTAGGGGGCAAAGATTGGCAGCAATCTATCAAAAATATAGTGGTTTCCCAGTATTAAATTTTCACTGAAAGGTGGTATTTTTCCTGTGCACCCATCTCGTTGCTCATTATTGCCAGCAGTGTGAGGAATTCTGCAAAAAATTGGCGTACAACTGAGGTGGAAAATATCAGTGTAATGGAATAGCCTTCAAATTGCTCCTTGCTGTTCTGCAACAACTGATATGATATCTGCAATGATATGGTATGTGAAAAGGCTTCTCACATAACTGATACAGCAGTGGTATCGCTACATACAGAAGAGAAAAAGTGTGTATTAGGTTAACACAGAAATACAGCTGCTCAGGGGAAGTTCAGTTGAGCCCTACGTAAGAGCCAGTACAGTATAACTGATTAATATAGATTTTGATCTGGAATCAGGTAAGATTGTGTTAGCAATGGTATTTCCTTAGCCTTTGTGTTCCAGGGGTGGATCTAGGGTAGGATCTAGATTATTTAAATAACAGACAGCAATATAGTCTCATTACTTTTCAAAGTTTTAGCTTCCAGAGGCACTGAAATTCATCAGGCTGTTACACACTCTTTTTGCATTTAAATATATGATACTATCTTCATATAAAGTGCTCTGGCAGTATCTTTAGCTCTCCCTTTAGAAAATCTCAGAAAAAAACACTCATTGTTCAGATTTCTGGAGCACTGTATCAACTTTCTTGGACACTTAGCTGGTCTGAGTTCTTCAGATCACCCTGAGCACTACAAAGTGCTGTAGCCTGCAGGCCATGCTGTATCTTGCATGAAAGGGTCCTCAGCTTGTAGCACAGAGCTTCCAGCTTCAGACAGCAAATCCACTGGCTCACAGCCTCACTGGCAGGACAAGAAGGTCAGATCACAGCAGTTTTCATTTCTCCGAGGGAGTAAGACCATGAGAGTGGAAGACATATTGGTAGGCTCGATGAGAAGTTCATGGAGATCAGTTTACATGAGCAGCATCCCTTCCTCCCTTCAGATTGTGATACTGAGTTTGCAACTGAATGGAACAAAAAGTTTTTCTCTGTAGAAGGTCTGTCTTGTATATCTACCTGGATCTGTGTGGGTTCTGTTCTTACATCTGGGACTATCCAAATGAGATGCTCATTGGAGCAGCACAGACAACACTGCAAATTGAACTGCCTTCCAATGATAAGTATCATCACATCAGGAATTTCAAGATTATTCAGGACATCAGTCTGAGATATTTAGGAGAAGGGGCCATTTTAATTTCCTTCAGTGATGTGAAGGAGAAGCACATTTTTACACTCATATAAACTGGAGAAGCATTTTACCAGCTAATAATAGCACTTAACAGTACAGCAACAAAGCTCTGCCTTTGGCAGCTGACACTGCTGTTCCTTATTAGACACTACAGAACAAGGTCATGAGACAGCATCTCTGTCCCTTGTCTTTTCATTGTCTCCTTTCATTCCGTCCCTGGGACTTCCCATTTACAAGCATCACCTCTTGCTTCTGACACACAATTCTACATGTTCTGTTTTGAAGAGAAGACTTGCACTTGAAACGTGCTACAAATCACATCATGATTAGACTTAGAAGTCTTACTTTTAACCTAAGGTTTCAGCAGGCCAAACTCAAAAAGTTCAACAAAAAGACAAAATATTTTGCTACTGATAACAGGGTATTTTTCTTGGTGGCTCATATTCACTTTAAACATAGGTGCTTGACCAGAAGAAATGAAAAAGGATGTAAATAGGGACAATCCTACTTTGATTTCTCCAAGCTGGAACACAATGGAGTTATGACAAGCCTTAAGCATGCCAATTGTAGCAAACCTTAATAGTCCTGCAACACTGAAAATTTCCTATGGATAGATGCATATGTTTGCAAATGGTCCTTGT
The DNA here is from genome assembly GCA_013399695.1 of Formicarius rufipectus. NCBI lineage: Eukaryota > Metazoa > Chordata > Aves > Passeriformes > Formicariidae > Formicarius > Formicarius rufipectus. Next base: position 80,586 of record VXAU01001620.1, on the reverse strand, counting down.
CTTCAGTCATGGAAAACTTCATTTCCAGTTACTAAAATTAGACCCAGGTAACAATTTAAAATTATCCTAAAACTTTTGCTCAGAAATATATGAGGTATTAGTCTTCAATGGGGTCAGATACTCTGACCTCTCCCTTTGCTTTGTCATTATTGGAGCTGAGTCAGTACCTGCAAGAGTGATGACAGAATTTCATGAAGAAGAAAGTAAGAAAGAAGTTTATATCATTCTGTCATAAAGTCTCAAAACAGACATCCTTTGTAATTATCCTACAGAGCATGCAAATACTCATTATAAGGGTAAAAATTCCACTGTCTATGCACATCTATCCTTTCAGAGTACAACTTTCATTTCCTATTACGTCTCTAGAATAACTCTGATTGCAGACTCCTGGCACAAGTCTAACAACTCCATATAGAATAGAGTGTTCCATATTTGAAAAATAAGAGAGGGGAATAATTTAACAGAATAACATAAATTTAGTTCAGCTTACAGCTCCATTGTGGTTGACCTTTCAGGAACATATCTGATAATGGCTCTGACAGCATGTCTAATCACTGAACAGCTTCTCTCTGTTACTCTTGATCTCCTTCCTTGATGACATTATTTAGAATTCTGACCTTTCATTTTCCACTTTTTCCTAGATCATTATTATTAATATTTTTAAGGACTCAATTTGAATGTTCTTCATTGCTCTTTCAGGGGTACTCATTCACCCTGATATTAACCTCCATATATGAAGGTTAAGATTTTACTGTTGTATTTATCTGGTGCCTAAGCTATACACAGTCTTTTCTTTTTGTCTCTTTGTATTGGGACGACTGTCATTTTAAAAGCTTAGTTTATAAATGCTCATTTAGGAGGTTTTCACTAAAGATTTCATGACTAGCTCCATAAACACTCCTATCATATCTTTAGATATGAGAGTTGTCTAAGAGAGATTCAGTAGATGAGCAGCCACTGCTCTGTCTTCACTTCAGCTTGACAGGCAAGTTCCCATGAAGTTCCCATGAAGCTAGTGATTCAAGTACTTCTAGATGTTTATTTATGGTTCCATGAAGTTCAGTGGTGACTTTACCTAAGGACTGGCATATGTCCAGGGATGGAGCATAAGTCCAAAGACAAGTGGCTGAGAGAGCTGGGGTTGTTTAGTCTGGAGAAGAGGAGGGTCAGAGGAGACCTTATCACTCTCTACAACTACTTGAAAGAAGGTTGTAGTGAGGTGAGGGTTGGTCTCTTCTCCAAGGCAACCAGCAGTAGGACAACAGGGCAGTCTTAAGGTGTGCCAGGGGAGATTTAGGTTAGACATTAGGAAGAAATTCTTTACAGAGAGAGTGATCAGATATTGGAACAGGTTGCCAAGGGAGGTGGTAGATTCACTGTCCCTGGAGGTATTTAAGAAGAGATTAGATGTGGCACTTAGTCCCATGATCTAGTTGACAAGGTGGTGTTGGTCATAGGTTGGACTCAATGATCTCAGAGGTATTTCTCAGCCGAGTTGATTCTGTGATTCTGTGTTATCCTAACAAGATCAGCTGGACTGGCATCCAACACGTGCAGTAAAGCTGTGGGCAGGTCAAAGGGAAAAGGTCTTTGTTCTGGTAATGTGGTGTCCTTCAGGTTTGTGCTTGAGGAGGCTCAAGGCAGGTAGTAGTGTGCTGCCTACCATTTCCAGTACACATGGGAGACATATGATGATAACATCAGCATGATCATAATGGTGGTAATTCTAGTGGGAGGGGTGATAAAAGGTAGTTAAAGACGAGACTTTGCCATTAGGTCACTCAAACTTCTTCAAGCACATCTATTCTCTAGGAAGGTATTTTGAAACAGGATGTGGTAGGTTTACCTGACCTGAGAAACTGTTTCTGTCTTGGCACAACCTTCACTTCAGTAGTTCAGTCATAAAGTCTTTCTGAGTAGCTGATATGCTTTCTGCTTGAGAGCTCTGCATGAACTCCTTTTTTTTTTCACAAAGCCTTTCCATATCTCTCCCTCTTCCACTGGGTGCTGACCTTCCCATTCTATAGACTAATATTTGCCTTAGAGGACCTACAATCTCAGAGGGGATAGATCTGCCTAGGAAAGGATCCTTTGCTTGAGATCAGCGAAGATACTTCTGGTTTAAAGTAACAGTAATAAAATGCATCTCTTCTGTATTCTCCTAAAGGTGAATTACTGGGTTTTGTGTTTATGCTATTAGGATAACAGTAATAGAATACATTCCCTCCTGCATTCTGGGATGGGCCAGCTGCATTTACTTAATGACTTAATTATTGCTTTAGGGAAGGATGACCTTGGGGTTTGTACCACCTAGAATTTCAGCATAAGTATTCAGTAAAATAGAGAATTTGCTTATGGCTGAATACAGAGGTGATTTGGTATAAGGCAATCTTTAGTGGATAATATAGAAAATGAGGTGTGAGAATGGACTGAATCTGTGAATCTGAACAAAGGAACCATTAAAGTCTCTCAGAACACTAGTGGCATGTTAGCTACATATTAGAAAACTAAGTACAACACTGCAAAAATTTGCATGACGTATTTACTACATATTGACACCAAAAAGTAGCCTTGGAAACCAGAAGAACTGTTCTATGCACAATGGATTGCAATGGATTGCAAGTCTGACTATTAGCTTGATCTTTAACACACCCCTGAAGAAACATGCTGTAATTAATTATGGGCAAAAGTTGAGGATAATACTGGGGGACAACTGTTAGACTGGTGAAGTTCAGAGACCTTAAGTAGTCACAGATGAAGACAGTCTTAATAGCTTGAGAAGAGGCATATGTATTCAGTTCAGCATCAATTGAGACAACCTTGAGTATTGAATTAGCACAAAGCTAATGCCATTACTTTGTTTCTTTTTTAACAGATTAAAACCCACATCAAGTCAGCTCTAATATTTTTTTATTCTTGTTGAACAGCAAAAGGCTAACTCACCTGAAGACATGAAATCAGTTTGTTCATGATAAATAGCAAACTGTCCCCTATGACTTAATGTAGAAGAAATGGCAGATCCAGAGTAAATGTAAGTCAATGGGAATTGTTTTATTTTTTTTCACTAGGAACTGAATAAGCCCATGAATGTCTGTCATATTATTGACAGAAATGGAGCTAGTACCTGCATGTAATTATAGAGTGACTAGTTTAATCAATTAAACAATTTAATGTAATGTACCTTACAGTGAAAATAAGAAGTATAACTCATGCTTTCTTTGCTTTATAACAATGGGACAGATTTAAATGCCTCTTACAGATGAAAACAAAAAATTAACACCAAGACTGATGTTAAAGGCTTTATTTATATAAAGCTTTTTTACCTCCTAAAGATTATTTTTTAATGGAAAAATTTGCCCATGTGTGTAAGAAAGTCAGCTATATTTATAAAAAATGAATGAGATGTCTTTAAAAAGTCCCTCCTTGCCCTCATTCAGAAGTTTTCTAAACTTTTGGTATGTTCCTTACATTTAGATTGCGTTTTGTACTGGCTATATAATTCTTGGGTAGTGAAAGATGAGTATTATTACTTAGATGAATGTAGTGTAGAATCTTCAAAATTTGCATGGAAGTCATGACAAGGAGCTCGCAGTTTTCAACTCCTTTGCATAGCCGACCATAAGCAAGACTGTTCTGTGCTGCACGCACGTACAAAAACACTGCCTTCATTATAGGAACTCCATTTTCAGAAAAACCCACGAACAACAAAGCAGCCCAGCTGCGAAACCAAAACGAGGAGGTCGGCTGCAGCAGCAGCGGGGCTGACGGTCGGACGCCACGGCATCGGGGCGGGGAGCGCGGCGATGGGACGCGGCGAGACCGGCGCTGTCCCCCGGCCCGGTGCTGAACGCGGGCCGGCGACGAAGCGGGGGCACCCGCCCTCACCGCAAACCCCTTTTATTCTGTCATCTTAAATATATGAAAGCATGCAAAGTATACATTCTAGAAAGATAGTTCTGGCAAAATAAAGATAGCTCTGACATATAGGAAAGTATCCAAAGTATACAATCTGGAAAGAGAACTCTGGCAAAATAAAGACAGCTCTGATGTTATATTTGTTTCTCGGACAAAATACCATAGAAAGGGGTTGGAATCTCACCAGAGGTGAGATATTTCTTTTTACTGCTTGTCATTTAGTAAGTCATTACAAACACCCAGCAAATCATGGTGAAGCTAAACAAACAGGAGTAAAGAAAAATCCAACCCCAATTGTTTAGCTCTGAGGTTGCTAAACTCACAGGTTGCTGACTGGATATAATGGGAGCAATCAACACACGTGACATCGAGATCTATTCTGACGTTACTTATTTTGATATTAACATTCAACTTAGAGCAGATAGCTGGATGCAATTGGTTTTAAAAAGTAGAAACTGGAAATTAAATTTATTGGTTCCTACTGTTTGTGTTTACCATTTAGTTTAAATGGAATTTTCTTACGGCTGAGACCTCAGGTTATTAACCAGGACTGTACTCTTGAGTCTAATTTGCTGACAACTATATTAATTTAAAACAAACAAACAAAAAACAAAACAACAAAACTACTCCCATTCCATTTTTTTTTTTACCATTGACTAATACTTTTTTTTAGTCATATAATACACTGAGTATGGCCTCCCACCTGAAGGCAGTTGTTATCCATCAGAGATTTGGTAGTCAGACTTATTTGAAATTAAGAAAGACACAAAATTTAGACATAATCTTTACTCACACTTTTAAAATAACTTTTCTATCTTGGCTTCATGCCAATTTCTATTCCTTGATGATCCATTCATAACTTCCCCATGAAACAAGGAACTGAATTGTTCAATTTTCGAATGCTTTTTTGAAGTATTTTTTTCTATCCATGGTTCACTGCATATTGCTCTTGACTAACTTTTAAGTTTTAGAACATCTTTTCTTAAATTAAACCCTAAAAGTTAAATACAATGATACGGAAGGTCAATTCTAGGGGATTAAAAACAATATGCATCATCTTCACCATAATGCAATCAATAAAGAAAGAAAACTCATTTGGTTAGATGTTCATGTGTTATAAAAATTTCCCACCAGTTTCAGTGGCATGAAGATGTGTTACTAAGAAGAAAAGCTGAGAACTTGAGAATCCAGAAGAAGAGAAACTAAATAGCTACTAAAGTAAATGTATTTTGTAAATGTAAAGTAAAAGTCAGGGTTCATAGGCTATGTCTACATTGTAGACTGAGATGCAGTGGAGCCCTATTTAGACTAGCTTGAAATAAACCATCAAGGACAGCAAAGCCACTGTAGTTGTTGCAGCATGGGAACTGTGAACCTTACTTAAAATATTTAAGCAGTTTAAATATGAATATCATCAGAAATCAGATGGAGAACTCAAGTGAGCAATACTAAAGCTGAAGAAACACATGGAATTCAACATCTGATTTCCCCTATCTTGATCCAAAGCAGTTGGAGAACTGATTAAAGTAGTTGGGTGAGAGTTAGCCAAACAAAATTCATTTGGATGATGGATCTTTTATAACATTTCTGCCTTAATCTTGAAAGATTAATCTTAAAAAGGATGTTGTTCTGGAAAAATGTTTTTTGATGCTGATACCTAAAATGGCACTGCAGAGCATTACAGAGCATTAGACAGCTTGGTGGGAAACACAATACTTTAAAAAAGGTGTAAACAAGACACAGATTTGCAGAGATTTGAAAGTGCAAAAAATATTCATCCTGCATTTTACTGGAGTGCTTGTATTCTGGATTTTTTTCTTTTTTTAATCCATAGGAACACACTGCTAGTAGAGCTATCATGATAAGACTCATGGGATAAATCTGGGAACAAAACTACATATTTCAACTAGACTTGCTTAACCTCCTCTTCAAGTTTGTCTTTCATATGGTAAGAATGTTTTCTTCAGTGACTTTTAAAGCTGTGCTGATAAGAGTTTTACCTCTTGCAGTGGCTAAACAGTCAAAATTTGCAAAGGTAGGCATCAGATTGACAACAGTTCTTTGGCCATGTTTGATCCTGAGCACCAGAGTCCAGATCCAGAATTTGGGTTAGAAACTTCTTATGTTAGATGCAACTCCAGAATTACTTTTGACACTTCACCTGTAGTACTCCAGTTTCAAGTTACTAATGTATGATGAGTACCAATGCTCTTCAAACAAATACATAAATTTCCTCACATAATATATTTAGGAAGGTGAAATTGTAATTGAATGAAGACCTGATGCACAAAATATATTATCTATTATTGAAATACTATTAAAAGGTACTGCTCATGCTGCTGTGAGTTCAGACTAACATGATACTATATGAGCAAATGCCTGTAAGTTATGTGAACTTTTCAGTTTAGGGCTGTAATTCAGACTGCTTTTAGCAGAAGTAACCAGGGCAGGTGCCGAACAGGGTGTTCAAGGAATTTCTGTTTTATCATAAACTGTGGGTTGTACAGAAGAAGAGCTGAACATTCCCTGCTGTACACACAAAAAAATCCTCGTTTTGTCCAGTCACAAATAAACATCTATCAGGTTTCAAACATTTATGGTCTATCTGTGTCACAGGGCCTAGTTTTGTTCTCAAGAAACCAAAGGGAAGTTTGCTGTTGTCTTTAACCAGACTGCACAAGTGGAATTTGAATATTTTAGTAAGTTTTGTTGGGGAGCAAAGGAAGGCAGCCTGACAAGCCTTAGTCTAGCGTTTCACAAATTTTGATACTTCATATTTCAACCAGTAGATGTCTCCGTTTTATCATGCAGTTTTTGGAAAGGACACACTACTACTGTTGTCACAACACATATTTAGTAAAAAAAAATTTGTTTTGCATGAAATGAATATATGTAAATGTAAAAATGCCAACTTAATGCTCTCAGCATATCCTGATGATTTCTGACCAACCTAAGCCGACAGAAGCTTTGGTGAGAGCAGTGGCTGCTAAGCAATTTTGAAAATCATCTTTATAGAAATGTCCCATAGGATTTTGAGAGGACAAAAGGGGAAATGGTGAGATTCTATGGATATTCAGCTAAAAAATGTAACAAATTTAGTACAGCTTTCTTTATCCCATGGGTAGGCTCTCAGAAGCAGCTTACAGAACAGTAGGGAGTATTTAATTTCTACACAGTGTCTCTGGAAATTCCAAATTGTGATAGATGAATTATATTCTCTGCTTCAAAAATGTGTACGATGATATTATTTCTGCATCTATAGGTATCAAAAGGAGTAATGTAGATCATTTAAAGCATTCAATGTGATGAATAACTGAATAATTGAAAATGATGCAATTGTCTTCAGATATGTGGGTTTTCTTGAGAAACATATAGAATATATAGTTATATAATATTTTCAGAAAAGATCAGCAGTTTTAACATTATATTCAAATTCTATGACTTTAAATATATATAAAATGAAAATACATAATTTCAGAATTTAAAACTTCTTGAATTTTAGTAATTGTCTAAGAATGTGATAGGTTTATATCAGTTGTTTCTTAGCTTTATTCTTTTTGTCCTATGGCAATAAGCCATATATTTAAAATCCTAGGACCTAGCTTTCTTGCTCTGTTTTTCTGGGTATCTTTACATTTGAAATCCTGGATTAGGTCATCAAGCAGAAAAATTGCTAGACTGGACCTATACTGAGCCCTGAACTGCATCAGAGCTTTTTGTTTGTGTGTTGCTGCATCCTGGGCTGGTGCTCCCTTGGTAGAAATCCCTACAGAAACTGTTAGAATTCATGGTTGTGCCTCATACTAATTAAATTACATGAGCATATTATCTTAGAGAAGAAAAATGTTGCCTGCTTTGGACAACAGCTGTTCCCACATGAACCAAACTGGTATGTTGGGGCTTTTTTTTCCCATTGAGACCCAAGTCAATGTTGGAAACAGAACTTCTTCAGCTGGAGGGAGCACACTGCCTCAAGGGCAAATATGTGTTAGAATTCCCCTGCATGTTCATACTTCCACACACTGTGGCTGTTTCTCCTACTGTTATGCTCACCATAGATGAGCCGTTTTTTCCCCCACATTTATGCTCCAAATACACTGTAATGAGAGGCATAGATGGCCAGTCTTTGAGTCACTAGTGTCACTAGTTCCACCCTGTGTCACTAGTTCCACCTCAGAGAGTGGCCATTCCTGGGAGCCAAGCAGAACACTACACAGCAGAAATATCAGACCTTACCCTGGAATGGCTTATTATTAGACACAGTTTTCCCCCATATGTATGAACAACGAGGAGTTGATTGTAGGAGGGGAAGTAGGCATTGAGTAGTTGCAAAAGAAGGACCAAATTGTCTGTCAGATCTTCCTGATTATCAAACTGATGGCCAGGCCACTGAAACACCAAAGATTTCCATGACTGCAACCATACAGTAGAATTTTTACAGCTCAATCAGGCTTAAGACAAAAAAATAAACCTAAAATTAAATTTGTCAGGTACAAACAGCTATAATGCAGCTATCTGCAGCAAAGTAATGGACAGTAAAATTCATCTTCAAAAAAACCCCCTTGAGCATGGAACAAATACACTAGACTCCAGCTATGCCTCAGGATGTATCTTTCCCAGCTGACAATTTCATAATCCATATATTTTTTTTTTCCTTTAACTGCCAGCATCTGGCAATTTACAATAAAGACTTGAAATGGAGGTTTTGGAGTATTCACAACTGCTTCTATCTACACACTGATTACTTACACTTCTAATTCCTGAAAGCCACATAAAAAACTCCCACCATCACCAGAAAACCAAATATTTGCTTTAAGGAACATGTGATTATTTACTTTGCAAGATACTTATCATAAGGGATAGCATTGAATGAGAAAGTAATGAAGAAAAAGATGTGTTATTATTTAGTCATAAGTGCTAATCAAAACAAAGTAAATAGTTTTGAAAAGTCTTTTACTGTGGAATATATATGACAAAACAGTGTGGCTTTTAATACTTTACAGAGAATCATGGCAGTACTGGAAGAGAACAGTATAATTCAGGCAACAAGCAGCTATACCTGGAACAAATTGAAACCACTGTGTATAAAGAATATATGTAATATTACTACATACTGTTATATATGGTTTGTCTGAGACATAAACATACAGCTATATTCTATCAAAAGGATTATTTATTATTGATCTTCCTTCCAGATTATAACTGCTTCTGCTTCATTCTGGGTCCTTTGTGCCCAATTATTTTTCTGCAAGCAGTCTAATGAGAAACATATTTTTTATGAGAAAATACCTGTTTTACTATACCTAGAAGCTATCTGACAGTGATGTATTTCACTGCTATTAATAGAAACACAGCAACAACACCATGGCTAAGTTGTGGGGTTTTTTTTGTTTTTTGTTTTTTTTTTCAAATGATTTATCTTAGTAGTCATGGAAATGCATGATCCTATAATTGTCCCATGCTCCTCTGAAGGCTAAGAAATGGGACAGAGGTGATTTGTTGCCTTCAGTACAATATGTTTGACATTATGACAGAAAAGCTAGTGCTAGCCTGAAAGGAAATAACTGGCAGTACTGCTTTTACTGTCATTCAAGATGAAGAAATGCATGTGATGTGGAGATTAAGGAGTCAAAGTACAGGAATACTTCAGGTGCTTTGCAAAATTTGAGATCTTGACTTCTGAACTGAATTTTCAGCATCTAAGAAAACATCATCTTTGAGCTCCTGTTCATATTACAGAACTCACAGTATCTTTTTGAAATATTTCCATTAAAACAGAAAATGAAAATCTTGTTTGATATGAGACTGGAATTATTTAGAAATACAGAACTATATTAACTCAAAGTGATTCAGGGAAATATACCATCTTCCATCAGGCCTAACATCACCATTTCTGGATACATTTATGCTCAAACAATTAGCTCTCTGCTTCACTTCCATACCCCGGTTCACTTCCAGGTTCTTTCTGTAATCACAGAACTTAATCACCTTTGTCTGAGATGAAATCATTATTCTTGATAATACACTCCAGAAGAATAATATGGACAGAACACTGAAGTCTAAAAGCAGGGACAAGGGTGTTTAGACCAGATTTGCTCATGATCACCACCACTGCACAGGTGCCCCTACTGACACTTCCAAAACGGAACTTTTGAGCGACCTGGCTATGTGCTTAGATTGAACAAGAACAGACATTTTCATCCCTATTACTAACACACTTTAAAATATACATTTTATAGCTACAATCTGACACCAAATATGAATTATGAGAGAAAGCACTCATACAGCAACTGTGTGATGTTACTGTACATATTTAATGCATCTGTTGGGGGAAGCCTACTATATGTAACTCAACAAGATAAACATCATTTTCTGTGGATTTTTATCTGCAGGAGGCTTGTTTCAGAGCAGCATGATTTGGGTAAGAGATTCCCCTACAGGCATGTGAAATCGTAAAGGAGGAATAGAGTTTCCAAATCTCTCTCAATGGAAATCAGAGAGCCAAACAGTAAAATGGTGCCAGTAAAGAAAATGAGGAACAGATGCACTTTCATTGTCTGAATCCTTCCACTTACAGTTAGTCTTTCAATATGATTGCTAACATCAAAACATGCAAACAAAGTTGCAATGAAAGTGTTAAACATCAGCAGTGTTAGTAGGGTCACTAGCTATGCACCAGATCTGGAAGCTGGGATGAAAGGGCTTATGTTTTTTATCTTAAACTCAAAGGAAAACATGTTTCATCTGAAATACCCTGTCAAAAAGAAAAAGCTGTAGTCCCCTTTCCATTACAAAGCATTGTTCTTTTATTAAAATTCATTTAGTTTCTAACTTTGTAGCTGGAAAGAAAAGTACTATTTATTTTGGAGTTGCCAATTGCTTTTGAATATGACAAATTACTTAAATTATTTGCTTATCAGATTTACTTTAGAAATGAATTGTGTATTTTTTTCCAGAGAGTGTTACAATTCCTAAAGAGTTTCATCAATTTTATTAATGCACAAGGCAATTTTAAGCAACAATTACTAAATCAAAGGCATCATAGTAGACCTGTTGGTACCAGAAGTTGGAATTATCATACTAACACTTAAGCAAGCTTGGTCCATTGATGACAACAGATTCAACTGCAGCATGCTGTGCCTGCTGAGAATGAATTCACTATACCTAGTCTAATGTATTTTCTGCAGTGCACAAATCCTTGCCCTGATCCACAGAACTCAGCTGGAATATCCTCACTAACTTCATGAGCCAAATGCCTGTGTAAAGTAGGTGTCAGGGATTAAAATCCTATCTCAGTTTGGTATTTTAAAGCAGATTAAAAGAGTGAGTCTTTAGCTGTTTCTTAAATTTTCTCTTTTTGGACTCTATAAAGTAGTTATTAGTGGGATTTTTTTTTTAGGAGGTGTATAAATTTCAAATAATTTAATTGCTCTGGTTATAGAAGTTAAAGGTAGATAAGACCTTTTAAGGCACGTGGTATACCGCTCTAATCATGTCAGAGAAATCAATATGCCTTTTGCTGGTTACCAATGCTAGAGTTGGTCAAATAGCTAAAACAAGAATATATTTGTGTTGCTGCAGTATTCGCATAATAACATTTCTGATCAGCAATTTATACATCAAGATACGTTTCAAAATCTGACCACCACAGTAATCCTAGCTGCAAGAACGCCATTACTTTAAACTGAAATCTTAAAAAAAATCCAACCCAAAATCTTTAAAAATTATGGTAGCAGCAGTACAATTTGAAATTTAGTGACTGTTTTTGTTGTTGCTTTGTTTGGTTGGTTGTTGTTTTTTGTTTGTTTGTTTGTTTGTTTTTTCCCCAGTGAAATACCTGGTTAAACACTTATCATTCATTTGTTATTCAAACAGTCTATAGACATCACAGCAAAAGAAGTATCAAATACATAGGCATAGATATATAAAATGCCAACATTTTCTTCTACTTATTAAAGCATATAAGGAGTTTTGCCGAAATAAAGTTACGAATGGAATTTTTTTTCCATTATTATTACCTTAAGTTTTGATGACCTGTGAATTATCAGAACTTCCAGTTAAGTCCTGAAATTGAAAGCCAGGTGGGCTTTCTAGATACAAGCTTTTTAATTTTCAAGCGATTCATGCAAAGAGCTCCCGGGGAAGACTGTGGAATATCTTGTCTGTGGCCTTACTTTTCTAGCTATACATCTCCTATAAAAACTACTGTATAGTAGCTGCCAACTTTACATTGGTCATCCAATAAACTAATTATGTTCGGCATTTGATAAATTTTCAGAGATCAGTTTCTCTGACTTTAAATCACAGCATCTTCCTGTCTCTGTTTCTAATGCAGGAAAAAAGATGGGGTTATTGCTGTTCATGTACAGCCACACAGGCACCAGAGGTTTGCTGGCCATAGCCTAAAGATCTGCACTGATATTCTTATTATGAGTTTTTAAATGGTTCTGGAAATGATATCACACTGGACCAATAATCAGCATTAACCATAAATGCTCTACCTCTCTGAAGTACCAGTTTACATGACATGATTTTGCGGCATCAGATAGCTTGTTTTCTTTATAATTAATCATTTACTACTGTTGACATTGCATTGCTGGAAGAATGCAGTTCCCTTTGAAGTGAGCTCTTAACAGACAATTGGCAGGCTCTTGACTGGATCTAGATTAAACTTGATACTGAATGAATATAATAAATGAAATGGAAAGAGGAAAATGGTGACAATATCTTTACTGAGCCACATATAATTTACTTTATATGGTTTCTGTATGAGTGTCTTTAGAGGGAATGGGGATCTTTGTGAATTCTGTAGCAGTAAGTACTCTCATCATGGTTAAAAATACGATTTATAATATTCAATGATCATTTAGTTTTGCATACAACTTATATATGTGGGACCTTTTTGCAACAGCAAGAAAGGCAAAAAGGGTCCTTAAATAGAAATTTGGTTTTCACATTAATGATAGTTTTCATTTCCTCACAGTGAAATAAGTATATCCTTTAAAGATAAGGGAAGGCCAGAAATGGGTAAACTGGTCTAGGGATTTTGAGTTTTAATATAAGTCACTCCACCCACTCAGTTGGGTGGAGTGGCTTATATTAATTCTGTTCACTTTCTCCCACATCTAACAAATATATAGCATTTCCAACAAATCATTGGCTTTTCCTTCTCTTCCCTCCTAAAGGACACTTGCTTGCAGAAGTTTTGCCAAACCCATGAAAACATGAATAACGTATTTATTTCACACAATTTTTCATGGTAGAAAGAAGCTGTAAATATCTCATTTGAAGAAAAGTCTACTAAAAAACTTGAACTGGAAAAAAAACCCCAAACATCCTTTTCCTTTGCTCTCCACTAGCCTGCCAAGCTGTAAGACTGATATTATTAGTTATTCTCACTGGACTACCTTTTCATTACATTTTGTTAGTTCATCACAATTTCTGTTTACCAATTTATAAGCTTCCACTTCAGAAATTTATAAGAAGACATAACCTGTATGTGCATGTATCTATATGTGGTTATCTATCTTAACTACAGCATCTACAAAAGCAGAAGCTTTACTGACCTTAATGCCGTCAGGAAAGGAACTCTTGAGTCCCTTCAATACAAATGCCCTATTAATGCCTTTTACAGCTGATCTTCAGAACGATATTATGTTGATAGACAGGAGGTAAAAATCATCTTGTAAAAATCTTTACAGGGTCCCATATGCTACTGCTGAAAGCTTAAGCAATTGCTAGCACACATGACTATTTACAGTGTTGAAAACTGAATCAAGAATATTGGTATCTGATCCATATCTCTGATAGATAAACCAAACTGAATGCCAATGAAGGGAACAACAGATGCCCATGAAGCTCATCTGGTTGACAGATGCCACTTGAATAAAGTTTATTAAATATTAATGGCCACTTAAGCGGATTTTCTCTGCTAGTTTGTCTCTGGAGCAGTCACCAAATCCCAAATTATCTGGACTGCATTACAGTCCACGAAATATGCCTATGCTACTTCAAGGTCTAGGGAAGGTTGTATCTCAAGCCCTTTGAGCAAGAACTTTTCATCTTTCTGTATCTCAATAGGTGTGGAAATTAGCTCTCACTTGGAGCAGAAAGGGCACTGCAGTAGCTGTGAAAAAGGGGTTGCTGGCTGAAAGAATCAAAACTTCATGGGAAGAAAAAACACCAGCTCCAGAACATCAAATGTGCTGGCTAGATCAGAAGTTTGAGTTTGTGCACCACTTGTATTGGTTTCCCTTTAGCATATTTTTAGGTTTGATTATCCCAATTTAAAAATTGTTCTTGGATGCAAACATATGCTGCTTGGTCACGAATACAACAATAAAGATATGTTTAGTTTTTGAATAGAAGTAAGATGACTTTGCTTGGTCCAGGGGTTCTTAAACTGTGTAACACTTAAATGCCATGAAAGGTGCATAAATAATGCCTAGGAAGCCAACAGATGCCTTCTGAGAAGAAATACAACCGAGAATTGCTACTGTTTGCTCCCAGCATTAACACAGAGATGACAGAGAAGAAAAAAGCTGATGAGCTCTTGAAGTTTGTATTTTGCAACAGATAAAACTGTGCAGTTCAGAACAATGAGAAGCATTTCTCCAGGACATGTGGCAGGATGCTACACAGCACAGAAGCAGAAATTTTACACATAACGCGCCACTTCAGATAACAGATTATGTGGTAGCCTCTCATGGCAGAGTAAAATAATTCCCCCAATGTGAGCTTAATTTTAAAAGACATCTGCCTATAATTTTAAGGGATAATATTTTGCAGTGATAGGGAACATTTGAATCACAAGCCAGAGACTGGAGTATTGGCTGTGACTACCTGCAATTACCATTTGAACTCCCTCTTACAAAGATGTAATTCCAGATCTCCACATCTGTTACTATATTCATGTACTGCACAGACTTTCAGATACTTGGAGCAATCTAAAATGTACAAAATGTACATCTAATACAGCAGAACAATGTCTAAAGATTAGAAACTGGGAAGAAAAGTCACTAAATCTCAGATTTACTCTTACTCAAAACTGCCATTTACAAATACCTAGATTTCATGAGAGCAGCAGATGGTGAAAATACATTTCTAACTCATTCCATGCAGTGGAATGAATTCCTTTTGCTCTCCTCCTAAGTGTAATTCCAATACAATTCTAACATTATTTCCAAAACATGAAATTGGTTATGAAGTTGGGTATTTTCTGTATTTCATTTTGTATGGATTGTGAAATGATGAACAAGTAAATCTTATATTTCAAATGCAACAAATCAGAATTATATATATTTTACACACACATAAACAAATATATCTACATATATGTAGGTGTATGTATGTACGCTTATACAGAGAGAGATCCCTGTTAATATCTACAAATCTGAAAGACAAAGGCTTCATTTAGTAACATTTAGAGCTGTGGGCTACATTGCTGGCATGGTGCTAAATTCAATTTACTAAACCCTTTATGCAATGTTTTATTACACAAAAAATTGCAGATGTGCCAAAAGTAACAAAGCGGATTGGTGTGGAAGATTTAATGAATTTATGTTGCTCTGAAAGCCTGAGTCAAACATCATACTCCTGGAGCTTAATTTGAATTGCTAGTGCTTTTTCAAGTAATTAAGAGAATACAGTCAAGAGACATTTGAACTGGGCTGGAAATAATCTACCAAAAAAGACAGTTTGATGCATATTTTTTCTGCATTGTGTCATGTTGGGTTCCCTTCTTTTTTGGCACATGCTGCTCTGTCCAAAACTTTCATTTCAATTATGTCAGTACTCTCAGCTCCCACTGATTTGTGCGAGACTCCCACCAATGGAGAGTGGCAAGAAAGAAAGCTCAAAAATAACAATGAAAATGCTTAGGTACCATGGTAAAAACCCATGGGCTTTGAGGACTTCAGGTAGCTACTTGTATAACAAATGCATACAGGGTGATTCTTGGTTCATTTAATATGATGAAATATGTGGAACACCCCTCCCCAGGGCTCTTTGTGTTTTTAAAAAAAAAAAATAAAAAAAATCAATTCACAGTATTTCCTGATTTGCTTCATCAACCTGATGTCATTTCAACAATACTTTTTGTGAGGAAGATGAAATGGAGAGCATCTAACACAGTCAGTTCAGTTCCAAATTCAGTTATACAGAAATGGTTTTAATGTAATATTGTACTGTGATTTATACCCATTTAGTGAGGCCAAGTATTAATAGAATCAAGAGAAAGAAGAAAAGAATAAAAGTATTACTAGACCTTATACTAGACTTTTTCTTCAGAAAAAGACCTCCAACAAAATAAAAGGGTCTCTAGACTGACTTACATTAGAACATAATATTGATATGTCAAAATTAGGACTAGCTACAGAATATTTAATGAATCCTGGAGATACTTCACCAGTGTTCATTATGTATTACAAATATTGATCATTAGAACAGATGGACAAGGCTTTACTGGGGAATATTTAGAGAGAAAAGGAAAATGAAATCAACATTTTCTCTATTCTGTTTTAATGGTAAAAAAATAATTCTGACTCTTTCAATTGGAAACTAGGAACTGAGCCTGGACAAAACACTAGAATACTTTTGGGGGTAGTGCATCACTAGGCATCACTATGCACTTGTGATCTGGGTCAACTGTTGGAATGGTGACACTCTACCTTCCCAACTTAGCTCCCACTTTGCCTCAGGTGGGTGAATCTGAGCACAAATGTTTAAGAGATCCATCACAATGGTGACGTGTCCCAGTGCACAGAAAAGTAATGCCCAAATCCTTGAAAACAAGGTTGACTCAGGATGTGCAGAACATCACCTTCTGGGGCACTCATACATGCTCAGGCACAAAAGGACTGCCCGTCTTCCCTATACACTGAATTCGGCTGGATGCCGTAGTGACACTTCTAAATGAGTTCATCAGATTTAAGGATGTGAAGTTTATGTAGAATGAATATGAATTCTGATGATCATGGTATTTCCTGATACATTATAGAATTGGTAATTTGCATATAATTTTATAAAGAAATTAAGATTAAATAATAAGCACAGCATATTAGTTGTCTCTTAGCCTGTATATACTACATTATGCTATACTATACTACTATACTATACTGTACTACACTATCATATAATGCAGGTTCATCTGTATGGATAATATGTATGAGAAGAGTGCAGTTCATCTTTTTCATTGCAAAAGGAATTTCATATTATTCAGTGGGGAATCCTCAGACTAGATATGTGCAGTGGCTTCTACTACTACATTTTTCCCCAAATGAAGTTGAAAACAAAACTCACCGACCTATGTTGGTATCATGATTTTAAAGAATCAGAGAATTAAAGAAGTTGGAAAGGACCTCTAAATATCATCTAGTTTATACCACACCTGCCCTGCCCCATTCTCAAAGCAGCTCACAGTCAACTTCAGCAGGTTGATCAAGGCTGTATTCAGTCAGGTTTTAATTACCTCCAAGGTTAGAGACTATACAATCACTCTAGGAAACTTGTTTCAGTGTTTGACCACTCTCAGAGGATCTTTTTTTTTTTTTAATATATATTTAAATGGTATATCCGGGGTTTTAACTAGTGCTAATTGCCTCTTCTCCTGTCACTGGCCACCAGTAAGAAGAGTCTGGCTCTGTCTTCTTTATGCACTCCCCCTAAACAGGTATTTGTACAGACTGATAAGGTTACTCCTGAATCTTCCCTTTTCCAGGCTGAACAGATCCAGCTTTCAGCCTCTTCTTATTTTACATATGCTTTAATCCTTCAGTCATCTTTGTGGCCCTTTGAAGGACTCACACCAGTCTGTCTGTGTCTCTCTCACACTGGGGAGTCCAGAACTTCATACCTGAATCCAGGGCTGTGGAGCTCTGAGGCTCCCTCAGTCTGCTGACAACACTCATCCTAATGCAGACCAGATGCTGTTGGCCTTCTTTGCTGTAAAGGGACATTGCTGTCTCATGTTCAACTTGGTGTCCACCAGGACCCTATGTTCCTTTTCTGGAAAGCTGTTTTCCAGAAAGCTGGCTACCAGCACATACTGGTGCTATGAGGTGCTCCTTCCCAGGTGCAGGTTTACTTTTGCTGAACTTCATGAGGTCTCTGTTGGCTTATTTCTCCAGCCTGTCAAAGTCTCTTTGAATGGCAACACAACCCTTTGTGTATAAAAGAATCTGATTTTTTTATCATCCACAGCTGAGGTTGGGCTCCTTCCCATCATCAATGTAATTAGTGAAGATGTCAAACAGTATTACTTCCAGTATTTTCCCCTGGAGTACACCATTTGTGACTGGTCTCCAGCTGGACTTCATGCTGCTATTTACAACCCTTTGAGTGTGTCAGTTCAGCCAGTTTTTAGTCCACTTCACTGGCCACTTACTTAACTTGTATTTTATCAGTTTGTCTGAGAGAGTGTTATGACAGACAGAGTCAAAAGCCTTATTAACATCCACTAATCTCCTCATATCCACCAAGAGAGTCATGTCATGACAGAAAGGCATCAGGGTAGTTAAGCATGGTTTTCCCCTTTGTAAATCCACCTCTCAATCACCTTTATGTCCTTAACATAGTTAGAAACAGCTTTCAGGATCATTTGTTCCATGACCTTCCCACGGATTGAGATGTGGCTGACCAGTCTCCTTCTTGCCCTTTTTGAAGCCATGAGTGACAGTTGCTTTCCTCCAGTCCACATGAGCCTCTCCTGATCACCACAACTTTTCAAAGATAACTGAGAGTGGCTTTGTGGTGACGTCACTTGGACCCCTCCTCACTTGTGAGTCTATCCCATCAGATCCCATTGACTTATGCATGTCCAATTTGTTTAAGTGTTCCTTAATCTGATTCTCTTCCACCAAGGGTAAGCTTTTGCTCCAGAATTTCCCAGACTTTTCACAGATCTCCTATTACTGATGTTTGATCTTATCAGTAAAGTCCCTCTGTGGTGGCTCAGCCTGCAGCTTCACTGTTGCTAATGTGGATTGCATAATCCACTAGTAGTGGGTAAGTTAGAAATAATTTTCCTTGACATTTACGTTCTGGGCTCATTTTCCCTACCAGCAGAGATTGGCATGTAGAACTCCAAAGCATTGTGGTGAAGATGTGGGACTAGCAACTTCAGGATGTACAGTAGCTTTGTAGGAACAGTTCTTTGGTAAACCTAATCACATGCTACCACATCTTCAATGTTATTAGTTCTGAGCTTACTAGATTAAACCCAGCAATTTCTGTACATGCAACAATAACTCATATTGTTTTCCAGAATTACCCCAATAAACAGATAAAAGGTGTAGACTGGCTCATAAATAAATAAATGCAACCCATGGAAAGCAGTTACCATAAGTTTTGGGTTTATTTTACTGCTGTAAAATTTCCACTCTGAAGGCTAGTTTTATGTTCCATGTAGAAGAATATCGTGTTACCACAAAGTCCTGGAAGTCACATGTTCTGAGTTGCTAGATATGGCAGGATTGATTTTAGCCCAGAAAGTAAAAAGCCACAGCAAAATTATCATAATCATGAATTGCAGCTGAAGACTACCATTTATTTTTCTATGTGTGTGTCAAGTGGTAATACAGATAATAAATTCAAACACACTTCGGAATGAAACAATTCAGCAGATAAGACAGCTAATTATTGAAAGAGTTTTGTGGAACTGAGAATGGTCAGAGTGAAAATAAGAAACACAATTATAAACTTAGGAAATATTTATTGTTTGAAATTTCCCGAGACACTCTTGTAGTTTTTTCCATGCTGTACCAGCCTGATAACATTTTTTTTTCTTTTCTTACAGACACATTCCTCTTGCTGTTGTTACCTGAAAACTGTAAGTAGAATACATTATACCAGGCAACAAATGCCTCTTTACCAGAAAACACTTCTCATTTTTTTTGAGCTTTTCTAAGTTTAAACAAGAGAACAAACCCTTATCATAACAAAATAAGCTTTTGTATGATTTACCTGTTTTATTGATATGGCAGAAATAAATCACTGATAGGCAAGAAAAAATTGTAGAGGCCATATCTGAAAGGAAACCTAGAAAGTCAGCTGGATGCAGAAGTTTCCAGTGTGCAGGCTGGTGAAAGGCATCTGGGGGAACTGTGCTGACAGTGCCTGCACACTGGGTTTCACTGAATGGCAGGAACAAACCAAAGGAATCGTGTGCTAGGCTTCTGCACAGACACAGAAAGCTTTTCCCTTTAAGTCCTGCAGTCCAGCAATGGTGGTTAATGCCAGCAGATAACAGCTACTAATGCGGCCTGGGATGAGCAGAGGGATTGACTGAAGGGCAGAGACAAGTATGAGCCAGGAACAGTTGAGGCGCAAAAGAGAAAAAAAATAGGAAGAAATATGCTGGGGCAGAAACATGGCATCTTTTAGAACAATATACTATTTTTCTTTGAGATACAGACAAAAAAAACTATTTGGAAAATTGGAGGCTTGATTACAGTAGCCTGTGTTTGAAGCAGGGTAAAAACCTACTTGTTTACCATTATATTCACCAAACAGCTCCTTTTAGCAACTTCTGGCTAGCAAATTATATGTGACATTTCTGAACTGTCATTGGTGCAGTATGGTACTTCCCCATAGCATATGAACTTAGAAAAGATTGTCCTTGCCATTGGCTGGAGCATTCTTCATTCTCCGAGCCTTTGAATATATTTACATTGTAGGACTGACACTCTGCAGCACATACCTAAAGCCCAAAGGTCATTAATCATCTGATATGAAGGATATAAAGCTACTAGAATAGAACATTGTCACCAGACAAATTACATTATATTTCTGACCTTGTGTCTTAAATATTTATCATTGCTGTAAGTAGATCTGCTGGGCTGCTTTTTTTGAGAATATGAAGAAAGCTGCAATGAAGGGAAACTTGTCATTTGTTCAACAAATAAACAGAGCACTTCAAGATCCATCAATCCAATGCCTTCCCAAAGCAATAAATTCACCTTCAAGAGGAAAAAACCTTCCACCTTCAGTTGCAGATTTAATTTGTCATTATTGGGCAGGTATTTTGGTTTGATGATTTAAAAGCAAATTCTTAGTGACAAAATTTGGCAAAAACATGAAAAAGTTACCTTTACAAACTATAATGCTGTGCTTCACTTTGAAATCTATGCTATTATACTGACATCTATTTCCAGACTTTATTAGGGCATGTGGTAAAGAAATCTCCTCAAATTAGTCAGAACCTCTGAAGATAGGTTTTTCACAGTTGTCATTCATCATGCCCAATTCTCACAGTTTGCCATAACCAAGAGAAAACACCCTTCTCTCAGTTGCTTCCTTTCAAGAACAGGAGGTATCTCATACTTCCATGCCCTATCGTACCTCAGATATGAAATACACTGTGTTATGAGGCAATACACGGCAGAGGCCGGTCCCCATGGGAAGGGAGTGGGAAATTAACTAGAGAGAATATAGGCTTTGTTTTTTTCGGTGTGGCTTTTTGGTTGCTTGTGTGCCTTTTTTTTGTTTTGTTTTGTTTTGTTTTGTTTTGTTTTGTTTTGTTTTGTTTTTGTTTTGCTTTGGGTTTTGTTTTAGCAAGGGCTTGTCTGTAAGAAAGCAGAGGAGAGGGCTGCATGAATTCTATGAGATTTTGTCTTCTCTGAGTTGAATGACAAACTTTAAAAAATGAGAAAACCCCCTCATAGGCTTGATAGCTATTTGGATGGCTATTTGAAACATACAGTTAATATTTTCCACAAGACACATGCTTAGATACTCTTCTTGTTGCAAAGGGAAGGAAAATGGAAGAGAAGGGGGAGAAAGTGATGTTGGGCAGCCAGTGGATTTTTTTTAATGGTCTACTGTGGTTACAAGACAAAATGAGCAGTCCTGAATGTGAGCTTATCCTCAGGCCTTTACCTGATGATCATGCCTCTTATATGTAATTTCAGTGCACATGCACAGCTCACACACCTGTAATGGCAGCTGCCTTTTCTGCCAGAAAACCTGTGCAGAGTGGCAGGTGGTGTTTAATGCAACCCCATGGTCCTGTGAAGGACTGGAACAAAAGCTTGACTGACTAAACCATGATGACACAGGGGAGAGAAACTGAGATGGCATATTGCTACTCACACCAAAGAGATATTTCATATCATTTACATGTGACTGATAGAAGTGTATCCTATTTTAATAGCCCATGCAAATCAAATAGATTTTCCTATGTCACATGGTTTGCTATTCAAAAGAACAAATAAATAATGCACTACTAATAGTCCTGAAATGGTGCCATGGAAAGGACAGACATAAACAATTAAAATAAGACACTTAATTAGAGAGTGTCTTACGTACACAGAGTATCTTTGTCATTCAATAGCATTATTTGCAGGGACCAGACTTCATTTCCTCCAGGCTTGTACTAAGCACATCTGCACCGGGGAATTAGTTGCCACCCTGACAAGCTATGTTTTCACATCTTCCAGAATCAGAAGTGTCGTCATCTATAATATAATACAATGACAAATTCCTTCATGTCTTTTGAGGATTCCCTTTGATGGTTCCTTCCAATGCTGAGAATTATGCACAAGTGCATTAACTGATGCATTTTTGTATGTGTTTGTGTAAAAAAAGCAGTCTGTAAGCTACATATTAGTGTGCACTGACACCAGGGAAACTCTTTTCCTCCTGTGCTCTGTTCTCCTGTGCTTTACCATGACTCTAGGGTGCTGTGCCTCATTACAGTTTTAGTCTGTTCAGATCAGCAGCTGACCTTTTCCCTTGTTAAAGGAAAACTCCATGCATGTTCCTGGAGCTATATGAATGATATATAAAAATCACCCAGTCTCTAGCTGGTATGCAGCAGAAACCCTCCATGCTAAGTTTTCTAAAACCATAATCTGTCCCTGTGTATTCAGTCCTGTGAACAGCCAATGATCAGGTAAGTTTAGTGGAAGAATGTATTTTAACACTTGAGAGTAAATACATAAATAACTTAATTTCCAGCTTTGTGTAACAGAAAAAAAAAATTGTACAGAAGTATTATTTTACCTTTCTATATCTACCTCTGTTCTTTTAGGCCTTCAGACTTTTAAAATTCAGCCTTATATCTACGATCTGTGTTTGTTTTAATGGCCTGGTATCTAATGCATGACATTTAATAAACTAACAATCAAATAAAGCCTAAAAATGGTTCTGTTCTAAAATGTTGTTGAAGAAACATCAGACAGTTTGTCATCCTGTACCAGGAAAGAATGAGTAAGTGCTAAAAGTGGCTTCATATCCTTTCTATATATAGAAATCCTATTACAATTACCCTTAACTGTCCTTTGCCTTCCTGTAGTAGTTTCCTCTGTGTCCTCTGTACCTTCATAGGTAAATACAGTAAAATGCCAGGGTTTGGATGCGGATATAAAAAGAAGAGACAATCCTGATCCACTTTTAGTGTATAGTTAATTTCCAAGCAAATGTGTAGTAACCTCATCATCATCTTCACTTTTTCACAGTTTGTATAAGCAGTAACAGTTTTTAACACTGAACCTATTTTTACATTTTGACAATGGAACTGTTGCTCAGAGTATCTTCCATTGACACATCTTGTGTTTGGATTACAAAGTATTCAGAAGAGAGTGAGGCAGCATTAATACCTTCAGAAAGTGACTCTGTGCAGAATTCATAGCCTGCATAAGGAATGAAGGTGAATTTTAGTGAAGGAATGTTACCATATGCCACAGATGGATAATGGTTATAACAACCACCAGTGCATCTAATCACATTTTTAGCAGCTCTTTAAAAGGTTTCTTTGTTGACAAAGTTTTTTCTTCTCCTTGCTGTAAGTGCAGAGCGTGCTCCTTTCTGAAGATTAATGGTCAGTCAACTGCTCATGGCTGAGCAAGGCTCATTAAAGTAATATACTCTAATCATCCACAACACTGCCAGTCTCTCCTTATTCTAAGCATATCATTTTGTGGAAACAGGATTGGAGATTAATTGAGTCAATTAGCAGCTAGATTTGCAGACAGTTTGGGAGACCTAAGATTTCCCACTAGCTGTATTGATTTGTGTGCAAAATAGCATATAATTTTCCACACTGGCAGGCATCCAGTCTATTATTTTTCTCTGCTAATGGTTAAGAACATGTCACGTGATATTTGCCAATAAATTGAACTTTAAAAAATCTTCCTTCTGAATCCAATCATTCTATTTAGGCACTTGGGGGGTTGTTAAATATATTTTTCAAAAATCAAGATATGTTGGTAAAATACATGCCTGGCCAAGCTTAAATCTAAGACATTAGCTATAAATCAGGAATTACACTGGTTTTTCAACTGAAAATGAGTCAATTTCTGTACTAATTGATAACTTGTAGATTTCTGGTGAATCACTGCTTTTCACAGAACAGGATTAACTAACAAAAAATTCCCCAGGGTGTGTATGTACTCTGAAAGTTTAGCCTTGAAGAAGCTCTGGTCTCTCTTCCCAGGTCACACAGCCAGTGGATATCTTTCAGCCATTGATCAGGACCTGGGAGTAGGTTTTAAGCACCTAGAAGAGCACTTCTTCCTAGGGGGTGCTTAGAAGTATTTCAATTTCATGAAGCTAAACACTGCTCTTTTACAGGTGAAAACTATAGCAGAGGAAGTATTTTCTATTTAATCTTTTATCTGCCATCCTGATAGTGCTGAAGTACTTCCCAATCATTGTCAGTAAAAGAGCTCTTACACCTTTACAAGATGCAGCACAAATCAACCATTTAATCTGTAGGCCTGTTTGTGAAAATAAATTATGTGGAGCTTTGACTTGCAAGAGAAAGCAGTTCCATGCCTAGTTTTGCTTGGGAAGACCATCCCAGCCAAACCATATTCTCCTCTTGCCCCAGCAGAAGCTGTACACTTACTGCTGACTCCCAGCATGTCTGCAAACTTGTTTGACCTAAAATCTCAGGAGAAATTGTTTTGAACACAACTTTTTCTGCAGGCAGTGGAATATTGTGAAGACCAGTTTTTTATTTAATCAGCAAAGGAGTGGACATTCCTGTGTTTCAATGAAGGACTGTCACACTATTCCATTTATTTCTGCCTAAAATAGAAACTAGTGAGATAGAAATGAAGGAAAGAGGAGAACAAACTTCAGAATCTGATTCAGATAGCATTTAAGTCATTGAGAAGTGGCTGACTGGGCTTTCCCAGGGATAAAGGAACCTCAGTTACACAACTAAAACACCTCCAAAGTCACAGAGCATGATCACCTGCAACACCTATTGATACGTCTGCTATTTCCTTAAAGATAGCCTTCAATTTGAAAGATTAAGCAAGTTTCGGAAGCTATGCAAGTCCTTTAGTCTCTTGCAATAGAATAGGCTCTCTATTGCTCAGATTGTAATAGTAATGCTTCCTTGCCCTTCCTCCAATTACTCTTGTTTCAGCAAGGAATCAGATCCTCAGTGTCCAATATTTTCATCTAGAAGCTTTTGGTTGTTCATCTGTCTAAAACAAAACTGAGAGTTTTTATCTGCTTGTTTATTAAGGTTCCTTAACAGCCTTAATATCCACTTTCTCAATTTTCCATCAGCAGGTACTACTGTTCAGCAGAGTGGAGAACAGAGATAATTGCCTGAAAGACAAAAAACCACAAGCAATGCAAGACTGCATGAGCCAGCTCATTAGCGAGCTTCCTCTTCACTTCCAAAGTGCAATTCAAAGATCTGGCCAGTTATGCACCTAAGTTTTTGATTCCTGGGGATTATTTAGTGAAGGTGGTGGGAAATATGCTATTGTAGGAAAGCACAGCTTTCATTTACTTAGTGTGTGCAACAGATTCTCGGCTACTTTGTGTAATCAGATTTGCTTCTTTAGCTAAATCATGCTATCCTGTTAGCTTTAGAAAAATACATGAAACCTTGTTTCTAACCTCAGCAGTTTTCTGCCTTTTCCTCATCTGTTAGAACAGATTACATGCTCACTATTTTTCTTTCAGGTTTGTGATAAGAAAGCACCTTCTTTGCTGGTTTCTTTGAATCAGCTGCTCTCTCGCTCCACAGCAGGCAGGTATTTTTCAAGGTGAGAAAGCACTGTGAGAGGAACCACCAGGGAAATGGGGAACTTTCAGTGGGATGAACAAATCTGAGTCAGGTGTGACAAAAGTTCTGCTGAAAGCTGACCACACAGTTGCCATTGGACAGATAGCTGAGTAGCCATTTATTAAAAACACAATCATTAGCTCCTGTCTTTCTCAAAATAGAATCAGCAATTGTATGAAGAAGGTTTATGTAGTTTTGACACTATACTGAAGAACAGCAAAAAACCAAACCTTTCAAAATTAAGTGTCTTGTAATGAAAATCAGATTCTTACCCATTGGCACCTCCCATATTTGTGTTATATTTTTCAGGACAAAATTAATTTTTTTTTTTAATTCAGTGAAGCTGACTATTTTACACAAGATTAAGGGTTCCAGGGATCATGCATACTAAATTCTATATTCTATAATACAGGAGTCACAGCAGACATTCAATATTACAGGCAAAGAAGATTCTTTAGGTAAAAGACCTCAGTGTATGAATAAAAGGTTCTAAACAAAGCACACATTCCCCTTTCAGTCTCTCTAAACTATGCACACCCTCCAAAGTTTTAGCAAAGACCATAAGCCTCAGGTTTGTAGCTATCTCAGAAAGTGTTATTTACCTTTTACTTCTAAGCTAACCTTTGCTATTATGCTTCACTGCTAATGGAGTACCAATTCAGTAATACACTTGAGCACACCTGGTGTGAGGGAGGTGAATAAGTCTCTCTCAAATCATTGAGTGTAAGGATTTTTCTGAAGTGAAATGAATTCAGGAGTTTTACCCAGTAGTACTGAATGAGAGTGGGTATCAGTGGTGACTTAGAGCATATGGCCAAAGCAACCCACTTATATCTGGATTTAGGTAGATATAAATCACCGAAGTCCCAAATTACTTAAAAAATACACTGCTTAAGGAAGTACCTGGAGGTACCTAAGCTCGTTTGCTCCTTTCTCTTCCACTTCAAAGTCTCCTTGAAGACACTGCATGTGGACAGAATGACCCTGTGTGAACTGCTACACTAAACTTTAAAGAAACTAAGCAGACCAAAGCGTAAGACCAGAAAGACCAGGATGAGACTGTCACAATGTGCCTTGCTGTCCCCATTCTCTGCCAGCTGTGACGGAGAGACCTACGGAAATAATTCTTCTAGTAGAAAACAAGGCAGAGAACCTCTGACACAGAGGGATGAAAAGCTGTGGGTACTCTGGTCATATCCTGATATGAAGTCAGGCTTAGCTAGGATGCATACCAAACCTGAGGGCAGGAGAGTGCTTTTGCATCTGACAGCTGACTGACAGGCAGCTTCTTGTTCTTCTAACAAGAGACATCTCATCAGACACACAAACCCTATAAAGCAGAATATATGTGTCCCTTGTTATGATCTCTGTGTTTAAGCATCTCCTATTTAGAATATGATGAAATGGTTTGGGGTTGCTTATTACATCTCTGATTTTGTAAACTGGACCAACCTCTTGGCAATACAAGGAATTAAAAATTTAGCTGCACTTATTTGCCCATCTTAAAAAGTATGCTGCTAAACACACTGCAATGTAAATGAGAGACAAAATAGCATATCTGACCACAGACAGTCATTCTCTGAAGAGTGGTGTGTTTAGACACAAATGATTACTCAGTAATGAAATAGCAGCAGTAGTGACGAACCTATTTCCTCAGTCCTAATTACATAGGCTCCAAAAAAGGTGCAAGCTACGTTCCCTGAAAAGCTAATTATTCTATCAAGAGCACTATCTGCATTACAAATAACTTAATCCCTATAGCAATAACTGAGCTGAAGTAAATGTGATGATATTTCTCCCATGGGGAAAGACATTTGCTCTAAAATTTTTAACTATTCAAATACCTGCAAAGCTCATTTTGCCTCTTTGAAAATAATAATTTTTAAAAAAATTGATATATCAGATTTTTGCAACGTTCTTATCTCTCGCTGTTTGGTTATTAAATATAAGGATCATTTTAATCCCTTTCATATTTTTCAGAAGACATCACTTCTGAATTTCTGTCTCAGGTTTGTTACTTGTTACCATTAAAGTACTTCAATAAATGCTTTAATATAACTTGAAAAAGGACTTTACAAAAAAAAAAAAAAAAGAAAAAAAAGTCCTAAAACAGCAATAGGTACTGAAGAGTTCTTCATATAACCTTAAAGTAATATTAAAAATTAAAATAAAAATTATCCAAATTACATTGCTATGTTACAACCTATTGCCTAGAAATGAAGGAAATGCTTACTGAGAGCTCAAAAACTCCCCAAAGTCAAATGGTGCAAAGGGTAATTTGGTACTTGTGTTCTAAGCCCTCTGTTTAGAGACACACTGCGTAAGACTGGGCAAAGCTTCAAGGCTGCTGCTTTCCAAATGCTTCTAGAGGCAAGATGCTGAAGAGAGGAGACGTGTCTGGGGTTATTCTGGAAAACACTGAGGAGCCAGTTTAAAGAAACTGAAAAAGTTTTTTATTGCAACTTGCTTCACTCTTGAATTATAAAATAAGATGCAACAATTGATTTTATTTATAAAGATATCCTCCCTCTTTCAGTTCACATGCTCTGGTCCAGGTACTCAAGTGACTGGAGAAAGGGCCATTATGTGAAGAGCCTGAGGATCTTTATGGTTCACTCTTAAACACAGCCCAGCAGCCTCTACCACACAGGGAGATGAGTTATATATAAACCATCATCACATAGAATTCTTAGAAAATATGTCTGCCAGCCTAATGAGTGAAGTCAACAGTTTCCACAGAGGGAAAGATAAATGTTTCCTAGTAGTGTGAGCTCAGCATGAGAGATAAACTGTGCTCATTTCACAAGAGTAGCTGCCACTAACCAAAGCCTCTACATATTATTCTGTTCTTTGTTGGGGCATATCCTCTCTGTTTTTCAGCAAGCCATCCAAACTCTTTGTTTTGCACTCTGCAGAACACAAAAGGGTACTCTTTTATCCATACTGCAGAGATACTATAATAACTAATTAATAAAACTGTTTACCAATCAAGTATTTTTAAGGTGAGGAGGACAAAGGGCTCTTATTCACCCTTTCAGTTATATATGTTCTTAAACTGCCTGATTAGTTTAAATTAAAAATTATGCACCAAGACTATTTGAAAACACAAACCAGCTTGTCTGCAGCTTTTCTTCCTGGGGTACTTTCTATCCTTTCTCCTCCTCTCCTCTTCCTGAGACTAGCAGCAACACTGGTGAAAAGGGAAGGAAGGAGTAAAGTCCTTAAAGCTTGCAGTATCTCAAATTTACAACTCATGCCCTACTGTTAGGAAGATAAATGTATCCGTGTATCTAAATGGAGAGACCAACATCATCCTAGGAGACTCAGAGAGAATTGTCTTGCTCAGTTCTAGTAGCAATCTGAGACTCCTTTCTCTTTCTAATTTCTGTTTCTCTTATTTCTCAGCTTTGTGTATGGGAGAAACCACAAACTCTGGATTTCAGTATGACATTCATAGACACTATCTTCTTGTATCTAAATGACTAGTTTACCATGTGATAAGCTTAAGAAATTTACTGAGATAATTAGCCACCAACCCACTCTGCTGCTAAAAGCACGGGAGTGAGCAAGGTGCTCTTTTGGCTCCTTAAAGAACTCATTCCCATGGAAAAGCAGAGCCATCTACAGTAACACTGTACTGCACTAGTTACCCATTAAGAAGTGGCATTAATATATTTTAACTGGGCAAGTTATAATATGGTCAGAATGGTAACCTGATTCAAATACTTCAGTTGCAACAGTCAGATTGAGGAATAGGGCTTATGTTCACTGAATGTGAAGTTTACTCAATTTTTGTACTTAGCATTATAATAAGGATTGATAGAACTAATCCAAATAAACTTCAAATAAAATTAAACAACATGAAAATGAGAGGACATATGATTTCTAAATTATGAAATTATGAATAAAGTTAGAGTTTTATGCCTAGGATTATAAGCACAAGAAATAATTTCAAACAATGGAACAAAGGGCATGATAGAAAAAATAAGATAGACGGGGAAAGAGTTCAGTGCTCCTTTGTTCTTCTGATGTATAGTCCTTATGGGTCTGTTTGGGATATTTCCCATAACAATAAAGAAAAGAAACAGCAGTTTGTTGTGAGGTTACAGCCTTTTCATCACATTGGCATGCCACACTTGTTTTTTAGTATGAAAATTTGATCTATGTAAAACTTGAACTGAGATGGATGAGACTTCCATTCAGTTTTCTCTTTTAAAATCTGATCCCTATTTCTTGACTGAAAAACAGCAACAATAAAGAAAATCAGAACAATGTAATTGTTTTGCAGTCCATTAGATGAAGAAATACGTGTGCCATTGACTATGAAATAGCTTTCTCAGAACTAATGAATACTCAAGATTCGGTCTGGTGGTGATGAAGCACTAGAATACATCAAGGAAAGAAAATACTAAATACCATGTGGAAATTAAATATTTGAGCTGAAAGCAGAGGGAATTTTAAAAACAATGGAATGGCAGTTGCAGTCTCCTGTGAAAACAAATTTTGACTGGTTAGATTTAAGAGTGCATTTTAAAATCATTTAACATGGTGACAACCTGTGAGGAAAAACCTGATTTGGTATGGTTCAGGCTTAATCCAAACAAACTGTTTAGTTAAATCAGTACAAGTTTTTGAGCAGACCTAAGTGCCTTGCCTATGACTAACAGTCCACCTTCATCTTTCAATTCTTCATTCCTTACAGGCCCTGACTATGGAAACATCTGAAACCTCCACAACAAACTTTAGCAATGAAGAATGCCAATTAAAGCAGGGTGCAGAGATATGTTTTCCTCAGCATTAGAAACACTGCAAATGTGTCAGGCCTCATTGCTGTGCTTTGCGTTGTTCCCTGTACAATGCAGAACCAAGTGAAGGTCACAGCCTTCATCTTCAATCTCCTCACTGAAATGAAGTATTCAGTCTACAGGGGTGTAGAAGACAGCCGGCAACACATCTCAGGTAGAATGGAATAATATGGCTAAAGCTCATCTCTACAGAGAATAGGACTGGCACAATTAGACATTTAAACTGGTAATTTAAACCAGACATACAAGTATCAGACACGTCCAACCTGAAATAGACAGCACATTTCTTTTACCTTGTCTTCTTATATGGGTACTAATGACATTTCTTAACTACTGTATTTGAATTGTCATACCCAAACACTCAAGTGCTCACTTCTATATCTGGGGAAAGGGTAGGAGAACAAACACTGCCTATTAGGCATTACATACGGTGCTTAATGCAAGATATGGGATGTGTCCAGTTCTGGGCTCCACAGAACTGGAGAGACGTGGAGCTTCTGGATGAAGTCCAGTGGAGAGTTACAAAGATGATTAAGGGACTGGAGCATCTCTCGTATTAGGAAAGGCTGTGGGACCTGGGCCTGTTCAGCCTCAAGAAGAAATGAGTGAGAGAGGACCTCATCAGTGTCAATGAGAATCTAAAGGGTGTGTGTCAAGAGGATGGAGCCAGGCTCTTCTTGGTGATGCCAAGCAGTAAGACAAGAGGCAATGGGCAGAAACTGATAAAGAGGAAGTTTCACCTGAATATGAAGAACTTCTTCACTGTGTGGGTGATCACAACTGGAACAGACTGCCCAGAGAGGTTATGGAGTCTCCCTTACTGGAGATATTAAAGAACCATCTGGAAGCAATTCCTGCTTGAGCAGGGAGGCTGGACTAGATGACCCACTTTGGTTCCTTACAATCCTACTAACTCTGTGATTCTGTAATGGATTTCAATACAATGATAAACACAGTCAGAAAACAGAGGAGGTTAAGATCTAAAATTCGGAAGAAAATAACATGCAAAGTTGTTGGGATGCATTTTAAATGGTTTTTAAATGATCACAACTTCAACAGTACATATGACAAATTTATTTTTTTTTTTTCTGAAACTTCAGTAAGCTTACCTTAAACTTTCAGGATGCACAAGATGAAAGTCTACTTGTGGCACACAAGACTGTGGCATCCTGGCTAACTTTAACCAGGTTTAACAAACTTTTCAATCCAACACTTTGTTAGAGTAGCAGCAGAACTGAGGTGAAACAAAAGCAACAGAAATACTTCATAGGAATCACTTTTTAAGTACTAAGATAATGGAAGAACATGGATAGCTGCTATGTGAAGTAAAATAATAAACTATGGACTTGCTGGAAAATAATTAATTCTGATGATACAATCATTTATATTGCCTCCCTGGCAATTTTAGCATGTACATGTAGTAGCCTGTTCTTTGATTTGATTACTATCAGCAAAACTAAACTGCCAAGTAACTTTTCCTCAGATAACTGAACTTATTTCAGGCATTCATGTGGGCACATCTGCTCTTTGGCTTTTTTTCAGAGGACTGGTAGGGACAGTAAGCCATGGGAACAGCAGCGAACAGCTGAAGCATGCTGCCTGGGCACATTTCTTCCCCCCTTCTCTGGGGGCTGTGCTGGCTCTGTCTCTGCTTGGTTCTGGTGAGTCTCCCAAAGAAATTCCCCAAGCATCTTTGCTAGCACAAGCTGCTGGAGAACCAAACATATTCAGGCAGTCTGTCCTATTACCAGAGGTTATGATTCATTTAAAAGACAGAGGTAAAAGGCAATGAGTATCAGTGGTAATACTAAAGTGAAATTCTTCTGGAGAGGCAAGACTAAGAGAGAGACACATTTTTGTCTGATGTTTTTCAGCTACTATTTCTAGATAAAAATAAGTGATTCACGCTAAGCATTTTTGTCACTTGTTATTAAAAGGGAATTATTGTGGCTTGGCATTAGCTCTGAGGTATAATTCACAATATTTAAATAATAAATATGTAAGATCCTCTTGGTAAACATATCCACAGAAAGGGCAGGCAGATGGAGGTCTGCATGCTGTTTTGTTATATGTCAAACATTACTTACATTTGGTAACTACTGAAACCCTTAAGCTTTAAATCTCCTCTTTCTCTTATAAAATACTGTGAGATTAGGAGGGCTGCACTAATGAAGTGCCAACAATAAAAAATAAACCAACCAAAAAACCATTGTGGAATGTCCAATGCGGGCCAAGTTAGAGGTGATGGAATTGCTTCAAATCCTCAAACACATAGCTTAAGTATATTTTTCACTGCTTAATATAATTTGTAAAATACCAAAGTAAAGGTGTTGCTCTGTACCTCAGTATATGCTGACAATAACGCATTAGAATAATGAGAATAAAGAGAAACTTGTATCAGTTAACAAGACCTACTTAACTTGAATGCATCAGAGTCTGGGATTCACACTCACATTATCTCCAATGTATTGTGAAAACAAATACTTGTTTTCTGTTTTTTTTTTAAAGCTTCTTCATCTTACAGTTGGGGTAGGCAGGGTGACCTGGGTGTAGATGCATGAAGAAGCAGATAGTAGCAGAAGAATCTCTGTTTTTAAAAGGTATCTAATACAAGTGCAACTGTATGTTGAAGACACAACTGTTCACACACTTTAAAACAGCACAAAACATTTATGTATATCCTTCTGTGTCTAAATACCTTCCCCCATTTTCTTATTTGCCAAGAAATGCAGCAAGTGTTGCGAAATATTATTTCAATTGCATGGGCTTTGTAAAAAAATTAAATTTCTTCCAATGTTTTTTCTAAAGAAATGCTTTAATTTGGTATTTGAAAGTTACAATTCAAAATAAAAAGAATATACAGTGATGGTACATCTTTTTAACCTGAACAAAACATCTTTCATTCAATATGACTTTTCATTTTAATAATTTCAAACATGAAATTGAAAAATCTACAGTTACTAAGTAAAAAAAATATGTATTCAAAATGTCCCAGTGATTGTATTGATATTTGCATTTCTAATTTGCTTGACTTAGTGGAAAATCTATGTCCTCTTCCAAGAGATAAAAGAGAGTATTGCTTAGAGAAGTGCTAATGTTAGTTTCATTAGAGTCTTGTGACTAAAGGC
Organism: Formicarius rufipectus; assembly: GCA_013399695.1. Lineage (NCBI taxonomy): Eukaryota > Metazoa > Chordata > Aves > Passeriformes > Formicariidae > Formicarius > Formicarius rufipectus. The sequence goes on along the minus strand of VXAU01001620.1, from coordinate 46,711 downwards.
CTTAAGCTGAATATGCGATATATGTTACCCTTAAAAAGATTACCCCCATATTAATTGAATTTCCTAAACATCCTTTAAGGAATACCACTTCTATCACTATTATCTTACCTCTTTATCAAAGGCAAAGCCCATGAGTGTTTAAAATGAGGCCAATTTTACTGCATTAAGAATAATGATTATCAGCTATACTGAGGATAAGAGTAGGCCACTTTATATTAGCTACTTGGGAAGAAAAACAGAATTTAAAAGGTTTCATCTTCTCTGAGCCTAATTATGTCAGTATAANTGGAAGAAAAATTTTTAGTGTGATATATATGCTCTGAATGGGATGTGTTGAAGTCAACAGTTCTGTAAGTGAGTCAACTGAGAAGTATGCTCCAACTCTGAATGATGTTCAAGGTAGTTTACTGGCCTCTTGACTAGTGAACATGAGCTGGATTCTGCCATGTACCAGGGCATAACAGAGTGTTACAGAAGTCATCAAGGAAAAGAAGTACAGCACAGAACTGGTCATTAACTGAACTTTCATTTTAGTTTTGATTAAAGCATGAGCGCAATTAAGATGCAATTATCAGAACAATCGACTAGAAATGGATTCTGAACCCCACTCATCATTCTCCTGTCGTCCCCACACATCAAAATGTTCTGGGACTGGAAGTCAGCTATATGCAAAATCTGCAATGCAAGAATAATCTTTTTTATTTTTTTCATGTGAATGACCCTCGAGAAATAACAGAGAAAACCCCAGAATACCTCCACCCCCAACATATTCCTTTCAGCAGAATGACAGATGGCTAATGGAAGATGGAGGTCAATGAGTTTGTAAACCCATTGTGGATACCTTTATTCTTTCACACTGAAACAGAAGTCAGTGCAAACTGTAACAGTCAAGAGGCATATGAAAGGATGACAGTTTGAAGGCAGCAGTATTTTAGAATGTGAAAATATAAGAGGGTATTTTTAGTCCCCCTAAAAAAACACTAATTTTCAGAGGTACAACCACTTTTATCTTGCCCTGTCAGATAAGAGACCTCATCAGCTCTGAAACCCACAAGAGGGGATTTTGTCTCCAGTATGAAACATACAAGACATGAACAATTTAAAATGCAGGTTCAGAAGAAGATCCAGCAGGGCTGGATTTGAAACCCATTTACATTAATTCTTAATTCAGAGATGCATCTGTAAAGCTGTCCTCTCATTTAAAGATAAGGGTTTAGATGCAAGTATGTGATGGATATACCACAGGAATAGTTAAGAGAAAGTTTTCCAGAAAAGTCAGTTTTTGCATCTATCAGTCCTGCAATTGTTTCTTTGAGCAGCAGGGATTATCAAACATCTCAAGATATTCAGTGTAAAGATGCAACTTCTGATGCCAATAAAATTTAGGCAAGTGCCAGCTTTCACTGGCTTTTAACCTTCACACCTGTAACTAGATTGGAAATGTGACAGTCAGAGTATGATTCAGTGATCTAAACACAGCATCTAGTGTCATTTTGGATGTCCTGCAGGAGGACCCTGATTGCCTTTCAGCTACTTCTCTAGAAGGGCACGGAGTCTTCTGCTGCACTGATGTCACATCTGCAAGACTCATGCAAATGCCCTGGATTCTCCGTCTGAGCATCTCAAATCATACTGGTTACCTATATTTAGGTAACTGAACGGAGACCTCCGTGTGAAAAGAATGCAAGCAAAAAGATCCAAACCTGATTTCTCAGATCCATAATTATTTTTAAATTGTTATAATTATGAACAGCTCACCAGTGATTTCAGAATCCTTCAGCTGGCAATACTGGAGTATGCAAAGTGATTTTTCACATGTCTGCAATTAATTAGACATTGGAAGTATTCAGCAAAGTCTGATGAGCATTCATAGAAAGGATAGCATTTTGATGCAATTCTTTTACTAACAGGCTGCTTAGGAAACTGCAGTATTTTGTGAAAATTTTGGACTGACTGCTTCAAAACCCTGACAATATGTTTAGTTTGCATAAATGAGGGAAAACATATTTTGTTTTGTTCAGCATGCTCTGAACTTTCACAGTTACATAATTATCTGCTCAGATGGTCCCACAGTCTTATTTTGACTGAAAGGGAAATTGGCAATGTTGATAAAATAAACCCAAGCTGGAAGCTTGGCAGCTCTGCCATTTGTTAGAGAGAAAAAGACCCAGGTTCAGGACTTTCTTTAGCATGGGATATTTTTCACTGCAAACCGTTGTCTTACATAGTGACAGCTGCTACAAGGACATAAAAAAAAAAAAAGCCTGGACAATGCTTTTGGGTCTTTTCTTGAAGAAAGATATTATGAGAGGGCTGAGTTCCATTCTGTGGGACATGCTGAGATGCTGGCACTTCATACCACCCAGAATCTGAAACAAAGTGCTTGATCTGATTCAGAAATGAGACGCCCCAGGGTTTTGTTTCAGAAACTTTAAACTCTCAAAAAGTCTCATTTTTTCTTTCTCGATACCTTGTATAAAACTAAGGCATCAATTATTTTATTTGCAAAGCAAATTAGTGACATCAATCTTATGGGCTGTTCAAGAGACAGGTATGATGAGTCAAAAGGCATAGGTATGATTTGAATCAAAAAAATTGATAAAAATAAAATTGAAGGAAAGTTTTCAGATAGTTTCCTGTCAAGTATTTTGACAAATTCAGCTCTTCACCATAAAATGGATTTCAGAGTTGCCCTGTGGGACACTTTCAGTTGTGAATTCTCTGGAAGTTGTTGTCACTTGTTAGTTCTGCCCATTCATTAAGGTGTAGTTGTATAGCAAACTCAGGCTTTTCCTCACCAGCTCTTTGCCTTCATATCAGCCAAAAGAAACATGGTCTGAAAGTGAAACTGCCCTGCATCTGTAGCCATTTTATACACTATCCAAGAGTGAAATCTGCTTCTGAAGATCCTGTTGTAAAAGCATCTTACATCCTTTGTCCATTAGTGCAGATGTGATCATGGTGCCCATGCCGCTGAGGCTTGCTTCATTAATTTTTTTTATGTATACATCAAAATGTCATGTTTTTCTGCTTACACTTTCATTAATGGCCTCTTGACAAATCATTTATTGACAGAAAAACCCGAACTGTTTTCTACCGCCACAGCAGTACAAAGGTAGGTTTTGGGCAGATCTAGAGGGGAATGCAGACACTATGGTTTCTGTTGCACATAACCACTGGTGTGTCTGCTCAGTATTCATTGATGTGCAAAATACAACTTGATAGAGATTTCTTAACTTCTAAGATTGCTAAAGAAGTGCGTTGCTTTTGGCTTCTCCCACGTTAAGTTTCACATAAAATTTCTCTGCTTACTTCAGATTCTGCCAGTTTCATCCTGTCTTCCTTATCAGAGAGGGTGAACAGAACTGTGGAGGCCATGAGGCACTGTCTCTGCTCAATTTCTCCATAACCCTCCTGCCTATGGCCCAGGAGCCCATGTCAGCCTGCCGGGACCATCGAACATTTCCCAAGATGCAAATCTAGAACCTTACTGATGACCAAAACAATTAACCTTGAAGACTAGAATGAAAGAACTTTTTTTATTACCCAGAAGAGTTCTGTGCTGAGAGCACTGACAGCTTCATGCTGCTTAGGACTTCCACTGGTCTTCCTGTATTCCAGATGGAATACAGCAGTGGGGCTATATCTTCCTTCAGATATCTAGTACTGAAAGGATATTAATTCTAGTGGACAGGAGAATCTAAGGAAATGTTTCTCTGTTTCAGTGTAGCCTGTAAATAGCTTTTTTATGACAGATATTCTGCAGGTCCAGAGGTGGTGTTTCTGGATTAAAGACACTCTTTTCCTTAAATGGGCCTGGATTTAAGGGATAAAGGCTTTACATTTCTCATCTAGAAGCTTTTCTGTCAGTGGGACACAAACATCAGGGCTGCAGGTACACGTAAGGACTTGCCTTTGCAGGACAATGAGCATTCCTCAGAGCAGGATACAGTTAACTTTAAAAATACAATCTGTTTTCATACTGCATAATGCTCATGATTAAACATGAATTTCTCATGGCTATTAGAGCCTGGGGCAGTCACAAAGTCTCAGCTGATAAATGTTGCTTAAATGAAAAGACAGTTTTTGTTATGCGTCTGGCAATTCAAGAATTATGTGGACAAATCTTTGGCAGGGTTACTGCCAGAATCTACAAATTTTCAAATAGAGTTTTTTGTTTTTCCAAATGGCAAGATACCAATAGGTCAAATCACTGACTTTTGGCCCAGAGTCATATCCCACAAGGATAAAGCTTATTTCCTTATAATTTCTACATGACAATGGGAAACTTTCTGTTTGATTTTGAAAAATGTACCAGGAACACACAGAGCTGAAATAAGAAATAGATATGTAGGCCCTGATAAATGGCATGACTGATGAGCCATTTTATTTTGTGGTAACACTTTAGGGTCTCTGACAGGACCAGGTTGTGTGGTGAAAGGTGCCAAGGGCATGTAGCAATATAATCACATCTGCTCAAACACTGCAGTCAGAAAAGCAGTTTGCAGCACAAATCACCGTATAATCCATCTTCTATACCCTGATGAGTTAGGTGTTCAAAGTGCCTTCGGTAAGTCTGAGAGGGGAATAACTTACTTCTCTGCTGTGGAGGCTCTAGCATTACAATTATAAGTGCCATGTCACGACACAGGATGTTATGTAGGCAAGTTTGTTCATATACCCCATTGCTGGAGCTAGGAAAACTGTTCTCAATGAGTAAGTTAAATTCTTCAGCAGTTTTAACTTTTAGTATTAATCATGATGTTAATGATAATAAAGTTCATGCTAATAGCGGCATTCTATAATTTAGGGTTCTAAATATAGCAATTTCCCGAGGCTCTGACAGCATGAGGTATTAGTCTTTCCTGACTGGTGTACTGAATGGGACTTTCTGCTGGGAGCAGTATGAATCATGGATTTAATATATGTAAATTCTTTCATGTAAAATCTTTCCTTGGTTTACAAACTGGCTGCTTAGACTCACAATCTATATTTAATATGGCTATGATAAGGAATTTTGCAGTAGTTTTTTATGGAAGAATATCATACGGGGAAAGGGTTGCTGCAAGGTACAGCAGAAAGGCAGAAGTTATGAAATCAATAAAAATGAAAAACAAGTGCAATCTTTACAGCACTACTATTTTAAATTTATGAATCATTAACTTTCTAGTACAATAAGAAATAAACATCATTTAATAGGTAAAGCACACCAAAGGGATCTTGAAACATGTTTTGCATGATTAAAGAGCAGAGATCAGCAGATTTCAAAACAAGAAATTGTTTTAAATATTTTTTAAATTAGTAAGTGCATTGCTTCACTTATTATCTTAAAATTTTTATGCCCCAGGAATTATGTATCACTTCTCAAAGAAAACATATTTAGAGAAGATATACATGCTGTTTCTGCCATGAAGAAAACTGTGAAAAAGAAGATGGCCAAGCCTCTGTCTTACGTGGAGGCTATTGCCTAGCCAAAAAAAAGGAATAAACTTTGTTTTTTGTAATCGCTATAATGTACTGTTCCCAAAAAGGTGACAGGAATGCTTTTGCAGAAAACACAGCATGTCTGTGGAAAACAATAATCCCCTTTACTTCTTAATCTTAGTGAGGAGTCTAGAGCTAAGAAGGAAGACCTAAATTTAACCAGACTCAAGAATTTAATCAATTTTGGGTAAGTTTATCTGTCATTCCATGTAATCTGGTGGCAGGGAGGTGAGACAGCAGTCTTATGAAAGGATATGTACTACTGAAGCAATGAGTGGGTGACCAGAACCTGACCTCAGAACATTTCTACATAAGCAACATTCTGTCCTGGATGCCGGTTTTGGTAACACAGAAATGAATCCAACAAATCACACCTCCAACCTGCTGTTCACTATTCCTAACCAAGGGTAGCACAGACCTTCTCACCCTTCAGTCTCAGGGAGGGACACACACACCACAGCTTAGAGGCACCTCAGAGTTCCTCAGTGTGTGGTGAACATTGACCAGTTCAAGGGTCTTGCTAAAAAAAAAACCTCACAGGCACCAGCATATGGCCTTTGTCTCCTTTCTTACACGCAGAAGACAATTTCTCCATTCCAGTGTGACCTGTTTTTTTTTGTTTTTTTTTTTTTTTAAGAATTCTGACCCATCTTTACAGAGTATTTATGGTAGTAATAACAGCAGGCATTAGCAGCATTGCCTGGATGCTCTCCAGATAATAAACAACATATGGGATTCCTGTTGGCAGGCTTTCACTCCTTACTCAAGTGGAGCCTGCTCACAGTAGTCCAGAGAAGGCTCAACTCCCCAGCTAGCAGGATGAATGCTAGCTGAGATGCCTCCAAAGCACAGACCTGCAGCTTGGTCATCCAGAGGTATTTTGATATGCCCTCCACGAGGCATTAGGTCAGAGGATAGAGGAGCACAGCAAGAGCAAATGTTATGCTGGAGAACATATGGATAGAACCTAGAAAACAGTTCCTTAATTGCTGGGGAAGGATGGACAATTAGTGCCAAGAATATGTAACTGTGTGTGTATACAAGAGTGTATCCTGGTATTCTGGCTGCTCTCCAAGACTCCCAAGGTCTGTGGGTAATTATAATATACAGAAGCGTGACCCTGACTACAGGTTCCATAAATTATCCTATTGCATAGTTTAATATTTTCATTATGATTTTTATATATATTACATATAAAATTATAGAAAATATACTTGTCCTGTACCAGCATTTAAGTAGTAGAATAATCAGGGGAAAAAGTAATTTAAAAAAAAAGAGGAACAATTATTTTTGTTATGATTACTTTCCCCATATTTATCTACTGCCATATTTAACCTATTAACTGTAAGATTTTTCTGGATGAGTCTGCTGAGATGTATCTGCTTCTTCAGTTTGTTGTAAGTAAGAAAATTGAAAAAATGAGTCTCAAAAGCATTTTTAATTTTGAATAGGAGTGGGTCAAGCTGAAATCTTATTTTAGGGTGATTAAAAACCAAATGTAGAGCTCGATTTATGAAAACTACCAAATCTGAAGAAATATGAACTACCCATAAACCTGATCTAGAATTGAGTTTTACATTTTTAGACAAGGTACAGAAATTTCTATTTTTCATAATTTCTAATTTTCATTCCCGTTTCATTTCAGAAAGTCATGTTTTTTTTGACAGAGAAAACAGAAGTGTCACAAAGGTTGCAGAGTGGATAGTTGATTAAAACTTGGTGCTAATAACACCAAGGTCATGGGTTCAATCCCCTGTATGGGACATTCACGTAACAGTTGGGCTCAATGATACCTGTGGGTTCCTTCCAACTCAGAACATTCTGCAAAAGTGTGTTGTTTTTTTTTTCCTTCTTTCCTACAAATTTACCAGAGAACAGTTTAAGTGGAACTACATTAGCATTCAAAACCATTTTTAGCATAATCATTACCTTCCCCATAAAACACAGTGCTCTGTATCCTTCTGAGTAATATTAGGGGAACTTTTCAGGACATAATAGTACTATATCAGTCATAACCTCAATTACAAACATAGGAACTCAGTTTGGTCTAAATTGTCTACTCTAATAACAGAGTAGTATTTTGCCTAAGCTATATCAAGCATATGGGGCCTTTATGGTTCAAAAACTGTTTGTTTGGGGGTTTTTTTTCTCCTCTTTTGTCACTGATAGGCTAAAGTGCTCAATAAATAGAATAGAAATCAGTGTCTGAAGTACTTGTGTGATGGGATTTAATAGATATAGCTGTGGAACAAAGATCTCATGAAGGCTCTGCAAATGCAGTAGGTTTCCAGTGTCACATTAAAATCTGTCCATTCATGTATGAGGGCTAGCACACCTTCTGAAACTGGGAGGTTTTGTCTGTAGGGAGAAAATAAGTAGGAAGCAAGTGCTTGAGGGAATATGTTCTGGATACATAAGGCAAGGTGGAGAAAGTAGGAGGTTTGGGACAATGACTACCTAATTCAGGAATGAAGCGCAAAGTATAAACATTCAGCTTGAAGGCAGCCTCCAGCTACGGCTTGGTGAATGGTTTGAGCTTTACCATATTCATTGCCTTTTTTTTATGTGAATCCCTGTCAAAGTCATAGGAGCAGTGGGGATCTAAAGTACTCAAAAGGAGCCCAAATATTTGAAACAGGAACTTGGTATTTCATTAAGAATAAATACTTCTGCACTTTGATTTAACATCATTGAACATGCCATTCTTCACTTTCCTAATGCTGTTTTTCAGTTCAAATTTAAATACGATTACATTTTTAATGTAATTTACTTCAAATATTCTTAGTAGCAATAGGAGCAAAATGAGGTATGGGAATGATGATAGCAATGTGAATTTCGAATTGATAATAATGGAGCACTGTTATATCAGTCTGTGCAACAATAACAGAATAGTACTCAATCCTTATTACAAGGTAGTTATGGATCTGGGCCATCTCTATCACATTTGTTTTGGGCAAGTAGGTTGGTTTTGCTTCTTCCACTAAAAAAAGAAAATAACAATTCTCACACTGTGTTTTCTTGTAACTAATTTTTGATTATATCTTTATACCATAGCCAACTGAACTGCTCTGTGGATGCCACTAGCCAGCGCTTACAAGAAGCTATAATCCATCTCCTCTATTTCAAATCATATGGATGATTAGAAATGGGTCCTGATGGTCTGAGACCCAGTAAAGAAAATTACAGGTAGTCTCCTTTAGTTGGGCTCATAAAAACCTATGGCAGAACCAGAGAAGACCAGTCCATGACTGCTATGAAAACTACATCTCCACAGAGTATACAACTGAAAATACAGCAAAACATGTTATATCCCAGAGGCCAGGATTTGTTCTAGCATTGTTCCCTGAAAACATTTTGTGGAAGCAGCTTCATAATATTATTCTAAACTATGACAAGCAGTCTGGGGATGCAATTCATACATTTGCTAATAATCCCGCTGAGAAAAAGAGGTATTCTTCATTTCCTAGAACTTTCTAAAAGCAGGCACTTTGATGCACATGCATCAGCTGGATGTCCACAGAAATGCATGGGAACCCTCCTGAATTAGTTTTAGTTGGTTAAACATGTGCCTGTAATGTTTACAAAGACACTTTATACCTACAGAGCCTGAAGTGTCCTCACCACATCAAATGAATTAAGAAATCACTGCCCTGAAAAACAAAAGATGTCTGGAAAAACAGGGTGAGATTGGGCAGAGTGGCAGTGTGCTGCATGAGTGCCTCCTCACTCCTAGCTGCTATAAAGGGGATCAGCTTTTCATTACAAACTTAATATCTGCTTCCTTCAAAGGTCACTTCTAGCAACAGTAACTCTCTCACATGTTCTTTTAGGCAGGAAAAAAAAAAGTGAGACAATGTGTTCTGGAAGGAAGAAGATTTAATTGCCGAGAAGACAAAATTCAGAAGGAAGCAGCACTTTCAGCTGTTAAGGCCAGACAGTCTTCTAACCAGCAAATGCTCTAGATTCCTGGCAAAAAAACCCAACAAACACCATCACCCAATTCCACACTGCTAAATCTTTGTTTGTTTGTGTTTTTTGTTTTTGTTTTTTTTTTTTTTTGTGTTTGTTTTTGTTTTTGTTTTTTTTTTTAGTGTGTTTGTTTTTTTGTTTTGTTTTGTTTTTTGTTTTGTTTTGTTTTGTTTTGTTTTTACCTTGGAGCCGTTTATTCTGAGGTATTCCAGGCATGAAATCATTAATGTATTGCAAAACAGAGCACTGGTGCTATTGTAGCTGTGACAGTCTAAAGATATATGGCACGGAGTTTGCAGTGAAGGATGGCATCTTTTGCTAGATGAACCAACACTCTGAAAAAAAGGGCAAGCTACTAAGAGAAAAAGTCGTTTTTGTTTAGTTTTGTTTGGTTTTTGTTTGTTTTTCTGGTGGGTTGACATAACCTCCTTTACAGCCTCTAATAATCGCTATAACTAAAAAATATTTGCCCAATGATGACCACAATTCCCTGACATTTAACTATCCTGTGGTCATACAACAGTTAATTCTACAGACTGCTTAGTAATCCATCATGTTGTAATAGCAATAATAAGAACAACATTTAAGGAACCATTAAAAATCAGAGGGAGTGTTGACATGTATCCTGGTACTGCCAAGATGTGATCAAGTTTTCCACTGTTCTTACTAGTTCCAAAGGTTTTGCTAAATGTTTCATTATATTCTTATCTTAGAGTGTGGCTCTAACAGAAGGATAATAAAGCAAATAAAAGAAGGAAGGAGGGAAGATAATACTTTTTGAAACTGGGATTAATTATCCATTTGGGTCAGTTGTTTCAATGAATGATGTCACACAGATCTCACTTAGCAACATAATATAACTAGAACATACTGTTTAACAGAATGCAAAATACTGTAAATTGTATAGATAATGAGCTTTTAATTACTAAGTTCACGTGGTGCAGTCTCTCAGAAATGTTCCAGTAAATGTTGTTTACATCATGAAAAGTTCACATTAAGTACAGTTTACCACTTCATATTCACTCCCTGCACTGACAGGCACACCATTAGAGAAGAGATTTGAATCCTTTTATAAGGACCTTACATGAAAGAGAAGTTTAGGTCAAAACCCAGAGAGAAGGAGTATTTTGGTAACAATGTAAAGTTAAAGTGCTACAAAAGAGCGCAGAATTTCTTAAGCGTTTTGTCCTGTGTGTGAATATAAAAGACTACAATTTAATTCCAGCTTAAAACTTCAGTTGTGGCTATATAAAATCCAAAATGGTTCATTTTGCTTGACCTTCAATTTGCTACTATAGGGCAAATCATGAACATTTTGTACATTTTTTTTTCAGAAGGAAAAGATATATGCAGAAATATGTATTTGGTTAATAAGAGAGAAACATGGAGAATAAAAGTAAAATTTTGAGTCACCTCGCAATGACAGTAACTTTTAACTGGTTCAGTCAATTTTACATATATTGTGACACATTGGCTACGATGGTATGTATCCATATCTGCTTTCTTTGGAAACAGGCATTTTATTGTGATTTCAAGGCAATTCATTGTATCTTCCATGCTGAAAATGCTGTGTACATCCTGAATGTATGGTGGCTTGTATAGCTTGCATTCCATGTTTCCAGATAGTATTTGTTGATGAAGTGAATTGTAAAAATCTATCAATTTCAGCAATGGCAAAGTCAAATTGCTGAATACCCTTGACTAATGTATTGTGACTTCATAATTGCATGCTGATAAAGACAGTGGTATCATTTGAAAAGTTTTATTTAGACAGAGCTAAACTATTTTAACTTCTAATTCTTATTTATTGCATAAAGTTTTAAAGAAAATATTAAATTTATTCTAAAATAGATTTTTTTTTAATTTCTCAAGGTTAAAAAGTGATATTGGGTGAGGTTTTTTTGGTTTTGTTAAATCCACATTTTCCAGTGGAAAACTGTTCTATCTCCTAATTTCCTAATTAACTCTAAGACGCAGTACTTAGAAATTTCATGGCGACTAGTACTCTTTTTCTACGGAAACTTTGCATGGCATGACTAAGCACATTTCCTATTATACTGGGGAATAACAGAGAAAACATTTAACCCTAATTATATTTTCCCAGTAAATTATATGAAAGTTCACAAATGTCTTTGTCTTAGTTCATTATTACAACTCCCATCCTGTATTAAATGGTTAAAACTCTTCTCAGGCCACATGCCTTGGCTTTACTGATTTTGGTTTCCCAAAGCTGTTGTTCTTCTATTTTCACACAGCCCTGTTATCTAGTGATCACAGGCTGCCTTTGCTGTGATTTTTCACCACTTCCATGCCAAGCCTGCTTATCCTTAGACAACACTTCACCACTGCTTAGTGTCACTTTACCAGCAATTTGCAAATGCCCATTCAAGCACTATAAAGAAATCCAATGATTTTAAAATTCTGAAAGAAAGTTTCTCAGGTAGCTTAAAATGAGCACTAGGGTGGCCACACTGCCTACATAAAAGAGACTGAGAATGAACTCTTCATTGATTGCTAACACATTAATAAAATGTTTGCTAGCTGTGCTCTCACTTCCACTCCATCTCTTTGGCCACAGCTGATTGCTTGCTCATAAACCTTTTGAACCCAATTAGCCACCACAGTATCAGCAGTCCTCATAACCCCCACTTTGTAACTATACACTAGAGACCTTTATGATGGATGTTGTGATGATGAGCAACACACACAGTGGTTTTACCCCACCCTTGAAATGTTTCTTTTTGCATGCAGACAATCTGAGCCACAAAGGCAATTTTGCACCCAAAATGCCAGTATTAACTAATGTGGGCAGAGAGCCAGGGCTACAGCAAGAATATCATCTCTCTTTTTCTGGGTGACTTGAAAATCACCACATTTTTGCAACAGCAAACTCAAATGTTGATCTATTTTATGCTGGATGCTGTGAAGTCCTGTTAGTTGAGAAATTACAACTTTGTATTGATTTTCTTCTTCTTTTAAAAGGCTTTACCAGGAGTACTAGTGTTATGCCATCTTTAAATTAATGACATACTAGTTTTTATAGCCTGTGTCCATCATCAACATTAAAAAATAAAGACCACAGAAAGAGCAAGTCTGTTTGTTCTGCACTTCGAAACAAACTGTAGTCAGTATTTTGACTGAGCCTGTGAAGAATGCCACAAATAAGATTATACACAAAGATCCCATTTGACAAGAAGGTGGTTTTGTAAAACAATACAGAACAGGTCAAATCTGTTAGTAAGGAAAGGAAGTCACGAGAATTGTTTGGGGTGAAGGCTGAACAACATTCATAAATTAGCTGATGCTTAAAAATGTTATTCATTATGCTCTATTTGTCAGCTTGTAAAGGCTCCCATTTTGATTTATAATAACACTCCTTCTCAGTCATCACCCTTCTGCCACTTTTCATTAGATTAGAAAACTCAGCTCTGTATGCCTCGTTCTCCCACAGACAAGCAGAAATGTATTTTCTTCCTCACTTTTTCACTAAAATATGCATTTTTGCCTAGACTCTCCTGACTTTCAGTACTGCAATAATGTACTGGACAACTCCCCACCACCTCAAGGCTGTGCCCATAAACAGCATACTACATCTTGCTTTTTCTTTCTGGCAGTAGAATTTTGAAATCAATTTCAAAGATAAAAATGCCATCTGGTTTGATTCATCAGGTGGAATAAAGCCCTCTTGCTGAGAAAGCCATTCGAGTGAGGGTTAACTGTGACCCGTGCTCCTCCACAGTCCTTGGAACATCTGGCCATATGGGCTGTAAGCAGATTAATCCAGTGCTTTGCACTCTCCTCCTTTAAACAGCTTAAAGGTTGCTGTTTAAATAGCACGGCATGCAATTTAAAAAAAAAAAAAAAAAGATCAGCAAATATCTAAAATAACTGGGACCAGATGAATAACCTTTCTCCACAAGAAATTTTCAGAAGACCTGACTAAGCAAATTATTTTAAAATTGTTGTGGTCTTGTGTTTTAACTTTATATATCTCAATTTAATCTTTTCCAAAGTTGTCAAATCCTATCTAGCTTACATGATTGATCCAGACATACAACTTCCACTATTCCTGCTTCTGACAATTGTAATAGACAGTTTCAAAGTCTGGGTAAGAGACCTGTAGTAACATCACCTAGTATGGATGAAGCCTTCATGCCTAGAGGAAGCATCCCTCCCAGGATGCTCGTAGCAATGCAATTGTAAATTCAGCTGCAGCTCCAAAAAGCTGGAAGGTACACCCTCCCAGCACTGACCACCCAGCTGGTGTCTGTTAGAGCCCAGAGCTATGTAAGCATCTCCCTAGACATGTCCTCTGTGGCTCAAGCAGAGACTAGGCACTGGCTACCTTCTTCACACTTGCTGATGCTTTTGGCTGCAGGAGCAATTCCAACCAGACTGTACTGATGAACTAGAGGTCATGTGGAGGACACGAATGCAGAGGCTTATTTTAATACCTCTCTTTTTTTTNNAATAATGTGGTCACTAAAATAACTTGCATTTTAATTCAACTTTCTTTATGTTTTCTTTTTCTTCCTCCCAGTCCTCCCTGCCCCCCGCTCCAAAAATGGCAAGCTCTCCATTAGGTGGAATTTTGATTGTTCCTGGAAACAGGAAAACACTTTTAATTTATTTTTAAATCTAAGATTTAACACAGAAATAATTATTTTAAAAACAAGTCAGGTTGAGGGCAAGTTCCAAGAAATGTGAAGTCAGTATCAGATACCTTTTATCCCCATGTCTGTTTCTAGGATTTAATTTTTTTGTTTGTTTTGTAAAAACAGAAGCTAAACGCCCCAGCACCAAACCTTTCCTTTGTTTGACATTGTACTTTCAGGGTTTTGAATACATCTGAATTCATGTTTGCCTGTTGCTTTCCAATCATTTCACCTCTCAGCTCTTGTACTTCATAATCACTTCACTAGCGATTTAGCCTCTGATGACTACTATGCTTCCACGAGTGTAGCATGATGAATCCTGGCCTGAATAGTTGTTTCTCTGTGTGAGTTTGAAGACGTTGGCATCTTCACAGCTGCTGGTGATCACTGCTGCTCTGCAGACAAGCTGAGGTCTTATTATCTTCATTTTGCATAGCTACTAATTTTAAAGTTGTCCGTCATGATTAGTTCTGGGACTAAATCCTGTCAATTACCAACCATGGTGAGTTCAAGGTTGTCTCTCTAACTGTAAAGAGGGCAACTGAGGAAACTGACAATACTCTCTGAAACAATACTAGAAAACAGTTTCTGAAGCTGGAAATCTTATTAACATGCAGAGCAGCACATTGTCTATTGCTCTGCATTCCTAGTTAATGGACAAGTTATTAATGGACAGTACTAAGTTAAGAAAAGGAATTATATTTTGATAGATTTATTGAACTAGCTCTATCAAAGAAGACTCCATCAATGGGCTTAACAATCCCTGCTTCTCCTCCTGTTGTGCATCTTCTAGGAGGAGACCTGAATGAGAGCTGAGTACTCGAAAGTTCACTGGAAACAGATTTCAGGAGCATTACCACAGCTAAGACAGTGTTTTAAAGACTAGATCTCACAATTTGCTTAAGTTACCTACATGTACATGTCGTGTACACCAAAAGGTCAACCTGAAACACGAAAGTGACAGTAATCCACAAACTTTTTGCCTGATCCTGCCACTGACAATTCAGGCAATTCAAATAGTCACTGACAATTCCCACCAGCCAGTTCAGGTCAGATGAGCATGTGATGCTTGGTCCTTCTCAATAACTTACAGCAACTTTTTGAAACACTGAAGTGGCAGCAATTCTTTCTTTCCAACAAAACATATGCAACACTGCCACATGGATTCTTTCTTTCCTTGTAATTTGATTACAATTATTCCTAGAGCATGGTGGAACATAATTTTCCAGTTCTTTAAAAGCTTCTGATTTTATTTTTTTCCTATTCCATCTGGGTTGAAATCAAGACCTTTCCAGTGAAAGCCCAAAGCTCAGGATATCATAAGAAGTTCAGATCTTTCTCTGAACTAGAAGATAAGCCACATGAACTTTCTTTAGTTCCCTGTTTCTGCCAGAGACTTCTATGTTATCAGATCAGTTGAGATTCCTGACTACTAGGATTCAGACTTGGTATCTCTTGCCTTGCCCTAGTAACTACTCAATTATTTAAACATGGAATAGCTCCAACAGATGCTATTGCAAGAAACACACTCCGTAACAGCACAATCAAGGCATTCATTTGGGACACTGGAAACCAAGGGTCAAGTCCTTGTACCATAGAGTTTTGGAATCTTTATACAAATTTATGCTAGACACCCAACATCACTGGGTCAGGGGAACATAAGTTCAAATGACTGCTCTGGGTTATATCCTGTCCTAGTATGGAATTAACTCCATCTCTGGTTATTGGGAAAATAATATTTCTGTTGAATTTTGGTAGAAATGGGCTCCTGCTGATGGTAGAGCTGCAGGTTACGGGTTTCATTTGGTTCTCAGGGTTGGAGGAGCAGTGGTAGCACTGGGTGGGGCTCACCCAGCACTCACGAGCTGCAGACCATCAGTGAAGCCACTGCCTAGCCAGTACAAGGGATAGCACCTGCCCCAACACTCCCGAGGTCCCTGAAATCTGTAAAAGCTTAGAAGACCAGAGGGATGGACAGAACAGAATCATCCCATATGAAAAACACTGATTCAAAACAGTTGGATGTCATTTCTTTTTTTCTGAAACTCAGAGGTTTTGTGGTATGAATAATTCTCTGACTACTGCTAAGCTAATGTCTTTGTTCAAACTGATACCCTGCAATACTTTATATAAACACTGTAAATTACATATTTGCACTGTATACCAATTTTATATCTGTGCCCGCTGATTTTCTTCATAAAACAGAGAAATAAAACTTAACACAGTTGTCACATCACCAGCTGCCTGTCTGATTCCTCAGAAGCTAACAATAACAGTGTAGGTGACAGTCAAGACAAGCAAACTCAGGCACTCCCAAATCTTATTTACCTTCCATCACTGCCTTTCCTTTTCTGATTCATCTATAATGAATATCCTTCTCTCTTCATTAGATCCTGTTACTGTTTCTTTGTCCACGGTAACATAATCCATGTGGTTTACAAACACAGTTCATCTCCCTATCTCTATTTCTTTCTCCTTACCATTAGTATAATTGGGATGAGGCTTTGCCCATGAGACCTACAGAGACAGTTCCCAGTAATAAGGTATTGGAAGAGGTTAAAAGTGAGAGACCTGTAAGGCAGAAAGAAACATACTGTAGCAGCTGTTCAGATGAACAAGCCTGGGTTTCATGGGACTCTGAGCGCCTGCTGCTGCTGCCACATTACACATGAAGAACTAAATGTGATGCCCAAAGGCAGAGTATGTGCATTTGGCAAGGTAGGATACCTTCCCCCCACCTGGGTGCTTTCAGGCAGAACGAGAACAGAGCCGGCTCCTGAAAGCCACATTGCAGCAGCTTCTCAGCCACTGCTGCAGCTGCTGTTGGTTTTCAGGACAGAAGGACAGGACTCAGTGAGCGAGCTCCTCATGGCTCTCAGAAATAGCACTGTAGGATATCCTGGTACTACAACAAAGCTGGGAAAAGATTTGTACAAGAGGCAAATTGTATGATTTCTGAACACTTTCAAATAAATCTCTTACCCTGCACAGTGACGTGTCCTTTCCGGGATTATTCTTCCAGCCATGGATTTCCCTTACTTCTTCACTAAGTGAATATCTAAAGCAAGACTTTAGCCCTTAGACATATGGAAATCAAACAAATCAAGATTCATATAAGCTGGTGTCCTCTGGTTGACCTGTCATGTGTGGAAAGCAACTTAATCCTCAGATTTTGAACTGCACCCAGTCTGTAAAAACATGTGGACTGGGAGGAGCGAACTGCGAGGCAGGCTGAGCTGCAACAGGCAGCAGGTGCTGACACTGCTCTACAGTGCCCTCAAAATGCTAAAACCCCTCAGGTCTGTGGGATGCATCTCCCTTCACTGTCCAGTTTGGCTTGTAACAGAGAAAGCCTTGCAACCAAAACCATCTGTGCTGCGAGATCAGTAACTACCAAAACCTATCGAACTGGTAAAGGGCAACATTGTGATCTCATCTCTAGTGCTGAGTGTTAGACTTGGCAAAATAGTCTGTTCTGGTATTTGTTTCTGCCAGCAGTGCTCCATTCTGCATTTCGGGGCAAAAAGATCAAGCTCCTAACTGGAGCTCATTTCAGTTCCTTTGCCTTTCTACAACAGAATCCAATACAGACGGTGAGCATAATTTGAAAATTTTTTAATGGGAATATATTGCAGTAAATTAATGAAGTGATCCCTTCTCAGCATACTATTGCCTGCTATTTGTCAGCATTTTATAAAGCAATAGCTGTCCCTGTTCTGTTGCAATGCATATGCCTGTATCCTATCCTACTTGTTACAAAGAGAGGGCTGACTCAATCTGTCCCTGACTCTGCCAGAATGCCAAAACGCTGCTGTGAGCATCAGAGGAACGCGCCAGAGATTAGACAAAGAAATCCTTTGTAAAACAGCAGTACACGACTGCTCTGAATCCATCTTCAGCAGCACCAGGCCCTGCAAGCTGTGAGCACAAGAGTGATTTGCTCTTTGAGCTACCCAGCTTGTCAGTGAGTCTTTTCCAGCCTGCGCACCATCAAGTACAGGGACTGGAGCCAAGGGCCAAACGCAAAGCAAGCCAGAGCTGGAAGCTGAAGATGCTGAGGGATGCACTGGTCCAGAGGCCAGAAAGGCAGAAGGAGGTGAGGCCTGGCTGTACTGTCCCCTGGAGGAGCCAGGGCAAGGGACCAGGGAACAGAAACAGCTCTCCTAGTGGAAGGATGAGGGACAAGGCTCAGTAGCAAGAGGGGTATGCAGCTACTGCCAAGAGACACTGCAAGCAGACAAAGCCAGTTGAAGTGACTGAACCCTCCACCAAATGAGCAAGGCACACATTTAGTAGCTGGATTTAGCAGACCATTTCAGTGGAAGAGCTGGGCTGTGGAGCTCTGAGCTCAGGCAAAGCCTTTTATCTGACCCAGAGCACATGCTGCAATAGCAGAGATGATGACAGTGAGTGAGGAGGAATGCAGCTTGAGCAACTTAGTTCTACTCTGCTAAACCTACTCTTGCGTATGAATAGCTGGAGCTTGCATCATTTTTGGCAGAAAATTGATGAGAGTTGTTTTGGGCTTTGTTTTTTTTTTGTTTTTTT
>VXAU01001620.1:0-28024 GCA_013399695.1 Formicarius rufipectus | reverse complement strand
GTTTTTTTGTTTTGGTTTTTGTTTGTTTGTTTTTGTTTGTTGTTGTTGATTTTTTTGTTTTGTTTTTTTTTTTTTTGAATCCTGATTCAAAGAATGCTAATTCACAAACAGTGATTATCAGAGGATTTTAGGAACATAATCAAAAAGCCGGAAGGAGGCTGAGGGTAAAGTACACGTGGCCAAAGTGTTCTGTAGACAGGTGGGGCTGCCTGGACCTCAGCCCTGGGTGAAGAAACCAGCTCACCCCAACACCACCTCCAGCTCTTGCCTTGCTCCACAGCCCTGCAGCACAGTGAGCATGACCAATCCTACAAGAACCTACACTGCAACTGGGTCTTTAATGAGGCCACGCTGCAACTAGCTTACAGAAAAATACATTTCTGGATGAACCAGTTGCATAAAAACATATTAGGATCAATCTTTTTTTTAAAAAAAAAACCTCACTCAAACTCACCTGCATTTTTTACCTCTTGATATCTACAAAACTCTCAGGATCCCTTTAAACCCTCATTCCTATACATCTCACAAGATAGGCACAAGAAGGAAAAGGTTCCTTCATTACAGAAATCTTGCATAAAACACTACCTTTGAATTGTTTTTAGGTAAGATATTAATGTAGCTGAAAATGGCTGAATTATATAAGCTCTAGTATAAGATTTTTCACATTTCATGGAAACATAAGTACAAAACAGCACATTTGTTATTCATTACATGAATCTCCATAAAACCCCAGTCTTGTAAAATGTAATGTCATGAAAAATCTGATTAAATGACTCTGTACTCCCTTGGGGAAAAACCTACTTCAATTAGAAGAAACTGTTAAAACCTGCATTTCCTGCTACATTTCACCTTATTTATCATTTTGATAACTTTATGCTAGGCTAAAGAAATGCAAAAATCAGGGAGTGCCAGGTAAGCACTAAAAAATATATGCATTTATTACACTCACCTGTTTAGACTTAATGCAATTCAGTTGTCTATTTTCGAAGCTTAAGTACTTTCTTTGAGCTTAATTTTGTCATTGGGACATTTTTAATAATCTGAATATTGAACTGGGTCAGTCTCTGGCATAACTGGAGCTGCCTGCTTTAAGTTTGGGCAAGAATAGCCCTAACTGGACAGTCAAGGCTATTTGGAAACTACATTTAGGTATTCTCAGGTATTAAATGAGAAATGTGGTTCTTGATTAATAAAAATCTTTGGTGACTCTTCACAATAATTCCATCAGTGTGAACTTAATTTTGATTTAGGACAGTTATGAGTGATTAGATGATTACTGAGAATATATCTGAAGATTATAAATGATAATAGATATTTTGTCTTTTCCTGTCATTGATTCAGGTTTGTCTATTATTCAGCTGTGAATTCTTACTATTCTAGTGAATGTAGTTGCTACTCTGTCAATATACAACCAGCTTTAAAAACACTATCTAAATTCATACCTTAGACCACTGGCATGTGGTATTGAGAAATAAAGCATGATACTTGTCTCCTTAAAATATAGATGTTCCCTGCATATTTTCTATTGCATATGCTAGACTGCAAGGGAATATGCACATGACATCTGCTAGGGCTAACAGATATTAATGAGCTTGCACATCTGTTCTTCTTCGGTTTAATGGCCTCATGGCAAAACTTTGAATGCAGATGCAAAGGCAGATTTCATTGACTTCTTCATTTTCTACATGCTGGAGGCAGCTCAGGGAAAAATTAGTTAAGCTGTCTTCTGATAGGGTAGGGGACACTATGCAGCCAGGTGCCACTCATCATAGCACTCCTACTCAGTCTGACCCTCCCAAATACATGGTCCCCTCTACTTCCAGCTTTGTTCACGTTTTACTGGTGAAATGTTTGGTTGCCTTCTGGACTGATGAATCAATTGTAGAGAGGCCTAAGGCCAAGCAATACTCTTGCCAATGCAAGAACACCTATTTTGCTGTTTTAATGCTACAAAGATATCAAGAATATACACTTCTGAGCAGTGATTTTCATTATTAGAATAATTACTTGATTCAATGAGGTTTCGATAGATTTTCAGTTTCCTGTGTACCTTTTTGAACAGCAGGCAGAGACCATCTGACAAAGAACATTTTTGTAAAGGGCTGAGATGTTTATTCACACAGTTTCAACATGAAAACCCACAAAAAGAAAAATAATACATCCAACTATTTTTATCCTCTGATTGGTAAAAATATTAACTCATTAGGAAAGCAAAAAAAAATCATAAAATTCCTTGCTTGTGACTATTGATAATGTAACTTTCATCCTGCACAGAGAACATGGTGTTTAGCAGAATATCCCAATGCAATGTGCAAAATATTAATCCTTGAACTTTCCCTTAAATTGTTTGTTTCTGTGCTAGATTGTAATAAGAGCTTTGTTATTCTGGATGATGAGCACTGGGGAACAGACCTAACCTAAAGGAAATTTTAATGTCTTAAAAAGGACAATTTTGACTGAAAACACACTAATATTCAGTGTCAAAATGAAGGTACCAGTTGGAATAAAATTAAAAAAAATAATAAACAAGGCAGAGAGAAAAAAACCAATCAGGATTTTACAAATAGCAAGACCTTGATAGAGTAGGTTATTATAATATATGGGGAAAAAATCCACAGAAATCGCTTGTCAGTAAAAAAGAGGAGTGGGAGAAATTTATGACTGGCATAGATCCTTTTCTACAATAGATGGTGTATAATGCATAGACAGGAGTGTTTAACTAATTTTTTTCTCTTTTCACAAAAAAGTTTCTAAGAACATGATTAAGTACTTTCTAGCACTTTCAAAAAGGATATCAAATAGCAAGGACAGGGGATAAATACTTCTCAGGCTGCAGCCCTGAAAAATTTGCATAGAGCATCCAATTTCTTCTGGAACTCAGCCAAGCTTTTGAACAGAAGCAAGCTCATCTGCCTTTGATCAAAATTTTTTATTCAGTTAGTACTAGGTGACCTAAGAGTTTGCTTAAAATGCAGATTCATAGCTAGTCAATACCTCAACTCTGAATTAACAAAGTCTTCATATCTCATTAGCAAACAATTTGGCATGACAAGAGCAGATCAGTAGATCAAGCAACTCAGTGCTGATGTTCCTACATCTTTGTCAGATGTAGTTCAAGGAATTTACTATGAAGGGGAGTTTGTCTGGTTCCTGAGATTGAAAGTCTCCATCTGCTGGGTGTTCATGGCCAGTCATTGTTTTGGACTCTGCCCTTAGAGCCGGTATGCCTTCATGAGCACTTGGAGGGAATTTTCCACTTTAGCTTCCTCCAAGAGAAATTTAAAATCCAAAATTGTGTTCCTAACTAAGCCAGAAAACAGTAAATGGAGCTGATGCAGGGATTTCCTTCAAACCAGTCCAAATCCCACTACAACTGCAAAAGTTCATCTAAAGTAACAGTTTCTTTCTGTGCCACCATCCATGTCTCCATCTCCAGTGATTCCACCTAAACCCTCCCCTGTAATTAAGACTATGATTCATACCACAACCAAAGTGTTACAGACAAAAAAAAAAATCAAGCTGCACCACTGTATGTCTTAGTCTTAACCCTCACTTGGGCAGTGTTAGCTCCTGTTAGCACCCTGGTAGCTGGTAGGTAGAATAAGCACTTCTGAAGGTACCATGTGGCATGTCTTCTGCAGCTGATCTAGCTGAAGAGATGAGTAAAAGCTAATTGTTTTGTTAGGCTACAGTACTATGGTCACTGCTGGAAAGGTTCACTGCCTAAAAAAGTGTCTAAGTACAAAAGAAGGAAAAGTAATCTACACAACTTCTTCAGGGCTAAAATGGTACCTCATATTTAGAAGCTCTTGGCATCAAGTATCCTTAGTTTCCCATGGAAACTAGGCCTGTGTGAGTCAAAATCACACAGCTGAACAAAAATAAACACAACTGAAAATCTTCATTTGAGTTGATGCAGGCAATCATTTTTATATGTGTTTTCTTTGTTAAATTGAGAAGAAGATTTCAGAATTGTTATTTGGGGTACTTATGATACAAGTAAGAAAAGTAAAGACATTCTGGACTACTTTCATAACAAGAGTAAATTGCCTTTCAACCACCAAGGAAGATATATCTATGCAAACCATGCACAGTACCACCATACTCTGGAACTCAAGCTCTCCATCACTTCCCAGGCAGATGGGAGACTCTTATCCCAATCCTGCCTGACTGATCCAGCACAGCAATTGGAATTTATATCTCTCCTCCAAAGATAGGACCCTAGCCATCAGACTGTATGTGTAGTATAGACATTAAGGAGTCTCCCTTAGTCTCTCTTTTCAAAGCTGCTTAATTTTGACTAAATTATTGCAAATCAAGTTAAACTGATTGACAGTTATCATGGAGAGAGAGAATGATGTTGAACCTGTAACTCATGTGCTAATAGGGGGGTCCATCACAATTCCACTTGAATTTAAAATGTTTTAATTAATTTTCCTAACAGTTTTTAATGAAAATTAATTAATGGGAAAGTAAGATTTTTTTCCCCTAAAAATGTTCATCCTTCCACATCTTCTGAATAATCCATAGAGAACATGGATACAACTTACGCACATGCATCTGCCCCTTCTGTGAGAGGAGTTATCAGATAGATGCATGCAAAATGGAAAATGTAAATTACAAATTGAACACCTGTAAAGTATTCATCTGGTGAAGAACAGTAAGTCTCCTCAGGAAAACACATGAGTTTTGGTCAAATTATTCTGAGTTGCAGAAATGGACCTTTGAGTATCTGTGTATGCACGTACATATAAATTGATACACACATCACAATTCCAGTTCTAGCAAGGGGAACATGAAGATCTTGTCTCATTACTCACATTCCATTTTCCACCTTGCCTAAAGTACATTTAATGAAATCCCAGCATAGAGTACTTTTGAATTCTGGTTTGGAAGGAGTGCCCACCTTTCTGAACTGCTACCTGGTTAAGCTCTTTTCAGAGGAACAGCTCTCAGTGCCCCTGTACTTGAGGAGTACAGTACAAGGAACACTTTGCCTGTCTATGGGCAAAAATCTCTCATAGGAAGAAATCCTTCACAGGTCTGTTGTGAGCATTAAGGGAACTCTTTGGATCAGCACTGAAGACTTCTTTTGCATGTAGCATTAATGACTTGACTTGCTAGCAACTTCCATTTTAGAGGTTGTTAATATTGATACATTTACTGTTGGTAAGAAGTAAGTATTAGGGTATTTTTAGACACTTCACCGTGTGTATACTCTATGTAAAGAAATCAATCTTAGGTGCAACTTAGACTACATAGTTCACATTAAGTCCCATTTTTTTAATACAGGATGGTCTAGCATATTTTTCTTCAGCTATAAGAAATTTTGTATTATTGCTTGCCAAGTTATTTTAAAGAGATTTATAAAGACAGCTTGCAACATCTTCAGTGGCTGAAAACCTGTTATATCTGTAGGAGGGATGAAAAGGATTCTGAAAACCATTTTCTGGAAAGGGCTAATAGCTGAGAGCATGAGAAAAACCTGAGAACAATTTCAATGGTATTTACAAGAATGCATTTTTTCATTTAGCTCTTGGAAGAGGTTCTCATATGGGTCAAATGTCTTGGCAATTTGACAGTAAAATACAATTTGAGTTTGAAGCACTCTGAATCCAGGCTTTCAGAGTCTCATTTGTGGCCTGATAAAGAAAGTTTAATTTCAGTAACTGCAGACCTGATTCTCTACTTCCTTTCTTAAACCACTAATGTCACTGACTTGGTGACTACACTCCTAAAGTGATACAAAAACCAGCCCCTGAATGCCAATACTAGGCCAGCTGTCACCAGGGCAGCAGGCCACAGGACAACTGGAAAAACAGTGTCTAGACTTCTGTCATGTCTTCATATAGGAAAGGACAGAGGCAAAAGCAGAGATGGAACAAGCACACCTTAGACACAGACTTTACTGTGTCACCCTTCACTGTGGCCCAGGGCATTTTATTCAGTGTCAGTTTGCTCAGTCTCCAAAGGCAGTTGAATTTTGTGGCTGAATAATCTACGCCATCAGGTCAGAAGAGCTCCCCACTGCACAGGCTGTACTAAGCAATGACCCAAAACAACAATTAATGAAGGTCGTAGGCACACCAGAAGCATTTAAATGCTGATAGAAAGGAAAACCTTATAGAAAAAATCCTGCTCACAAAGATGATAAATCTCTTTACAAATTGCATGACAGTTGGTTGTACATCCACTACCTCTGTTGACACATTCTTTTGTGAAACAGCTCCATTAGAATCACAGAGAGGATGTTGTCCATAACCTACCACATAGCACTTTCCAAGGAATCCATATGGAAATTTGAATGTCTAAGCCTCATTTCTGGTTAAATAAAACTTCTCTTGAGTTCTAATGATCAAATCCTAGAGGAATTATATTTCTTCCTTTTCAGAGTAATTTCAGCAATGCAGCCTGTTGATGTGCATTTATGATAGTATGAGTTTTCTACATAAACTCGCAGTTGTATTTGGCATACATCCATGCAAAACTGAGCATCATTTCTTTTGTTCTCAGAGTAGAAGACAAAAAATTTAATCTTGATTTGATGAAAGAGCATCTAATAAAGAATAGCTTCTACTCGGAGAGAATAGCATTTAAGTTACATTTGTTTTTGCTTCCAACAATGAGAAAGAACAGCAGTGAAGACTCCATGAAAAGACATTATGTTTTAATTTCCATATAACAATCCTTATCAAAATGAAAATGATTTTGCACTAACCTTGAAAATCATAGCAGGCTGCTTAAACCTCAGGCCCTTCAGAAAGAAATAACTATGCAGTGGAGAGGACATAAGGTAAAAATGTTGTATTGGATAATACATTTATATAAGGATAACACATTTAAAATGCTATGGTTTATAATAAAGACAATCTTTGTAAAAATAATAGAAGAAAAATACTTCTGAATGTTACTATGTACTATATAGACATTTGGTGAAGATTAGAGCTATTACTCTAAGTCTCAGTCATGCAGTGCTATTGAATATGACGTTACATGGGACACTGCAATTACACAGAACAGTGACTCCTACAAAACTCATTTTAGAGTGGTCAATTCTAGTAATTTATGCCTACCATCAATGTAAGCAAATGAGATGAAGAGCTAATTTTGTGACTACTAGCTGAAAGAAGATACAAGAAGATAGGAAGTAATTGCCTGGATCAATATTTTATTTATATTTTCCTCATTTATAACATGGGACTGCTAGTGCATCTGTAGAAACATAAAAATGGAATAACGCAGTGCATTGACTACCCAAGGCTAGCAAATACTATGTTATAAAGGAATTCTAAAAATGTCTATGTATCTCCAAGTGGTTAACTAATAAAATATCTACAGAAAGCACTAAGTGGGTTTTCTGGGTTTTATAAAAACAATAAAAGTCCTTATTGCACACTACAAATGGGTTCTTCTTTGCAGTCCTTCACCTGGAGCTCTTGTCATGCTCTGTATAGAATTGAATGGATTGTCTAAGCTCACCCACAGAAAAAGAAGGTCTTCAATGTGATTTGGAAAAGTCAACAGATCAATTTCAAAGTTTGTTGAACTAGTGAGATGCAGATAGTTGCACAAATAGTAAAGAATGAATGTACAATTATTCAGAATGCTCAAAGAAAATAATACTTGATAAGATTCCCATATGAGTGTCAGTTTCCCTGGGACTGAAATCCTGCCAGAAATAATGTAGACAATTATACCAATTCTGGACAATCTGACCAAACGTTGCAGAACTGGTCAGAGAAGAAGGGAAGAAAAACATTCTATTTTTCTGATAAAACTCCAGAGGGAATTTCATAGATGGGATGCAGAAAAGCCCTTTTTGATTAATTATAAAATACTTCTTGCCATTATTCACCCAGCTTAGAGACCTAACTGAATCACTCACAAATGCATTTCTGAATATGTTGTTCAATGTGTTCCATGACATTTTCAGTAAAACCTACAATGAATATGTTTTTCCCATTCTCAGATAATTATAAGTAATAAAAATATAAAAATAAGTAATTAGAAAAAAACTGGGACTGGGACATGGGAACTAACAAAATTACAAAAAAAGTAATGGGATTTTTTAATGCCAAAAAAATTATAATACAGCCTCCACTCTCCATTCTGGACTCATGGGGAAAGGTTAATTGGGTGCAGGCAGAGAGAACACAGTATAGTGACTGAGCAGAAGTACTGTCTGGGTGTAATTACTGCCAAGCTCCATTCAAGCTACAATATGAGTACCCTAAAGTTGAGAGGTGGAGAGATCTCAGCATGAAATGTCAGCGAGGATTATGAGGTGGAATAGGCAATATGAAATGTGAAAAGTAGGCATGCCTGCACACTCATTTCTTACTTCACTGAAAGTATTTCACATATGTAAACTTAGGGAATATTAGAACTAGTGGTTTGTATTCAGCATTTGTCCTTATTTACCCTTCCTCCTCAAGGCATTAGAATGGTTTTTAGTGACTTAAGCATATATGATCTTTTCCATATGCCTCCTATCGCACTGAGTGAATGCATTAAATAGCACTTGATGTACTGTTATCTCCTTGTTCAACATATTGTGTACGCTTCTCACAAATATAATAGATACATTTCTGGTCTGTTTTGTTGTACACACAGAACCATCAGGTGATTTGAAAGTTTTATTTATATATTTTCTTGACCTGTAAGATGACGGAATAGATATCAGCATGATTTTACAGATACAGTACTACGTCAAATAGAGATTAAAATTAAGACTACTTACTAGTTTTTAAATTATTTTGAGATGCCCTGGGACTGACTTTTGAGCACAGGCAACACTTGTACATATATATAATTAAATAAGACATTATTTATTGCATATTAGTTATATTATATTGTTAATATATCCTGAGAACACTTCTTTTAAGTTAAGCTGTGCCTGGCATTGCCCAAACTTCTCCAAATTAGAACCATTAGTCTTGCTCTCAAGCAAGACACAGAACACGTACAGAGAAACCTACAATGAAAGGTTGTTCCAAGCCTCATTTGTGTGACTTCTCACTAAGGCATAGGAAAGCAGCAAGAAATAAGGAAAGAATCCTATTTTCTTGGACCAGAGTCATGTTAAATGTAAGAGTATCATACCTTCTTTAGCAATCCTGTCCCATGCACTCCACATCTCAGCCTTCACAGGGACAGAAGCAGTGGTATACAACCAGCAGTCTTACTAATCGTACTTAATTCTCCTCTTGAATGAACGGCAACACAAAGTAACAGTCCCTTATGACAGACCAAGAGATTCACCTTCCAAAGACTGTGAATTTATCAGGAGTAGTTTGACAACAGCTACAAAATTGTTTTTCATTAAAAATATAAAATGAAAATAATTTGAACAAGGAATTCTAAGTCTTGTTATAAATATAAATACTCTGAATATCTTGCATAGTCCACAGTGTATGGGGGAAGGAAACAAAGTGGCTGTCATCTGTACTGAACGAAGATGTGGTGTTCATACAACTATTTTGAGATGTATCTTTAGTTTCTAAGCATGATTTCCAATACATACAGAAGCAAGTCTTAGTCAGGCGGATTCATTAGTTAGTGCATCTGGACTGATATATTCACTCCCATATTTATGCAATTGAAGTTTACCACTCCCTTTCAGAAATTTCACTGTTTAAAAAGCAAAATATTTATTCTATCTCTCTATTATAAACCCAGTTAAAGTTATATTTTTCTGTTTCAAATAACTTAGAGCAGTTGTAGTCTGCTGCCAGCCTGGCTCCCTGTGTCTCGCAAAGCATTAACAGAACTACTCCTGAGCCTCACACTTGCCTAGTTTTAACAGCTTAAAATCAAATTACAAGCTCAAGAATCACACTCACAGCCTTGATACTGCAGCCTAGCTGATTTTCTGCAGTATCTCAGAACTGTTATTTTCCTAAATACAGTTGTAGCTTGTTATACTTACCAGGTAAATGAGCTTCTTTTACCCTAAGAGGTGAATATTTCTTGGGAAATAAATAAATACCAAACCTTGTATAGTGAACAGCAAAGATACCAAAATATTATTCTTTTTCCTCTGCAGCATTATATTCTGAAATCAACACAGCAGGTTTCACAGAAAATGGACTGTGCTGGTGAACACTGCTCAGTTCCTGTAAAGATCTGTGCATAAGGCACTGCAAAGAGGGCTGATCAGAGCAGGTGAGGCTTGTTAAATGCAACTCTTGCTCCGATTGACATGGTATTCTGGTGCTGACTGCTGAAGGGTAAAGTTCTGATTAATTAATATTTTTCACTATAAACATTTTCTATTTCCCTTGAAGGTCCATTTAGTCTAGAAAATTGATGGCCCTTGGCAGTACTGGTTAGTCCAATGTGGTCACTAAATATGCAAGAAGGCTTTGACTTATAGTTTCTCCCCGAATTTTCACATCTGTCTGGACTCTGCCCAAGGAGTGAGCAAAAGCACACAGTCTCAGCAAGCCTATAACTGACGTGTTTACAGCAATGGACAATTTTGCTCTCTGGTCTGTTTTTTGGTCTCTGCACAGGCAAATAAATAACTTAAGTAGGAGTTTTGCCTGTGTAATGAATTTAGGAAGCCTTCCAAAATAGGAATAGGATGTGTGGATAGCAGCAGTGCAGTAAATAGCCAAGTTTTTTCCCTCCGTTTATCTGCAGAGAAAGAACAGAGACAGGACCGAACAACAGAATTTGGATCCAGACTCAAGTTTCAAATCACCAGTAGAATGAAGGTATTCTCATAGTTTATTTCTGACCTCTGCCCCAAAAGCCAAGTACAGGCATGACATACAGAGACTGAGCCAGCTACAACTATTTTCTCAGTCTTAGAAGCATTTTAAAAATCATTTAATGTTAATTTTAATTATTCAAATCAGGACACATGAAGATAGATCCCTGTTCTGCAAATGACAGACACATAGAATTTGTAAAGAGAAATTCCAGATGTGCAGCTAAACCTTTTCTGAGTTGTAATCATATTTTGACAATATTTACCATTTCCCACACTACTGGCTTTTTCTTGAGTTTTGTACTCTTTGTTTTGCCACTGGAAATATACCATGCAGTGAAACTTTTTATTAATCCTGCAAATGTGTTCTTGAAGACAATAAATTGGGAAAAATCCTGTTTACTAGATGGACAATCAGAAGTGACATAAATTGGGCTTGAGGGAGACTGTAGTACACAACTGTAGTCTCCTTCATCCTAAGCAAGGATCATTAATTACAGGCTCTTGGGTATAATCACTACTTTTTTCTCTAGAACTCTTGTGACTTCAGCTTACTTTTCTGTAAGCTTTTATAGAAAGTATAAGAAAGAACATGTTCCATTTTCAATTGAATATGTTTCCTTCAGCTAGAAATGAATGGATTCTAGAACTCCGCCTGAGTGAGAAGATCTGAACTGTCTATGTCATATTGATCTGCCTGATGTTTGGTTTTGACCCGGACACTGAAAAAAACCCAAAAAGTCCATTGTTATGTTGTCTTAGTGAAGGAGAATTAGATCCAACTGAGGAAGTTTTTACTTTGTTTAATGCCACAGTATCCACAGTGGTGCCAGTGATTAAAGGTAAGGATCTGGTCAATGTTAACTTAGTCAAGCCAATGTTTTTGTGCTAATAAATGATATTACAAGGAAGAAATAAAGAGCCCTGTTAATGCAGGTATCTAATTCTGGCCCCAGGTAAAGATGTAAATGCTCTGTCACACAGAGAATCCCTCCAGACTGGCTCTGGACACTCACTTGCACATACTCTTCAGTTATTACTCTCCTCTCCAGATGATAAACTTCATAAGTGTGTGACAAGCCTGTGCACACTACCCTTAATAGGAGGGGAGGGCTACTTAAAAAAATTTGGAACAAAGCTTTTGGCTCAACCTGCATGACTCAATCTATTTACATAATAAAATGTAATATTCAATCTAAGAACACATTACCTTACCCATTGAACGGTCTTCTGTTAAGTATACTATGAACTAGTCGATAATGTACTTGAAATAACAATGCTGTGAGTAGACCTTGATTTTACACAGTTCTGAGTGACATTTGAAATCTCTCTGAGGTTAACACTGAACAAACAAATACTGATTTCAGTGGGACTTATGGAAATATAACCTCATATGAATTCTGTTTAACAGACAGATTGTAATATTTGGGACCTGTACACTTGGGTCTTATCTGCCAAAATACAAATGACAGTGGGGAGTGTGGTAAATGCTATCAAGAAGTTGAGGAAGCAGGGATTCTTTTTTCTTTCCCACATATCCATATTTTTAGGCTGGCTGGGCAAACACTAATATGCTGTCTAGACGTTTATATAGAAGCTGATTTGGTTTGTAGGATTGTGATTTATGTAAATGACTAATTACCCCATATCTTACATGAGCCATCTTAGACTGCCATTTTATTGAGATGAGCATATTAAGAGGCATAAACTTTATATGGTAAATCCTGAAATGTCCCATATAACTTCATTTTCATAGGTAAGAAATGCAGAACGGTCTTTCCAGTCAGTGTACCATGATTTTCTTCAGGAAGTAAATCCATTAGAAAAAGAAAACTTTCTGAAGCAATGACAGGGAGCATAGTTTCATATTCTGCATGTGAGACTGGGACTCAAATTATTGTTCCAGTTGCTACAGGGCAACTTTGTTTATAAGATCTACCCATCTTTTATCAAGCCGTGTGAGAGACATCTTAACTATGAAGCTCAGGATTCAACCTACCTAATGTCAGCTTTCTGAGGTTAGGCAGATGGTACTATCCTCCAGGTGATGCTTACATGCAGAGAAAGGGGCTCCTCTTTGAGATACCTGTTGTAGAACTGATTCCATGACCCTTCAAAGCCTCACCTGTCCTGCTGCTGACTATTATGAGACCAGAGACATTTGGCTTAGACTTGGTCATAGCCTTCTGAAGAGGGGTGGGATATGAATCCTGTTTTTTTCTCAGAATACTAATGACAGAGCTGAAACAAGGTTTTAAAATTTGGATTTGGAGACTCAGCTACCTGATGCCTTTCTTTTTGTTGAATCCATTACAGAGAGAGGATCTCACAGGTGTTTAGACCGGTACTAAGCTCAGTCAGGACAAACTGAGGAAAAGGCTCCTGTGAGATATAAACCAACCAGCTGATATGACTGACTATCCTGAAGGCAGCTGAAACCATGAGGCACCAACACGTTTTGAGTTTGCTGTTCTAATGACTGACATGAGAACAATGCTATCAACTTGTGAACAATTGATTCTCCTTATTGTCAGCAGGATGTATTCTAACCTGGTTACTTCATCTGATGCTTTGCAACACAATTTTGAATACAAATAGATTGAAACAGTAATAATATGAAGGCCTTCAGATAGTTGCCCAGGTCATGCTGGGTAGCTCAGAGACAACAGAGATGAGGAAACAGTGGAAAGAGAACATGAAAATATGAGAGTTTAAACATTAGATACGTTTTTCAACAGGGACATGTTGAAATCACATTCATTGTGCTCTTGAAACCAAACAGGTTAAAAGCTTCCCTAAAACGCAAAGATTCAGTAACACTCAGAGATTCTTTGCTAAAGATGCAAAGCAACGCACAGTGTGCAACATTGCATCTTGAGTCTGAATTGTTGATGCCTTGTTAATAAATATACCAGAACATGAGGTTATGTTCTATAATGCTGGTTAGGCAAATATATTGCATTTTGGTTTTATTATTCCCAAATAAAAAGTTCTATGTATTAAATGAAAAGTATTTTCATGTGCATTTTACAAAAATATATTTGGGAGTAAACTGACCAGCTTCAGTAAAATTGCACAGCTTGACCTCAATGTGAGCCAAGGCATCTTCAAAAAATATTTTCTTATATTTTCCATTTTCCTTTCCTGCAAATCAAGTTAATCCAAAGATAAATAGTGTACAATATAATGAATAACTGCTGTGAGGTCAGAAGTGGGTCAAAGCGGGATAAAGAACTAATCTCAAGACCAAAGACTGTTGTATTACAGATACACAGGTTATAAATGGAGGAACTCTATAAATTTTAAATGAAATTTGGCAGGCTAAGGCTGGTGTGACTGACATCCTTTTCTGGCCATCACAATGAGTTTGCTGCTACACATGTCCACCTACTGAAGTGAAAATATGAAACACCGTATGGGAATTGATTAATTGTCACAGAAATGCATTAAGTCATCCAATTTAATGAATTAGTTTGATTCAAATTCATTGATTTTCCTTATTTTTTCTGGGTTAGATAGTAGTCTCACTTCATTATAATATGCCAGAAAAGTACATCCAAATATCACTGCACTGTAGACAGACTGGTGTCAGATAGTATTCTACAGTTCCCAGTAGCTGGGACACCTATCTTTAATATAGTGACAAGACATATAACTGCTTTTACACATACCAGTATCAGGAATTCCTAATATGATTAATCTACAAAGGCTAGTTCTGAGTACCTACTGATGAAATATAATAAAATTAGAAATTGACTTAAACCCTGTCAGTGGTAAGACACTTTTTCACATAGTTATCAGAGTCCAGTATTGGCTGTCTTGCTAAACATGACAGATCTCAGTTTATTGTTTGAATTTTCTTCCTGTTTAGTTATTCAGTCTGAGAACAGTAATAGCAAACACAGTGAAAGTACAGTTCTGCTGGAACACTGCTTACAGGGTTTGTGCAGGGGACAAGCCACAGCAAGGTATTTTCCTCTAAGCCAATCACTGCAGATCGATCATAAGCAAGAACATAAAAGGAAAACTGGCAAAAGGATAAAAATCCAATCTGATGTTCCAGTACATGTCTTAATATTTATACTTTAATTACTTCAGTTATGGAGAAAATGAGTGCAGTAGAGATAATACTGCCCTGACTAGCACAGCCTCTTCTTCCTCAGAAAGGCATTCACTTGACTTTCAGGACTCTGAGATTTTTCTACAAGAGTTAATATCCTGTGCTTTACCTCACATATCACTGTCATGGACAAGAACTTCTTCATTCTATAATAGGCAGCTACTCTAAGTTTTGTGACAAACTTCACAAGAAAACTTCAGGAACTTATCTACTTTTCATCCTTCCTTTGTTGTGTAGCAGGCTCAACTGCAGTCACACTTAAGGTCATAGCCAGACAAAGCTATTTCTTCTGCTTGATTTCAAATTCTGGATTTTAGAGGCTTAACCATCTAAGTTTATTGGTAATGAATGGTGATAATCGACCCTGAAAATGAAGCCCCAGAAGAGCTGACTACAGCACATGAGTACTGGAACTTCATGTGACAAAGGGACTACTTCAGAGCTGGGGCCTAACAGTATTTCTCAGCTAGAGCATCTCCACAATCACTATTCCTTTTTGCAGCTAAGGTGATCCTGTCCATTTGGGAGGTCCTTCCAGCACTGAAAGAGAGCAGTCATGGATAAAGCAGAGGGTGCCACTGTTTGTCTAGAAGATGAAGACCTGGTGTTTTTGTGGCAGAATATGGCAAACAAGGGAGATGGTCACTGGATCCCTTCCAAGGGATGTTTATTAGTTTCTCAGTAAATAACTATCAAGTACAACTTGACTCTAAACTAGCTTCAGGTCTAATGCTGCTTTGGTTCATTTTTAGCCAATGTGGAGGATGAGCAGGAACATTTTGGTTCACCTCCTCCAATGTCAGTGAGTACCCAGTCTGTAGGACTGAGATTAAGCTGCCCAAACTGCGAGAAGGAATTTGATATGCTTCAGATTACTGGATTGGACACTCAGCTGGTAAAAAGCAACATAAACCAAGCTGATATTTTTTGGTCAATGTACACCACTTGAATCTGAGAACCCTTGTGTTTTCCAATATTGAAATATCTAAAGTAAAATGATTAAAGGATTTGTCATCTTGGTATCTCAGCTCATTTAGCTGCACAGTCTGGACAAAATTATAGACAAAAATTCTTTTTTGATCATTAGGTGCTAGACATGAAAAAATGTCATTTTTGAAAGTGAAAATGAAAATATAAACTACACAAACAGTTCTCAGAATTTATATAGTGCCAAAGAACATTTCTCTTGAATTCCTATTTAGGAATTAGGGTTTGCTATGGTGACTGAGCCCAGGTGCACTGGCTGACATCCATTTGAGCAATTACATTCAGCTCAGGTTCCTCTTTTCAGAGAGCAATGTATTCTCTCTTCATCCTGACACATTGTACAGTGGTGTTGCCCATCATTTCAAAGCTATACCCATCCTCAGAGACACCTGTACTTTACTGATAGCTGAAAAAATCCTTGCACTCATAGTTCATATTCTCTTTCAGACTTTGCTCTGCTTCATAGAACAGACTTGTTATTGCTTGTCTTGTGTTAAAGTGCTTGCCCGCTTTTGCAAACAGCTTTGAGAAGCACAGAAGAGCAAGTGAGTCACATAGGGGATAGATAGTCCTTCCAAACAGTAAGGAATGAGAAAGCATAAGAGGAGAGAAAAAGAGCTCATGACCATAGCAGCCAACTCCTGTGTCCAGAGACACCACTACAACATCCCTTTGTAAGCGTGTCTGGAAAAGTAGACAATAGTTCACATCTGTCCCAGCCATCAGTCAGTGAGATGTGCACAGAATGTTAAAATACATTATTGTTCCCTAAGACAAAAAAATTTCTTCAGTCTTTTTTTCAAGCCTAGTATCCCACCTGGACTAAGTACTATGTAGTATCCTTGTTACTCAGCCACTCCTGCATTAGGCAATCTATGTCACCACTAATGCATGAGTACCTGCAAGGACTGAGTATGAGGAAAGTTAAAGGGTAAGACAAGAGTAGGAAACAAGTATGATCTTACCATTCATCATTGTTCTGTTTTTCTAAGTCTTCCACTTCGATTTGTCATCCTCTTTCCCTTTTTCCTTCCTCAGCCACAGTATTCTATCTCAACACTATATATATTTTTTTTTTGTTTCATTACCAAAGAGAGGTGTACTTCTAAATCCATTAAGTGTCTGAAGATGTTTAGCCACAAGGTGTGGAAAAGGGCACTTTGTTTTGTCATGGAAGCAGCAGCAGTGTGCACTGGTATCTGATGACATGCCCTTTAAAACAATAGGCGTGCCTCCACTCTCTTCTTTAAAACACTATCTTCTACTTTTCAGTGTTTTGTCTCTTTTTCTTTTATCTTAATTCATGTTTGAACCTGGTTCAATATCTTTGAAACAATATCAAGGCAGAGCCAATCTCTATTCCGGTACATGAGTGGCTGCTGGTAAATCATGACATACTTAATTTTTACTTCCCTGCCCCAGCTCGTGTTACAGGCGTGGCTGCAGTGCCACGCTTGTGTCATTCGGTGGCAGAGAGGACAAGGCGAGGTCTTCCCCTGGTGCTCTGACCCACGTGGGCTCCCAGGATTTCTCAACAGCCTGACATTATTGCTTTGCTGTTTGTATGTTACACTTGAGAGGCGGCGGGCGTTGGCCGAGTGGCGTAGGCCCCCGCCTGTGGAGCCGGCTCCTCCTCTGAGGACGCCGGTTCGAATCCTGGAGGAACTCACTGTCACCGTCCGAGCGTGCTCGGCCGTGGCAAGATGAGCCTCAGGAGTAAAGGGAGTGGGGCCAGTTCTGCGCACCCTGTGCCTCACTTAAAAAATCCATTGCGCAGGCTTAGCCCAAGATCTTCGTTCGCGAAGTCCAGCCAACAACAACAATTTTTACTTCATTAGGAGTTTAGTAGAAATGCCATTACTACCCATGATGCCATCACAGGGCAACAAAAGCTCTATGAGAAAAACATACAGGAAGAGTTGTTCCTACACAGAAAAAAAAAATCTTTATTTTACTACCACTCAACATATGGAATGGGAAAACAAACCCAGTGGTGCATTTGCCAAATGGAAAAGTGCCAACTTGGTTAAAGGGGAAAAATTATTTTCAGACTTCTGACAAAATCTTACAATTAACAAATACATGTGAAATTAAATAAAATAAAAAAATATGCAATTTTGCTCTTTTACTATCATTGTTTATTCCTCCTAATAGTACTGTTTACTCATTTTCTGCCTCTTTTCATCTAACTTGATGGAACTGCCACCTCTTTCTCTGCCTTTCATTGTAATCTCACGCTTGGCCAAAGAACAGAGAAACTTAACAAAGCTGTTGATACATAAATAACAGCTTTGAAGATAGAAATACCAGATTGTTCCTAAAACAAAAAATGCAATTGCCTTTTTTTTTAGTAGATTAAAAAAAAAAAAAAGTCCTGATGTATAATTCAAATGGTTCCTGAAATTAAATATTCCATTATTTCTGAAGAATAACCATTTCAGTCAAACCAGGTATTGCCAGACAGCTGAGGAAATTGTATTAGGAGTTCAAAATGTTACATTCTAAATGGTGTTAACAAAATTGCTTATTTCAACCCTATTTCATGTTTCCATGTATTTCATTAAGAGTACCTTTTGGTAGGATATTTTAAGAGATGGGATGATTTTCCTCTACAAAAAAAAAACAACTGAAGGCCAGATTCTGATGCCATGGCTTGTGCTACGTGGTATCTGAATCACAAAATCATAGAGACGGAAGAGATCTCTAGACTCTGAACCTCTGGTCCAGCCCCAATGCTCAAGCAGGACCACCTATAGCTGATTGCCCAGGACTGTCCAGACGAGACTTCACCACCTCCTTAAGCAACCTCTTACACAGTTCAGTCAGCCTCACAGTGAAAAGGTGTTTCCTGGTGTTCAGAGGGAACCTCCTCTGTTTTAGTTTGTGCCCATGCATGGTTCCTCTGCTCCCAGAGACAATCTCCCCATAACACAGAATTTATGATAAATAAGCTTCAAATTCACTGAACTCAATAGCCAGTGAATTCAACATTTCTGGACTTCAGTATAAGTACAAAGATGAAATTGGGTCTGTTCTCCTGCAAGTACTATTCTAGTTTGCATTATTAAGTCCATGAAGTGCCTCCATGGAATGATTTATAGTGCTTTCACTATCCAGTGATATACCCTAATGCTTTAGTCTAAACCTGCAGTTGGTGGTGTGCAGATAATGTCCAGATTAAGAGTTGTACATGCACAAATATGATAGAACGAGCCTTAAAAATTAAAAAGGGCTTGATACAAAACAGCCTCAGATGGGACTAATTGCTGCTGAGGCATTGCCCCAGAATATCCAAGGATTATTGATTGTCCTTATAAATAAAAACAAACATGATTCAGAAATTATTTCTTGGAACTATCCAAAATAAATATTTTTGTAAATGTTTTTAAACAAATGTTTTTAAATCTTGATACCCTGTAGTGAATGAGTGGAAGTGAACACATCTGTTATTCCAGCCCCATCTGTTGTCTTAGTGTCTGAAAGTGTGTGTTAAAGAATCATTCCCAGTGTTCAGAAACAGTTAAATTTTCAACTTTTGGAGAAAATTATGGGGCAACTCATGAGAATCTCAGGTGAAGCTCAGGTAGTTCACAAATTTAGTGGCCTCTGCTAAGCATCCCCATTTGCCTCTCCTTCAGGAAGTGTGATGTAGACAGTTGTTCTGTTATTGATTCTGTCCACATTCTGAAAACTTACTAAGTGATGCTGACTTCTGCTTTCCAAAAGGTTAAAGTTCTGCATGATGATAAATTATGGGTAAGCATTACTAGTGAAAAGCAGTCAAGGTGCCAGATAGACAGAAGGTCAATAAAAGTAAATAGCTTGTACTGCCTGATTGTGTTGGCACCAATTCAGAATTACTAAGGACCTAAAAGTACCTGCTCTTATCTGTCATGTAGGCTGTTCAACTACATTTGTTTCAACGATACTGATGTAGAAAAGACAAGGTCTACACTGCTTGAAGTCTGATTTTTCTTGTTCTTACTGACTATGAGCTACATGAGACTGTAGCATTGTCATGGTAAGCAACATTTTATTTTTTTTCACAGTAGTTTTTAATAGGAAAATAAGACTTCTTTATAGTCTTTGGTACAAGTAGGTGAAGAGGATACAGAATCAGAATGAAAAGGAGCATAGTTTTTCCTCAAAACATGGGGGAATTAGAAAGACTCCTAAGCAAGAAAGGCCGAATGAGAGAGATTATAAGAAAGTGAGCACAAAGGATAGAGCTGAGGCACAGGGCAGTGTGAGAGAACCTGGCCGCCAGGTTGAGTCTGAGAAGTTAAGAAAGTAGAAGTTCAGTTTTTGCCCTTGGAAACATAGACATAGGAGCATGGGAATGTCTGCAGTCTCAGAGCAAATGGAATCTAGTGCAGGTAAAACCCATCTAGGTTTGATATCCAAGGTTCACTGTTCATCAGTGGGAAGAGGAACACCAAGATGATTACAGGGATGAAGCATCTCTCCTATGAGGAAAGGCTGAGAGTTTTGAGATTATTAAGCCCAGAGAAGACTTCTGGGTGACTTAATTTCTGCCTTCCAGTAGTAGAAGAAAGCCTACAAGAAAGAGGGAGACAGACTTTTTACGAGGGCATGTAGTGACAGGACAAGGTGGAATGGCTTTAAACTGAAAGACAGTAGGTTTACATATTAGGGAAAAATTCTTTACTATGAGAGTGGTGATTCACTGGGATAGGTTGCCCAGAGAAGCTGACGATGCCCCATACCTGGAAGTGTTCAAAGCCATGTTGGGCGGGGCTGTGAGCAACCTGGTCTAGTGGAAAGTGTCCCTGGACATAGCAGAGGGGATTGGATCTAAATGATCTTTAAGGTCCCTTCCAACTCAAACCATTCTATGACTCCCAGAAATCATCAAGTTTTTTTTCCCTCTGGCATATCTAGCACTGGCATCCAAGACAATTGTACTTCTTTCAGACAGTGCAAAAATTTGCATTCCAATTTGCATTGTGGACTTCCTTGGTCCTCTGAGTCCATTCCCTGAAGCAGCTCAAAAGGACAATTCATCTCAATGCATGGGACAAGCACAAGGTGGAAACTATCGTATGCATATTCTGCAAGAAACTGTTTGGATCAGAGCATTAGATTACAATTCTGTCTGAAGCTGCTGCAAAGCTACATGCTCAAGTGCCAGGCTGAATCATTCACCTGAAATGAATTCTTCATCTGAGGCAAATCAGCAACTCTCTAGTGAGGTGTTGGGTTTTGTCATCTTGTCCTTGTGCTATCTGAATGCCCTTGGCCACTACCAAGCAGTTTAGAAAGAAGAAAAAGGAGAAAACCACTTCTCACAGTGTTCATTTGACTGAAACCAGAATTAAACACTGTTCTTCTCACCTCACAACCTCCCCATTGTATCCAAGTCTGGGATAAGAATAAAGTGTATGAAATCCATGCCCTTCAGTATAGATCACAATCAGGAAAAAAAAAAAAAAAAAAGAAAATGAAAAAGGTTGAGAAATTTCAACTTACTTTCTTCCAGCATGACTTAAAAAAGGCTTAAATCTCTGGACTCTTAACTCATTCACTCATAGAGAAAAACCCCCATATATTTAATGGCATATACTAGCAATAATTCCCTTTACCTCTAAGTAAACTGGAAGATTAAAGTTTCTGCCAGTCTGTTGAGTGAACAGTTGGGCTGCAGCTTCATACATGCCCTCTGAATATCTGAATATTCCAAGGCAAACAGAGCTCACTTTTAATTAAAGCACAACTTGGGCAAATAACTTATGAGCTAGTTATTAGTCAGAAGTTATGATGACCCAGAAACTCCACAAATTAACCTGAAAAAACAGTGGGTTAATTAAACAGAAACTGTACAACCTTAGGCACAGAGTGTGGGTTTTTTTTTCTGTCTGTGGATGCATAACGCAAAAAAAAAAATCAGTTCTGATATTTCCTTTCATGTCACTATGAGGTAACATTTACTACTACTATGACTAACATATTGCAAGTATTTATTTATTTTGATTCACCAAAAAGCATCTCTGTTATGGAAGCTGAGGTCCGGAATATCAACCATTACCACCAACAGGATGCTATCATGCACAAAGTATACAGCCATTTGCATTGAAGGATCTCAAAATGTTTAAAAGGTGTTCTTCAGAAAACTATACTTGTTTTTAACTGCTTATCTGCAACAGCACATCTGTGAGATATTTATCCTTGATTAGACGGATTTTCTAGTGCATCTATCATTGGTTAATTCAGAGAGAAATGAGATAAGAGTCTAAACATTATACTCATGCTTTGATCTTAAGTCTTTCACAAAAAAATTCTTACAAGGACCAAAAAAAAAAAAGTGACTTCTTATTTATTTAATCTGATTCTAATAACCACCCAAAAAAAAAACCCCAAAAAAACGGTGCAAGCCAACCAGTGTCACTTAGCATTTGAAGGGAGCCTTTTGTGAACCTTGCTATTAAAATGGCCGTGATAGTAGGCAACAACTGTAATTTGGCTGTGAATCATGGAACTATTCACAGGAAGATTCTTAGCAAAGACAAAGGCCCTGCTGTCCATTATAAACCCATGAACTGTCTTCAGATAAATGCAGCTTGTCCTTCTTAAAGCTATCCACCCAGCAGTCTCCATTGTTCCACCTAATGAAAACGCACTCTGGAACAGAGAAGCTGTCTCACTCATTACAGCAGAGACTAATTTTTTCAACCAACTCCTTTATACTGAATACTGTAAAAATCCCCAGTACAAGCAGAAACAGATTTTTTTTTTCCCCACACAAAATGTAACCTTTATTTTCAAATGGCAAAACCTCCTCTTTCTTTAAAAAAAATAAAATAAAAAAATAATGGCATTCCTTTTGTGTGTATTTAGCAGAAGGGTAAATCTCAAGGAGCTTTCCTCCCTATCATCTTTAAAAAGAGTCTCTTTTTTTGTTTTATGCATCTACAGAGGCTTTGAAGAAGAGGAGGCAATTTATTAGGTTACATTTATCTTCCTCCTGGCTCCTTTAGGTTAGTATTTGTTTAATATCTGTTAATTGCTGTTAAAGATGCTGCATCAGGTTACGTGTTTAATTTACCTCCCGAGCCTGGAACCACAGGAAAAAAAGTGTGTCTGTGTATATGCCACTGTAGAGTAGCAACAGTAGCTTTGGGCTACAGCTGCTAAAAATAACTTGCTCCGTGCTGCAACTCAGGTCTGAGAGATTCAGACCATTCATAAGAATTGCAATTAAAAGCATCAGATGAAGTGGGAATACCCTTCTCCATCACTCTGACAACTCCTTTTTGATAAGTCTGCGCAGCAGCTGAGTTTTCTCTTGTTTGGCATGTTTGTTGTTTTATGAAAGGCACAGTATTTCTTTTGATTTCTTTACTGGAAACAAGGATTCCTTAGAGTTTAAAGAGAAGTGGGCATAATTTTAAGTACAGACAGACAGCAAGGAAAAAAAAGGACAGTTTTTCAAGGACAAACAATGTTAAGACTGCTGGCAGTTCTTCTTAAAGGAAATTAAAACAATAGTCTTCATAATAAATAAACCCCCTTTAGCATTAATATGAAATGTGGCCTCCCACACACATTTAATTAGCGTATTTCCTTTGCATAGTCTCTAGGGGCAAGGCTGACCTACTCTTACCAAAGCACACATCCTTGAGACAAGCAGACTCACTGAAGTTGAAGACATTGATGATGCAAGTAAACCTCTCCTCACATGGGCCCCAGAATAAATGCTGCACAGTGACAGTCACAGGAAGAGCTGAAATCCCGCCTGGTGACCCTGGGAAACTGGCTGTTAGGAAACCAAGTGAAGCCAGAGGCAGGGACTCGTATCACACACTGGGATGGCGCTGGGGATGAGGACAGGGGCTCTTTTCCTCAGCTTCCTTCTTTCTCAAAAAGCAATCCCAAAAGGCACGTGGTTGACACAGTTGCAGCAGTCACTGACTGCAGCAGCTTTGGCCACTGACTTTCCAAGGAGAGGTGGACAAAGCCTGGCCCTTTCTCTGAACACTGACCAAGACAGGCACCCATGTTGAGAGCAGGTTGCTCCCATTACACGACTGGCAGCAGCATTTCCAGGGAAGCTGCCAGTCAGGGACTCTGCCAGAGCTGGAGGGGCACTCGGGCCCCTTGTCCCACACAGGGGCAGGCAGAGGAGCAGCTGTGGTGCCTGGCTGGCTGTCCACCTCCCCACAGCCCAGGCCACAAGCTGCTGCCTGCACTGGAAGGAAGCAGCCTAAATCAGCTCTAGCTGTGCATGAGTTATTTGCCCCAGTATTCAGGCTCCTCTTTACCTGCTTTACCTGTGTTTTGGCCTTTCCCTGCTACTCATGCAGGGGACAGAGCACCTGGATGGTGGTAGCAGCTATTACTCTACTGTTTTCTTCTTCAGGGTATTCACTCCATGAAGAGGGAGGGATCTTCTCTGCTCTGTGTTAAGCAACAGCAATGGAGACAAAGGCTCAACTGTCCCATCAATACCAATGATCTATATTGGGATTGAGAGAGCCAGTAAAAAAAAAAAATAAATTCTGTTTTTCTTTCTTTCAACTGGAATAAACCAAACATCTTTTTTTCCCTATTCACTTCAGCCTGCCAAAGTAAAACAAAAAAATGTTCTTATTAAATAGTTTTTGCATCAGAACATCTCTTCAACCTGAAAAAAAAAGAAAAAAGTTTTCTCCTTTGGCAGACCTACAACAAATAATAGAGCATTAAGGACTGGTTGCATCTCTACCACTGCTTCCTTCTTTCAGAATGACCAGTGATAGGGACACTTCTGGGACCTGAACTCCAGGGTCCAGACCCAGCCCTGACTGAAAGTTTCCCAATCTGCACCATTTTGTAGTGAGCTAAGCACTGTGCTATGCCATTCTCTCAGTCTTGATAGTGGATGCTTCATTATTTACAAAAACGTCTTTCAAAGCTGTAAATATCAAGGAAACACATATTGGGATTATTTATTATTTTTTTTTAACCCCAGTGGTTAAGGCACTCTGTTGAGGCAAGAGTTCAAATCAATACAGGCAGCACTGAACACACCACTCACATGTTTTGCTTGACAACATTAATCACTGGACACTGAAAAAGCAGAAGGGACATTAACTGTCCCTCTGTCAAGATATGACTCCTCCTCAACAGCCTAAACATCTTTGCAACTGAAAGGAGTTGGCAGTTTTGGTCCAAGTCCATGTAGATTTTGAGCTGTATGAAACCATGGTTTGGCAAAGTTTCTATTTGTACTACTTATAAATTTAAATCCTGTTTTGCTATGCTGTTCTACAAGAGCAATGATTTATAAGGAGTCATTCAAAAAACAAGCGGTATATTTATTCACATTTTTGTGAAAACTGAGTGCATTTTGCATGTGAAATATTTCCTGTGTTAAATTCAGTCTCACTGAGCTGTTTTCCATACTAATCAGTACCCAGTATATTCAGCATATTCAGAATGATATACCCAGGATGATAGTGGCTTGTACAACTACTAAATTATTCATGTGAAAACATATGCTGCACTAACACTGCCAAAGTGTTTATAAGCAATATGTCTGAGGAAAAAAAAAAAGAAAAGAAAAAAAGGGGGAAAAAAAGGGAGAGAGAAGAATAGTCCACAAATTAAAAAGACCTTGCAAGACTATTATTAATACATGTAGCACAAGACATAGCAGTAAACTAAGGAAAATTAGACCAAAATAGAAGATAATGTCCATCAGATAAGAATTTAAATATCACATTGGAAAGAACTGAGGGCTGTTAAAAAAAACAGGGATTGGCCAAGAGGGACTATGGCAAAGCTGAAGGTTATGTTCACAGGTTGCCTATATGGCCAAATAAAACAAAGGGCAGGTAGAAGAGCCTGGTATACGGACACGAAACAGGCAATGGGCAGAAGCAGTGACACTAAGCAATAAAGTGACACATCCAAGCTTGCATACTTAGCCAGGGAAAGCATCAAAAACACAGACACACGCAGCATAAGGACGTGTGCTAGGATCTCAACAC
Source organism: Formicarius rufipectus (assembly GCA_013399695.1). Lineage (NCBI taxonomy): Eukaryota > Metazoa > Chordata > Aves > Passeriformes > Formicariidae > Formicarius > Formicarius rufipectus. The sequence goes on along the minus strand of VXAU01001620.1, from coordinate 2,214 downwards.
TGCATTTTCTGATGATCACATTGTTGTTACAGGACAAACAGACTCTCTTGCAGATGGTAACATGCACTCGTAAGTTCCCTGCCCGGGAGCAGTTCTGAGACAGGCATATCTTAGAGTAATTTTCAAAGGAATATCTGCCAGGGTCACCTGTTTTTCATAGCTATCATGTAGTCAAGGAAAACAGCTGAGACTATTTAGTGTTATTTCTAAACTCTCCAATCCACCTTTTACAAGAACTTTTAAGGTCAGCAGAGAGTAACACGTGCAGCAAACAGATTTACTGGGCAGATTAGCTAAGTGACCTCATAAAGGTAACAAAGCATGCTGCTCTTTCAATAAGCATCTTTTTAAATCTCTGTTAACTAACATTGAAGTATTTGCTTTGACATGAGTTTGCTGCAAGTTTCCATGGTAATTCTTGGCCTCTCAGCTGTGGGGACAATTCAACTAACTCCAGCAGGCAGAATGGGCTTAAGGATACCTTCCCAGGTAGCCTTGAGGCTACTTACCGAACAGATCCCGGTAAGAGCTGCAGTGACAGATGGGGTGAGAAAGAGGGTGTTCAGGACCCTTAGCAGGTTGTGAGTCACATGTGCTCTGTCCTGCTAAGGGCAAAGGGTGCAAATGTTCCTTCCTACTGGTAAATCTACCCCCAAATTGGATGCCGCTGAGATTAAAGACAGGAGAAGTAGGATGGTGTTTCTTCCAGATCTTCCCAAACTCTGTAGCTGGAGCACAGTTCTCACTCAGCTCAGCTGCTGGCTGCCAGCTCCAGACGTGGGCTCGCAGCCTGTTCCCTGCAGGCCTCCTGGGAGCCAGTGGAACCAGTGCTCTTGGATGGCCTCCTGCTACAAACAGCAGAAAGACGTCAGGTCATGCGGGCAAAATCCTTTCATCTAATTACCGACTGCTAGTTGCTCTTGCAAAAACTCTTGTCCAGTTTGCTAACCAGCTGATTTGCATTTACCAGTATTGTTCCTTCAAATACTCCTACAGTACAGCTATATACAATAAATATCTGGACACTGGTTTGTGCAACTAATATGATTATATTTTATAGACATATTGTGCTGCAAACTGCATGCAGTCATGCTCTCATCTTTCCCGAAAAGGTTTTGCATTTTTTTCCAAATTTCTTTTGAAGTCAGGTCATTTTTCACAACCACTTATTTAGGATTTGTGAGTTCTATAGTTTTCACATTCTTCTCAAGCTTATTTTGGCACTTAATTATTGCAGAAAGAAGAGGGAAACTGTGGCTCTAGTAAAATTAGAGGCTTGTGAAGTTCCTTGTGATACAGTGTCACTGTGCACCCACCACCCTCGGCTCTAAATGAAGGGGTTATCTTTGGTGTAAGCAGACATGCTGGCAGAGTAGCTTGATTACAGGCAACAATACTGCACTTACTAAGCCCATGTAGCATTAGAAGATGTTACACAGATCTCCTACAATTTTCAAAATTACAAATTTGGACCAACTGCATCCCAGGTTGCATGAAAAGAAGTGCGGTCATCACGTGAAAGAGGTAATTTTCCCCCTCTACTCTATTCTTGTGACACCCCACCTGGAATGCTGTGTACAATTCTGGTGTCTCCAACACAAGAAGGACATGGTACTGTTAGAGCAAGTCTAGAATAGGGCCACAAAGCTGATAAGAGGACTGAAGCATCTCTCCTACAAAGAAACTATGAGAAAGCCGGGGCTGCTCAACCTGGAGAATAGATGGTTGCACGGAGATATCATAGCAACCTTCCAGTATCTGAAGAGGGTCTACAGGGAAGTCGGAGAGGGACTCTTTGTCAAGAACTGTAGTGACAGGACAAGGAGTAATGGGTACAAAATCATAGAGTGGAAATATAGGTTAGATATTAGAAAGAAATTCTCTCTTGTGAGCGTGGTGAGCCACTGGAACACTCTGCCTCTTATTGAGATTGTGGATGTCCCAGTCCTGGCAGTATTGAAAGCCAGGTTGGACAGAGTTCTGAGCAATCTTGCCTAGTGGGAGGTGTCCCTTCACATGGCAGGGGGACCAGATGATCTTTAAGGTCCACTCCAACCCCTTAACACTCTATGAAATACATAAACAACATGCCTATAAATATTATGCATGTAATAGTACTACAAGTAATAAATATTGCACCTATTTTGAAAAGTATTATATATGCTATATATAGCATTATACATCAGTAAGACATCATTCATTCATTCATGGCTA
>VXAU01001618.1:2232-23254 GCA_013399695.1 Formicarius rufipectus | reverse complement strand
CTCCCCCCCCTCCCGCGTTCGAACGGTAAAAAAGAGGGGGGAGAAAAGAAGGGCTTCCAGGGACAAGTAGCTAGCCTCGAGGTGCAGGGACTTTCTCCTGACTTTAAATCTGACACAGAAACTTTTTTATTTCCTCGGGCAACCGTAAAAGTTTCATTTGGATTCGATTCTAATTCTTATAGCCTGTATGCTGTCTTTAAAGTGCAATTCTGAGCTCAGGGAAGACGTCTCTGACAGCCACAACGGAGGGTACGGAGGAGGCGCCCCGGGCCTTCCTCCGCGGCTCTTTTTCTGTTGGGATTCTCCCCTCCCTGGCTGTTGTTGAAAAGAATCCAGCGGCGCGGCGGCGGCGCTCGCAATGGTTACAGCGCTTCCAGGTGTTGCCGATGCGGTTGCGACCGCGCATGCATTAGGCAGGCCCCGGGGTGGGAGGGAGGGCCCGGGCCGTGTGGAGCGGCGTCAGGCATTGCCATAGCAACGGCCGGTGCTTGCAGTAGCGGTACCGTCGCGGCCCTCACACCGGGCGGCTCCGGGGAAACCCCTGAGCCAGGCACGGTGATCCAGGTACTCACGGCAGGGGGCACAACTCCATGCAAAACGGCTGCTGCGAGGTCTGACGAATTCGGTGCGACAGAAGCGAAGGGCATAGCTGGAGTCAACACGGAGACGAGAGCTGCGGGCTCTGTCAGCCTAGGCAGGATGGCTCAGGGCTCCCCGACCCCCTACTTGTTAGAAGCCGATCTTATCCACGAAGGAAACTGTTATCAGTAGGTTCCGTGGAGNGTTATCAGTAGGTTCCACGCAGGAAAACAATTCTCTGTAGCGTCCACGAAGTAAACAGTTCTCTAAAGCCCACGAAGGACACAGTTATCAAAACTTCCACAGAGAAAACAGTAGCAGTAACTCCAAGAAGGAACCAATCATCTGTAAGGCTCACGAAGGACACAGTTATCCGAGGTTCCACGAAGGAAACAGTATCAATCAGTTCACAAAGGTTCAAGTCTTTATTGTCTATGAAGGACACAGTTATCCAGANTCTGTGCTTTTCAGTTACATCACTATACCAAATGATTGGACAGCTTAGAACTGTCTATTCTCAGGCCACCTAAAGTCCGCAGTGCATTGGTCTTAATATTAATTAGTCCCTCCTGAGAACTCATCTCATGACGGCTCTCTAAAGGAATTTTAGGAGTATCAGCAGATGTTCTTCTTATAGATAAGTCCCACTCCAAAGCTGAGAACCGTTCTTCTGAAATGTGTAAACACAGGCCTATTTCTTCTGGGAACTGCACAATGGATTGTTCACAGAATATCCACAGAATATCCAAATTTCTGCATTCTGCAACACAGCCTCTAGTAAGAAAGACAACAAAAACATCAGAGGAACCTGCACGTATTTTTGTAAGGAAAGAGCACAGCTATTTATGCTTGATTAAGTTCTAGAATAACTTCATTTGTAGAAATATGATAAGATGTGATAAGAAATGTGATAAGAGAATTAGTGCTGCAGATAAGTCATTATGACACAGTTTATATTTCAGTTTCTTAGACTCCATATAATAGCTTCTTAGAGATGTGACATACTATCATGAAACATTTGACTTCCAATGCAATTTCCTTTCAGTATCATAAATGTTTATGCTCTAAGTCTAATAAATCTTAAAACAAAGAATTGAAAATATTTTTAAAGGACTTGAAAGAAAGCTATCAGATCTGGGCACAAATTTTTACTTATTTAAGAGAAACAGAACTTTAAAGAACATTTAATTACAGACTGTGTTGCAGTACTTTTCCAGGTAATAGTTAATATCCAAGGTGCCAGAACTTCTTGTGTGCTTTCAAATGGGTAACTTTAATTAAGAACAAGCTCTTAAAGGTCAGTATCTCTATTTGAGGGTTTAACTGTGTGACACACATGGAGTGCAACAATATCTCTCCAAATATCAAGGTGAAAAGCTAGGGATCACATCTTGCATGCCTGATTCAATTAAGTATTTCTGATGACTTCTCCAGAAGTTTGCAGGAATCAGCCTCTTGCTCCCGTGTGTTTTCCTCTCCATCTCTTCTCTCATTTACTCCACATAGCTGCTCCATTTACTGTGTGAAATAAAATTGGGCACTATCATGGTTAATTTAGTGTTGGAACTGATCCTCTGAAATAATTGCCCATTTTGAAAGTCCAAAGCTTTATTTTGGTATTATGGTTGCCAGTGACTATTCTTTCACATCACTGCAAATTTAACACAGAGAAGGATTTAGTTATAAGAATAATGTCTCTAGGAGGCTTGGTGGCAGCAGATCTAGCTTGTTGAAGTTGGCATCTGGTTTTGTGGAAGAGACGCTTCCAGTGATGGGCTCTGTGAGGTGAAGGAATTTGTTTTCCTGCTTTTCTACCAAATCCAGTAATACATCACTTGTGAATGATGCAACTTAAAGTGTCATACCTTGCGTTAATGGTGACAAAAGAGAAAACAACCCCAAATCATTATTTTACACATTAATCAACTCAGTCAAGATGGTCATTTTCTCATAGAGAAAACCCTTATGAAACTATTGAGACTCTCCTGCAAGAAAGAAGGTTCATATGTATGCAGTTTCTGCTGGGCACATCATCATAGTTTGGAACCCATTCAGAAATGGCAAATTCTCAGTTGTTTTCCGTCCACCAATGCACAGAGCCTATGACTTCCCCCCTTCAGTTTTTCTTTTATTTTCAGTTCCTTTCACTGATCTGAGTGCTGTGGGTTGGCTTCCATTTTCATCTGATTTTGCTCACCCTTTCAGTCAGTGAATCAATCAAGTAATGTTCTCATCTGAGGATGCTAATGCTCAGTTTTCCACAGCAGTGACTTAAGACACTGTGACAATTCTATTTAGCTTATGGTAAATATTTCAGCAAGGAAAAAAATCCCTTGCCTTGCAGCTTAATAAACTGTCACAGCAGATGCAGCTGTGTAAAATAGATTTGAAATCCTCTTTACTTCCCTTTAAATATTTTCACTTCTGGATTTATGTTGTTCTCCAGTTGTTTAAAACTGTTTTGGATTTCCAACCTCTCTGTTAAATATTAAGAAATCTCAGTCACAAAACTAAATAGTGCAATGTAAATGACTTTAGTTTCTTTTTAAAGCAAAGATAGAACTTGAAGCAGCCAATGGGACCATTTAAATCCTGCCTAATTACACATTCCCTTAAGTGAAGCTATACAGAGAAGTCTATGGAAGAGAGTCATAGGGCATTTTCAAAAGGAAACTACTAAAATGCTAATTATCTGAACATCAACATTTTTACTGGGGGTAATTTTTCAGTTTGAACTTCCCACTGCAAAGTACAACTTGAGCAGTGACTATTATGGTGCTAAATGGCAAGCTGAAAATCATTAGACTTATATTAATGAGGGAATCAAGTTTTTGATACAGATATCTCAGCATCGCATAGGAAATTCTAATTTGCATATTGAAATTGTTCAAACATCTGTAAGAAATTTCAGTGCTCTGGCATTTTATGCCTTTCTGAAAAACAGTCCATGAGGAAATGAAGAAGGGGAAGAATGGTAAATACAGTGGTAACATTGTTGTAATAAGGAAAGAGTAAATAAGAGTACAATTAACTATATAGGGCTGTTGAAAGTAAAAATATTCTGTGTTTTTGAAAATTTGTAGTGCTACAAGAAGTTGTGGTAGGGAGGAAAGAAATGGGATTTTGTGTGCTTTTGCAAATGAGCTGAGAATTGTCTCAGGAAGTTTTTTAATTCTTCCAGTCACTATGAAACAAATAATATAAAAAAATTGAAACTGGTTTTTAAAGTACAGAATGAAAGCTGTAGAAATGTCAAGCCTGTGAATAACAGAGAAGATAAACACTAGTTACTGCTGAGGAAATGCCCAGAGCCTCAATACATTTGTCATTTAAACATTTTGAGGTATTCATATCAAAAGTCTCATGAAAATGAACTGGAAATACCTGTGAGAGAGATTGGATGATAACCAACTTCAGTGGTTTACCGAGAGTTGTCAGAAATGCTAGTGTCATGTTTCCTATTTTAGTTATCTAAGAATTAGAAATTCATATAATCTCTAGATGTTTTCAGTAGAAAATGGCAGTTATTTACTGTTGTGTCAAATGAAAAATATCTGGGGGAAAAGAGTTCAGAAAAATAAACTGATGTGACCTTAAGGTTTTAAAATGACAAACAGTTCAAAGTTGAAATTATTATGGGAATCTACAGTGTCCAATAGACAGTTGAAGCAGAAAGCTAACAGCTTGATGATATATGTATATCGTCATATGTATTTATAGAATTTATGTGTTCTGTTCATGTGTCCACTGTCTGGAAAAAGATTAAATATGCAATGATAAGTCCTTCATAAACGAAGCAGGCTAGGATTAGTGTTACATACAACAAAAAAATGAGACCATATAATGAAGAAGAAGGATCATTTGTCATGGTCAATAGCATTTGCATTCCACCTGCTCTTTGCATTGAACTAAAGTTTTATAAATTTCATGTTCTAGCATAAGTTGGAGAATAGGAAGAAGATAGTGAGGTGTTTTTTGGAAATATGCAAGTGTTTCCAACTGCAGAAGGTGGCCTCAGAAGGATTCTATAGAAAGACCTTCAAAAATTCAACAGATGGAGAACTGGTTGGGAAAATAAGATCATGACACATTAGGGAACAGGCAGTACAATAACACAGTTTTGTATTTAAATCAGAGAGAAAAGAAAGTCGTTGAAAGAAAACAGAATTGACAAGGGTATGTGCATTTAAAGAGGAAAATTGACTCTTTGTGCAGCATTTTGAGTGGATTTCCATGTGTAAAATGGAGGAGGTCGAGGATGATAAGAGAAGACTGAAATATGTTGGATACCACACCAAGGTGTTAATTTCATCTCTTCAGAGACAAAAGAAAGTCTGTCTTTAGAAAATTTGTGTAGGAAAAAGGAGTGAGGTAAAAGTATCTCAGTGTTGTGAGGACTAGAGAAAGATCCGCATTGAAAGCAGTATCTGAGTTTTCAGTTTGGATTACAGATAAAATGTAGCAGCGGGCGTTGGCCGAGTGGTGTAAGTCGCAGCCTGTGGAGCCAGCTCCTCCTCCTCTGAGGACGCCGGTTCGAATCCTGAGGAACTCGCTGTCACTGTCCGAGCTTGCTCGGCCGTGGCAAATGAACCTCAGGAGTAAAGGGGATGGGGCCAGTTCTGCTCACACTGTGCCTAACCTAAAAAAAAAAATCCATTGCACAGACTTATCCCAAAATCTTCGTTCGCGAAGTCTAGCGAACAACAACAACAACAGATAAAATGTTGATTTATTGATTATTAAATGTTGTCTTTATTTATAAAGACTGAAAAATTAATTAGAGCAGCATGGTGGAAATTAGATGCTTAGATTTCTTTGTTCTGATTGTAAACTTATACCTGGCAACCCAATAAAAAGCATCAGGATGAAGTTCACAGTGGTATACTGGTACACAAGCAAGGTTTTGTGCAAATTATAAGTCAATGAATATCCTCTTTTGTTGTTGTCATCGTTATTGTTGTTGATGATGGAAGTTACTTCCAGGGAACAAAAATCATCACCTATAGAGTTAATCACACAAGGCACATGCTGGCATGCCTATATTTTTTTCTGACACTCCAGTTTTGTAGAAGCAATAAGCTTTCCTTACAATGAGACTATGTGAATGAGAGTGTTACTCATGCTAATTTGATACTGTGCTTTGATTTTTCACTCATGCCATAAATTTGAGATCAATATCTGTAAGAGAAGGGAAAATACTGTATAAAATAATAAGTAATTGTAAATGTTTTAAGTACAAAATAGTGAAAGTAGCTGATACTTCCTTGAAACTTATTTTTTCCTGGATACCTACAGATAAATTTGGATATGCTAGTAGCATGTTTTGCTTTGTTTTCTAGAAATTTAGGTTCACCAATAAATATCATGTTTGACTCTCAGTGTAGGACCAAATTACTTGTGAATTTGAGGTAAATATCTATGTTGCTGATAGCTTCATCAATGGGATTATATTTGTTTATTGTTCATAGGTTTAAAGATTATTAAAAGCAGAAAAACACATTATAAAGAAACCTCTAGGTCATTTTCAGACTGTAAATACAGTTATTTTGATAAATTCACTTAAGCAGAAATGCTCCTGGTGAAAGAACAGTAACCAATCTGCTGAATTGTCAAGGATGATGCCCTGTGCTGTCACTATTTTCAGGGATATGTCATTGCTTATGATGTTATAAAGACAGTCAGAAAGAGGGATATTGCTTTCATCTTGCATTGAATAAGTAAAAGATTAAAATTCTGAACTGACAGTTCTAGGCCTGCTGTGTATCTGTAACATTTCTGATTTCTTCTGTATATGTTTCAATCATTTGAGGAAAGTGCTATGACAAAGTCAGATGTGCAAAGTTTTGAACAGCACATATATAATGGTAACAAACTACTCGATAGTAGTCTCTGTAATGGTGTTGCATTTGTGTGACTGAGGTAATGCAAACACAAAATCACCATTTATGCTCTTGCTGAGGACATGATTATAGCCTGCAGTTCTTAACCTTAAAACTGAAATTAGATTTTTGCTGATTTTCAAAGGCAAGCAGCGTGAATTTTTCCCTTTATAAGATGCCTACTTGCAAGAAACACTAAATGTAAATGAAACAATCTGTAAGGATTTGAGCATACTGAAAGGAAGTAGCAGAGCAAGCTCCTTGTCAGCAGAATGAGGCACATGCTATCACTGGTGTTGGGAAAAAAAAGGGGATTGCATATCCACATCCTATCCAGACAAGCAGTGCACATTTCCTTCAACTAAATTGTACATGACACCAAACTAAATCCAGAATTTCAATTATACAAATATGAATTTCCTCAGCGCTTGTAAACATCTTGATGCAACATTAGTGCCATGCAACCGCAGAACACTGACATACTTACACACATATGACATACTTGACAGCATAATGTAAGTTAGACCTGAATATATTACACACTAACACAGAGCTATATCAATTGATTTGGCTATAATTGGACATATGTTATTGAACATAAAATGCTGGTGACTTTTGAGTACCAGCTCTGCAACTCTTCTGTTATTTCCTGAGTGAAAAAAAAATCGTATATGAATATTTTTTTAGATTTTCTGAGCCACTGCCTTACAAGACCTGCTTGTGCGCTATGCAGTTAGTGATGTCCCTTTCCAACATGTGTTATACTTAACATTTCTCTTTTTCTAAATGGCTTTAATTTGCTATGGCTTGCACTAATGCTATTTAATTTTCAGCTAGACCAGGAACATTTTGATCCCTTTAATACTGGATATGTTTGATAATGGCACCACAGACACTCAAATAAATGAATTTATTTTCATTTTGCATGTTCTACTATCTTAAAATTTGTGATTTAAAAGGACAAAAAAAGAAAAAGTCAAAGTATATGCTAATATCTTTACATTAAAAACCATGTGCATTTTATTATAATTCAGCTTATAGCTAAAGGCTGCCATCTTTTATTAAAGCCTTTTACATTTTATATGACTGTCTAAGGGATACTTTTAGATTAAAAATTGGTCAAATGCAAGTCACCTCGCTAAGGATTTCATCAAAACCCTGTTCATTGTTTGGTTTATCACCAATTTTTTTGGTTCATCTTTCAGCTAGGGCAAAGGCAGATCTTTTAATTCATGGTAAGCTAATAGACTGTTTCAGTTTTTGACTTCTAATGCTGTATGATGTTACAAGATTTCAATTGCAAAACTAGAGATGCCCATTTACTTTGAACTAAGAAATAATTAACTAATTAAATGTCCACTGTTGCATTTGACTTAAGATTTTTTTTAAGACTAAAGGTTTTTTTTTTTAGTACAAATTTTACAGGATACNGGTTCAGGTTCTCCAGTGGGGGGAAAAGGTATTGTGTGGCTTTGGGCCAACAGGGATAAGGGGATTAACATATAGGTGGGGAAAGGTCTCAGGCAGAAAGGTGGGTCACGCCCCTCGGTTCCTTGGAGGGCCGAAAGGGCTCTCTGGGAAGGGCACATGGTTACAAAGGGATTCTGAGAAGGGGAAGGCATGGATTCCAGAGGGGGACATACATGGCAAAGGTAAACATACATTTTACACAATATTAAAGCATCAGTTCAAGGTCTTATCAGTTACATTCTGCATCATTTCAAGGTGTTATCAGTTATATTCTTAATCCATTCCCACATACAGGTCCAGAGTTACAAGTTGTTCTGCCATTATCCATATAAATTAACAGATACCAGTTTTACACTAGTAAAAATCTTGAGCATAAAGTTAACAGAACAGGCACATAACTGAGCTGGGACTGTTTTCATGCTTCTAATCTGAAATGCCTTGCTGATTTACCTTGCTGTGCTTGATTAAAAACCACTTTGAGTTCAGGTACCTGTTCAAAATACATTCAAATAATATAATATGAACAGGACAACAAAGATTGTGAAATAATAATAACAATAAGCAGCGAAATATGTTGCCATAGACATTTGTGTATGGTAAAACTTTATGCAGATTCAATAAAAAACTACTTATTGGATGATAAATCCTATAAGCATTACAACATCCATTGAAACCTTTCATTTGAGCAATCTGTTTCATATATTTGAAAATGTTAGAATACTGAAGGAAGAAGCATATGTATTTTTGATTTTTATATTTTTCTGTTCTTTTCATCTTTGCCTTTGCTGAAGTTCCTGTGTCTGAGGACCTTTGGGCTGACCCTCTACAACCATTTGTATATCTGAAATGCTGGTCATATTTTCAATATTATGTGATTTTAATACTCTGGCCTTAGTGAAATGCACTTATGTAATAATACAGACAGTAATAGCATACAAATAATTTGGAATTACATTTATTTAGCTACTTTTAGTGACTTTAAAGCTGTAGTGCCTTTAATCTTTAGTTTTGTTTTGCAGTTTGCGAACATGAAATTCAGTACAAGGCAAAGGCAGATTGCCAGTGTGCTCACAACAAGCTCATAAATTCAAAGAGTACACGTTCTTAATTAATGGAGGTAATATTTGGCACATTACACATTAAAAAAAAAGTATTTTTTTCAGTTTCTGTTGGAATCCAGGAGATTCTAAAGAAATTATAATATTTTGTGGTAACTCAAACAATATTGTCTCCTGTCCAAGTATAACTGATATGTGTTCTCCTCATCTGAATCTTTGATAAACTTAGTGTTAAGGTGGGACAGCAAGGGAATCCATATTGTTTTCCTCTAAAGTGAGTTGTTATGCAACTGTGGCCAGAGAATCTTCTCAGTCTCCAAATGTACTGTTGCTTCTCTCTGTTTCTTTGAAAGTTATCCTTTATTTTATCACTGGAATCTCTCTGTAAACTTACTCAGATTTGCAATTTGGGAAAATTACGGCCAAACTCTTCTACCTTGGACCTTTATTATACTCATAATAAATGGTGGTGTGTCATATACTTGGGAAATCCATAGAAGGTATAAAGGTATTTTATGAGTAAGATGCCACTCAGCCAATGAACTTCTCAGTGAATACAAAATCTGGCTTTTGTATTGATTGTTTATTGTTGTGAGGGTTTTATATGTGGAAAATTTGCTTCTCCATTATGCTTCATGTTCAGGTATATATACCTGTTGTCCATGCACTTGCATGCACTGAACCTTATTGGGCTACATGCTAGTTTTGGTAATTTCATGTAATATTTAGGAAAGAAAAGCACTCAGGTAATGCAGCAGGACTTTAACAAATGTGTGTGGATCATGCCTAGAAGTCAAGGAAGTACAGGAAAGGTGACATCTCAGGTGGTGCACAGCACTCCCCCCTTAGGCAGGATGTGTGACAGTTTGTTTTGTCTGTTCTTATTTGATATATTGCTCTAGGGACTGTAGGCAACTGGTACATATTAGCATCCTTCAACCTCATCTAAATTATGTCAGGGAAGTATAGAATGTGAAAACAGAGCAAGACCTGAAAGGAGTTAACTGAATTAGAAGCTATGCTGTGTTAGAAGATAATTGCTTAATGCTTGTTCTGCCTGGTACTAATCAATAGTCCTGTTCTGCACGGACAGTCCTGTTCTTACTGGACCAGAAAGCTTAGAAGAATGCTAGGAGTGCTATCCAATAAATCTAGTGGTCATAAATTAAGATAATATGGACATATGAATTAGATAGGAAGGTCTTGACCCAAGGGTTTCCGCAAGCTTGAAGAAGCAGGTCACTTAACAAAGAAAGGTTAGAAACCAAGAAGCAGATGCACCAAGACCACCGAGCTGAAGCTGAAGGCTGGAACTGACCCCCAAAAACTGATGCCAAAAGAAGAATCTGGAAGACTCCATCCAGGCTCGGCCTAAACTCTACCTAGTCATTAACATGTATGATTACGTGTTCTAACTTCATTAATAAGTATAATTAGATGTTGTAATCATGTGTGGCTGTTTATTCCTGGCTGAAGGCAAATATCCAGAGGCCCCAAAACAACAGCTTCCCTCTCCCTCCCAACTGCAGGGGGAAAGGCGAGGGTGGGAACCCCTCACTTGAAGAAAAGTGGATTCTAATACTACTGAAGCAGTATGAATTTATACAAATGTATATATATATATATATATATATATAAAAAGAAAAAAGAGGAACTTCATTTAATATCTGCACACACACAAAGAATAAAGAGCAAATATACAAGGTCTACTCCACAAAAAGAGACATGCAGTTCTCCCCGGACAGACAGCGAGGTCCATGACCGATGCTCTTTACCGCTGGAAAAGGACTGACTCAAAACTTCCATCTATCCCTTCTTATGTCTAAGCTGCCATAAAATAGGATGGAATACTTCACTTGGATGCAGAAAACCATGTGATCTGTCTCCCAGGAAGGCCTAAAGTTGAACCACCACATCATGTATTGAGAATGCATAAAATGGCTTGTTTTGCACTGATGATTCAGAGCTAGTTTGTCCAGCTTCTCAACAATGCTAATAAATACCTTTGTTGCTCTAAGATGCAAAAGTACGTTAGCAGTTTTCTTTCATTCTGAGATATTTCAGCTTCAAATGGTACAGAGAATTTCTTTAGATAACTATCTTCTCAGTGCCAAAAGAAGCTCTGCAGAGCAGAGACCTCAAATCCTTTTTTTTTTTTTTCATTATTTTGAAAATAAAAGAAGTTTGCCTAATATATTAAAGAAGGAAGAGAGGTGACAGGGGTCCCTTTTGCAGAATTTTTGGGTGGCATTGAAAACAGAACTTAAAGAAACTGTCACAAGACTTTTTGCATGCAATATTTTCATTCTACTTAATGTAGCTTGAAGATTCAGACAAGCAGATCAAACTTTGCATGGTCTACCAGGATTAACCTCTGTGCTTTCTAGAGCTTGGCTGTGTTAAATTTTTATAATGATTCATTCTTGTATGTTAAAAAAAAAAAAAAAAAAGCTTTACTGATTTTATGTTTCTNGTAGCTTGAAGATTCAGACAAGCAGATCAAACTTTGCATGGTCTACCAGGATTAACCTCTGTGCTTTCTAGAGCTTGGCTGTGTTAAATTTTTATAATGATTCATTCTTGTATGTTAAAAAAAAAAAAAAAAAAAAAGCTTTACTGACTGTATGATTCTAATATTGCTGGTCACTGGAATTTTATATACAAAATAAGTGTGCACAATTACAGCACTTATTACCCATCCCATCACTTCTATAATCTTGTATCTCAGTGTGTAAGTCAAAAAGAGAGTGCTTTTGGTTTAGATGGATTCCATATCCCACTAATTTCTAGCATAAGGCACGTTACTCAGCTTGACACAGCCCTGCAAATTGTTTCATACAGAATCACTTTCTTTTGGAGTAGATATTTGTTTTCTATTTACATAGAGAGTACCTCATCTAAATTTATTGCACTGGAGAGAACTGAGTCAGATATTATCATGACTTTACTGGCTGCATGTCCCTGCCTACTGGTTTAGAGGGAACACAAATTTATTTGCAATTATTAATCCTATCTAGAGATAATAAATAGAATTTCATTCCAGTGAAAGCGTTGCAAGTAGTTTGTTGCATCAGATTTACATAGTTTTCAGATACCTCATACAGTATGTTGCATATAGCACAAGCCAACCAACCTGCTTTGCTTGTCATTATTGAATGGATCACTGCCATGTTAGAAAGAAAAGTTTAAAGGAAAAAAAAAAAAAAGGAACAATTATATGTTCTTATCCATAGTCACAGACACCTCAGCTTAGAGCTTTGCTTTTTCTCCAGTTCTGCTAGTGCCAAATTCTTCCAAGGTCTTTTTGCATCATAGTTTTCTTTTCCTCATCCGCTAGCTCAAGTTGGGCTGTATACAAGTTCCAGCCTATATACTGATTCTAACTTCTTACCAGCCACCTTTTGTTCAACTTACTTCCCCTTTAAACTAGGCACTTTTTTTTCCTGTCTTCCTGGCATGACTATTTCATCTTTAAAACTGTATGCTTTGTTCTTCTTCCATTCTTTATCTGTACAACTGAGGAATGACCAGCATTTCATTCTATGTCTTCATCCTTCCTCTCTTTGCTGCAACAGACTAAAACCTACTGGCAACAGATGCTTCCTAATATATGTTTCACTAACAAGTGCATTTGAAACATCTCTCACTGTCATGAAAATTCTGTTTTAACCATGCTCTTCCTGCGAGGTCTATTACTCCAACATTAATCCAGTAGACAAAGTGGTCAGAATAATACACTGCACTTGGAACATTTTAATGCTTCAGGAAACCTAGTGATTTATTTGTATAAGTTGTATTCTTTAACTTTTAATTGAATTATTTTAAGACTATATCAGACAATATAATATGCTTAATGTTAAGTGCTTGAGCAGCATGTGGTGGCTGGATGGGACCAAAATGCTCCAGAGATTAAAGTCAGCCACTCAAAGGTCACAAATTTAGAAGTGTCATTTTACAAGGTGGATGCCTAAACTGCCTCTATGTAACCAAATTTATACAGAGTACTTTCCATCCATACTCACACAGGTAACAGAACCAGTTTATTTTGCCTTGAATTTGCAATATTCCACCAATAATCTGAAATTTTGTTATCTGGTATTTAAATTTTCACCTGGTGTTTAAAAATCTGCTTAATATTCCAAAAAGCACTTTTTCTTAATAATTATTAAAAATTAGGGTCAGTAAACATTTTAAAATTTCTATTCTTTCTTGTACCATAGCTCATCTGTTCTGCTATTCTCCTTACCTTTTTTATTAGAATTAATTTTTTGTGTTTCTCTTTTGAAATTACCTCAAAACATTTTGCATAATAAACATGGATTCACTTTTTATATCTCTAGATTGGAGAAAACTGCTTTTACTGACATTTAAAATACACTTTTACTTATGGACAGATTTTTCACCTCTTTGAAAGGATCCCCCAAAATTTTATGTATATTCCACAAAGAGTAAGAGGTGTGTCCTAGTTAAAGGGGCCAGGACCACTTTATGAGTATGTGGCTGTAACCAAAACTCTGTAGTCTACACCCTCTATGTAATTTCTGATGAACAATGGATCATTTGCAGCAACTGCCCAGGGCACACCTGACACCTCGGGCTACAAGATGGATGTTAACACTGTAAGGCTTGGGAGTGTTTCTATTTTCACACCAGTGACTCAGCTGTGATAACTCCCCTCTGGGGAGTCATCGGCACTTTCACACCCAGCTTGGGGGGTCATATCTACTAATGGGCCATTAGGGACTGGCAATAGGTAGCAGCAATGACCTAGGCCATCAAAAATTCCAAAAATACCCCATGAATCACAGACGTAAATCACCCATTGTGAAGCTCCCCGCCTTGGGGGAAGGTACTGGGCATTCCCACTTGAACCAGAGCATTTATAATGTCTGAGGTTTGGGACTTCTGGTACCATTCGTCAGATTCAGAGGAGGACCAGAACCTTAACGGGACTGCTACTACTGCTCTCAGCAAGACTGAGACCATTCTCACCAACCAGTATCTTTTCATTTTACCTTGCACTCGGGGGAATCATGTGGCACTCAGCAGAGGTGTTAACGAACACCATTCTCTTCATATTCCAGGGTGCTGTGTTGTACATCTGGGGTTTTGGGGATTTTTTTGTTTTGTTTTGTTGTGGGATTTTTTGGTGGGTTAAAACCATTTTTTCTCTGTATCATTTTGTTTATTGTAATCATTTTAATAAGTTGTAACTGATTTTTAATCTCTGTTGTGTTGAGCTAATTTCTACCACTGATTTACCTTTAAACCAGCACAAGGTGATATTCAGTGGGTTTTAGTGTGTTCTTCAGGGGTTTTTTCTTGTTGATTTTTTTTAATAGAAATGGAATAATAATATAAATGAGTGTATTTTTAACTTATCACAGTTTTCTTCAAATAGTAATAATTTTTTAAAATCAGATAAAAATGGTACACAATTCCAAAGGTCACAGGTGAAACAGGTTTGTGAATAGTATTAGTAACTTTTTGTTAGATCAGCTGATATGGTTTCAAATTTACAACATTTTTAATTATGGAAAATAATTTTGTGCATGAATGCTTGTTTGTCTTAGCAATTACAGGATATAGGACGCGGCTGCATATCATTATTCTGCTATAAATTTATACAGATTTCAGCAAAGTTTTGATACTGTCTCTCACAGTATCCCTCTGGACAAAAGGTCCAGCACACAGCTGGAAAACCATGTTTTGCAGTAAGAGATCAATTGTCTCACAAGGAATTGTAGTGAAAGGGATAACATCAAGATGGAGTCCAGTTACTAGTGGGATTCCACAGGGCTCCATCCTTGGCCCACTTCTCTTTAACATCATTAGCGTCGTGGATGCAGGACCCAAAGGCATACTAAGTAAGTTTGCCAACAACACTAAACTGGGAGGAACTGTTGACTCCCTTGAAGGCAGAGAGGCACTGCAGAGAGACAAATTAGAGAGATGGGCAATCATCAACCACGTGAAGTTCAACAAGGGCAAACGCTGTGGAGCAGATGTGATTGTCCCTCTCTGCTCTGCATTGGTGAGGTCTCACCTGGAGTCTTGTATGCAGTTTTGGGCACCATAATATAAAAAAAAAATTAAGGTATTTGGTAATATCCAAAGGAGGTGACAAAGATGCTGAAGGGACTGGAGGGGAAGCTGTATAAGGAGCAACTGAGGTACCTTCATTTGTTCCGTCTGGAGAAGAGGAGACTGAGGGGAGACCTCACTGTGATCTTTAACATACTCATGAGGGGAGGTTGAGGGGCAGGTTCACTTGTGACCAGTGACAAGACTAAAGGAAATGGCATTAAGCTGAGTCAGAGGGGGCTTAGGCTGGATATCAGGAAAAGGTTCTTCAGCCAGATGGTGGTTGGGCACTGGACCAGGTTCCCCAGGGAAGTGGTCACAGCACCAGGCTTGACCAAGTTCAGGAAGAGTTGGGACAATACTCTTGGGCACATGATGTGATTCTTGGCTTGTCCTCTGCAGGACTAGAAGTTGGATTCGGTGATTCTAATGGATTCCTTCTAACTCAGGATATTCTATGATTCTATGATGTTTTATCTTTATATGTTGGTTCTTGGTTCATACTTCCATACATTGATTGACGGATACATAGATAAGCTCTGTCATACTACAAGCATTGTACATGTGAGGTTTTGTACAGGGGATTTGTGCCTTAATTATTTTTCTTGATTATAGTATGAAAAGATAATTTCCCCTCTTATATACCTTCCTTATCTTTAAGTTGGTAGTCTAACACTAGGCTGATTGTCTGCCAGTTACTTTAGACACATTGAGCACATTTTGCTCTCTTTCACATCTTGACTTTATATATTCAGCTTTGATCCCCATTTTATACTCATACTTTTACCTAAAGAATATTTGAGATTTATTATAGTCTGCTACTGTTTTTAGGATCTTGCAGTTTGCTTTTACAAGAAGATAGCAGCAGGAATTAAATTCAGTATTAAAAAGCTCGTGTATTGAAATTCTGGCTTGATCCCAGAGGGTATTCTTTAAGCCTTGTTGGTGTTGTGTTTGTAGAAATGAGATCTGCAATGGTATGTTTTATCCTCCTGGTCCTGGAGTTTCAATCCATAACCTAGGAGAATAAGTGTGTGCTNGGGGGGGGGTGGGGGGTGGGGGGTGGTCTGGCTCTGGGCCAATGGGAGTAGTGGGATTTACATTTCAGTAGGAGAGGGTTTCAGGCAACGTGTTGTTGCAATTTCCTCCCACCCCTCCGAGCATACAGGGAGGGTTTCTGGGAAGAAGAAGCCATGACAAGGCAAAAAAGACACTGGAAACAACATTAAACACATCAGTTTAAAGCATTATCAGTTTCTGGTTGATTCCCATCACCAGCCCATTTTTGGCAGGACTCTTTTCCTGCTATAAATTGTGAATCAATCCCAACACTGGTTACTTTAAGGTACAACTTTTATTTATCATAAAAATGGAATTTTGGATATCAAGGTGTGGTGTAAATGTTTTACTGGCATCTCTTTTGGATAGATTTATCAAAGATCTAGAAACAGCAAAGACATTAATGAGCTATGTTGGTCATCCAAGCAAATACCTTTGTAACAATATAATCATGCTTTTAACATATATCACAAATACTGTAAGAGAAAAGAACTTTATTAGCAATGGATTTAGGGATTGTTGCTGTTGTTGCTGTTTTCTTATCTAGACACTTTGACAGAGAGGTTTTCTTAGTAGCATGAATCTATTAGTTGTAGTCTCATAGGGTGAAAGCAATTTTAATATACTAGGTTCAAGAGAACTTTTGATATACTCTTAACAAAATTTTTCTATGAACTACAATACAATGAATTGATATTTGAGGTCATCTGTGCTTGGGCATGAATGTTGCATGGGCCACTGAGAGTCCATGAAACTTGTAGTATTCTATGGAATGGACCATCTACTGCCCTACAAGTATAAGGCTGTGAGTGCACCACTTGCCCAGGAGCAAAAATTATTACATCTGACTAATATGCTTTTTTTTTGGTGCTGAAATGTGAGGATGTCTTGTGGCTGTTGTTTCAGATTTAAGAAAAATAATTCAGAAAGATAACATGGCTTATGAAATTCTGCACAGATTTAACTGTGTGTTGTATAAACTAGACTATCATTTGGAGTTAGAATTTGAGGAAAACTGTAGTGCCTCAGCTACAGTTCCATGAGGATCCCTTGGACTGAACTCATGGAGGTCCACAGAAGTTGCAGAGAATTTTAGATAGCAATCTAGTTTTCCTTAATCTTGCAATCTTTTTCACTCTTGCTCACTCTTTACCAAAAAATGAATCTCTTTTATTCCAAGATCTTGTAATTAAAACCTAACTGCTTATATCTTGTACACAGGAAAGAGTAATTTGGAATATTTTTCAGTCTGGAATTTCAGTTCTGGGAGAAGGAGGGTTGTGTTGCCTCTCAGACACATTTTTAGGTACTTTCCTTTTGAAGCTGTTCATCTAACATTCTGAGATTGATGCTGTTATTTCACTGAGCAGCATTTTGCATCTTCCTGTGAAGCATTGACTACCAAACCGTGTTGAATATATGATGATAACCCAGTGGGATCAATTCTCTGCTGTTGTACTTGGGACCAGGGAATGAATAGTACACATCAAAGGTTAATTTTCTTATGTGTTTCCCAGTGGTGTATGTACTTAGGACTGATGCACTGTTGATGTAGTAAAGCATCGTTGCAGGCTTTTGAAGTTAGAAAACTAAGACTTTGGAGAAAAACTTATATGAGTCACTGAAGTATTCATGGAGGGCTACATGGGAACTCTTCCTTGGTGAGCACCATTTTGGAGGTGGATAAATGAAGAAAAATAATACCTATAATTTGGATTTATTTCTTTATATAGGAAAATAGTAACATTGTTGCTGAGTTATTTAGCAAGATCAGGCTCTTAAATTATTTGACTGAAATAATTCTGTGATTCAGTTAAAAATCTATGGACAAACCTGAAGAACTATATGGTGATTTACTAAGTGTTAGTGAAATATCTGGTGCTTGATTTCACACTTGACCCTGCATTTTCTCTGCTTCTTCAACTCAGGAGAGAAAGCAGTAATCTCAATTTGAGAATATTCCATTGGATAGTTCTCTTGTGAAAAGTTGATCTGACCCATCTTTTGTAGTCTGCCATGTTTGTTGACTGCTTTGCAGTTATTCTTGGCAGTAGAGGATAACACAGAAGCCTGAGTTGGCTCAGGAACAGTTGTAAAACTGAGAATGTGAAGGCGCGTTAAGACTGACAACCTCTTCTTCCTCCCTTGGCACATAATTTCTCCATCTATGCAAAAAATAACTTGGTTCCCCAACTCTCCAAACTTTAATTTGTTACTGTAAAATTTGTATACCTTTAAGTTATCTAAAGCACATTTTAGGACTGAAAACTTTTTTGTTACCTACGTGTTCTAAAGAAGACAAATCTTCATTAATCTGCTCAAAAAGCCACAATTTAAATTTCCCTTCACACACTATAATGTTTCCTGAGTTCTTCCTAATAAAGATCAGGTTTATGAGACAATATGCTATTCTTGGATGGTTTCTAGCTCCTTTGTATTCTTTGATACCTGAAGAAGCAGCAATTCATTTACCCAGAAGATGTTTCCATATGAGCAAACCAAAGCATGCCCTCAGCCATAGGTAGAAGTGTGTTGGTGGATCATGTTTCAGTAGTCTATTTTTGAAGTGTGTGTGTTCCTAAGCACTGATTTCTAGGTCAGGCAATGAACATTTTATGGTTAGAAGCGGACTTGTTATTATGTGGTAGTTTGTCTGTAGGCCTTCCCTAGCAACTGGGGGCATAACTAAGGAAGTATTCCATATAATATCCCTTATATAATCAGGTGTATAAAGACAAGAGGGAGTTTCCTCTCTTGGGCTCTTTCCTCTTCTCTCCCTTGTCAGGCTGACATGGAACCTGCAGCTCTTGGTGTTTAGGCCTCGGCTTATCTATATGAGCTAGGACCTCGCTGAGAGCTGTTGTCTTTGTTGACAGAGGAGGGAAGGCACTCACTTCTCCTAAGGGAAGTTGGTGAGATCTTTTCTATGTTAGTTGTTCTACTGAATTAACTCATGGGATTTGATTGTGTAGGATTGTTTTGTTTCTACCCTTTTTGACCCTTTTCCCCTTTTCCCTTTTGGGGGGTGTTTGGGATTTGTTTGGAAACCTTGTATTATATGTACATAGTATTTAGCTGTATATACATGAAATATCTATAATTATATATATATATTAATTTACTAATTTTGCCTTTTTCTAGTTTCTTTCCTTTTGTCAGGAAGGTGGGGGGCAGCAGACCAACTCACAGCTGTGCTTGACAGGGAGCCAAGCAGAACCCGACACAGTTTTTTTGGTAGCAGAGGATAGTTGTTTTCGCTAAAACTGGTTAGTTTTCATTAAAACTGGTTTGTTCACGTTAAACTAGTTTGTTTTGAGAACACGTTAGTGTAAACATAACCTGTTTTTATAAACAACCTGGAAAAGTGGCCAGAAGTACTTTTGATTGATAAACATTGACCATTGTTTAAGAACATTACAAGGAGAGCTGCCAAAGACGAGTTTGCTAATATAAACATTGGTTTTAGTTGTGAACAAAGTGAAGAACATATAAACAATGTTAATTTCATTAATTTTCTCCTCAATTTTGGCTATTCTTGTACCCCAGGAGGGAAGACTGGGTGAGAGTGACTTCTTCACTTGGTAAGTACGTCTCTTACCTTAATACTAGCACCAGATGTGTGGTAATGCAAACCTTCAGGGCTAAATTTGACATCACTTACTACTTAGATTATGTGGTGACATTTATATTAGTGATGAATGCCATGAATGGGTTATTCCACATTGGGAGGATGGTATTGTATTGCTTTCCTTGCCTTAGGAAAGATCTAACCTCGAAAGGACTCGCTGGAGCTCTGGAAAGATCTTTGGACAGGCCAGTCTCTGGGTGGTCAGGAGTATGGGACAATTTTGGTAAAGTTGCAGGACGTGTAACACCACCCATAACCTGGGATTTCACAGTAGAGCAAGTGCTTGATCCGGATGAGATGGTTCATCATCTGGCAGATGGGTATTTTCAACATGAGGATCCAAGTATGCGATTCTTTGCCTTGTACTGGAGCCTGGCTAGTGCTAATCAAGCGGCGGTATAACACCACCTAAAGGTTATAGCTGGGAAAAAGACTCAGAAACACTCCCACCAGTCCATGCCACCAGCTACTCAAGCTACATCACCAACAACCCCAGCCACACCACCGGTGACCCAGGCAACATCACCTGCAACTCTGGCCACACCACTGGCAACCCCAGCCACAGCACTGGCAACCCTGGCCACACCACCAGTGACCCCAGCCACACCACCAGCAACTCCGGCCACACCACTGGCAACCCAGCCACACTACCGGCAACCCTGGCTATGCCACTGGCAACCCTGGCTACACCACCGGCAACTCCATCCACAGAATCAGCAACCCTGGCCACAGCATCAGCAACCCAAGCTACACCACCACTGGCAACTCAGGCAACACCACCAGCAAACCTGGCCACAACACCGGCAACCCAAGCTACTCCACCGCCAGCAACCCTGTCCACACCTCCGACAACCCAAGCTACACCACCACCAGCAACTCAGGTGACACCATCGTCAATGTAAGTTGCACCACCACCACCAGCAGCTCAAACTGTACCACCAGTAACACAAGGTGCACCACTGGTGACCCAAGCCACACCACCAGTGACACAAGCTACACCACTGCCAGCTCAGGCTACACCACCACCAGAAGCCCAAACAATGCCACCACCAACTCAGACTATGTTACCATTGGTGCAAGTTACATCACTGCTACCTAAGCAGGGGTGCTGTTGCACGGCATGCCGGTGCCTGATCACCCTCCAGCTCTGCCCTACCAAACCTGACCGCCGAAGAAGAAGAAGAAAGAAGAAGAAGAAAGAAGAAGAAGTAAGAAGAAAGAAGAAGAAGAAGAAGAAGAAGAAGAAGAAGAAGAAGAAGAAGAAG
>VXAU01001617.1:6427-17241 GCA_013399695.1 Formicarius rufipectus | reverse complement strand
AAGTTGTAGCAACTGTATCTGGAGCTTAAGCGAATTGTTTAAAAAGTAGCAATTTCTTTCATGTATTTCTCCAGCTATATAGTCATAATCACGTGCCCTGTGCAGGGCACGTCTCCAGGATGGAGGGTCACCGCCTCCCTAAGATCGTGCTCTATGGTGAACTTGCCACCGGCTGCCGCAAGAGAGGAGGCCCAAAGAAGAGATACAGGGACTCACTGAAACAACACCTCAGCCTTGGCCATATTGACCACCATCAGTGGTCCACCCTGGCCTCCAATCAGGAGATGTGGAGACACAATCTATAACGCTGCTGTCTCCTTTGAAACTGCACGCAGAATCAGTCTGGAGGAGAAAAGGCAACGCAGAAAGAACCGTGCCCTGACAGTACCACCTACGGAAACTTTCTGCTGTGCCTTTTGCAACCGGACTTGCCTATCTTGCATTAGCCTTATCAGCAATCAGCGCGCTTGCAGCAAGCGTGGGTAAAACCCTCCCAAATCTTCGTTCGCGAAGTCTAGCCATGATGATGAGTCATAATCATAACTGTTTATGCAAAAATGACAAAAGTATTTTTAAATATTCAAAAATCTATAAGATAGTCTTCAATATTCTTCATATTTTACCACTTGAAAATAGTTCAATTTAGCAAACTCATATAATCTAACAGATTTGCATCACGTGCATTTTCTCTAAATCTGTAGTTCATGTAAAAGTTTCTGCTTTGCAGCTAAGTAACACAATGTCAATGGAAACCATCTACAAATCATGATCGTGAGTGACTAATGAAAGCACAGAAGACAGAAGATGTAGGGAAGGACTTCTCAGATGATGTTTGTATGGTAATGCTCTCCCTACAGTATTATTACCATTATTTAAGATTCAGTAATATCTTAAATAAATCAAAACAACAGTTTTAATATTAAACAAAATAATGAAAGAAAAATTTTCCAAATGCTTAAGGGTCAGAATAAGATAGGAACTTAATAGCGCATTAACTAACCTCAGGGTCTCTATCTACCCATAAAGGAATCAGCCATGCCAGACCTAGATGAGACAGAACTTGTTCTTCACTGTTATCATAGGGCAAAGACCAAAGAGATATCCAGTCCTGATTAGAAAAACAGTAAACAAATTAAGAAATTATTTTATAAATCTTTCAACCCATACTGGTCAACCAACAGCCTGAGCTACCACCTATATACTAAAACACTTTAAATGCATGCAATACTGATATTCCATGAAAAAAGATTCTGCAACTATAAACACTTATTTAATCTGCTGCCTTTACCTATAGGATAAAATTGTGTTTTCTTCAAAGAATGAGGACACCAGTGAAACAGGGAGATTAAATACTTCTCTTCAAACACTGGTATAATTTTTTCCATTCAAAATTTACTCCTTATGTGTTTTATTTTTCCTTATTATTTTAACATCTTTCTTGCCTTATACACGTGCAGAAGACTACTGAATGTGTTATTTCTTTGCTCATAATTCATTATTTTTTTCATGTACTGGCCACACGATGAAATACACTTTTGCAGACTACCTCATACTACTTGACTTTATCAATCAATTTGTTTAGCTCAGGTTAAAATAAACAAACAAACCATACCTGCAAAATGCTGTGTTTAAACATGGCACAAAAAATGAACTAAGTTCATAATGAATTATGACAAGTAAAATTTTACTTATGTACCTTTGACAATCCCAGTCCTGTTTATTTTTACCCAGTAGACAGTTAATGTTTCATTTGGAGCAGGATATTTTGCATAGATTTTCTCAATACACACAATATCAGTTACAAAAAGCGCTGTAGGTTATAAACTTTGACTTTGGGAAATGAAAACATTAAAACACAAAATAATATAAAAAAATTAGGCCAACAAGCACAACCATTGAAATGTAACCACAGCAAACAAACAAAATATTCCAGCAATTCTATTACACCCTAAGGATATGCTCTATTTCTCATGTCCTCCTCCTACAAATACCTGTACAGTCCATTGGTATAAGCTAAACGATCTTATGTCTTACTTAACAAGGTGGCTCTTCAAATAATCAAGAATCAAAATGGTTCATAATACTCCTAACTAGTTTTAATTGCAAGCCATTAGACTGTGCATTTTAAGTTAGGGTGTTTTTTTAAAATAACTGTTACCCAGTGTACTTTTATATAACATTGCTTACACAGAGGAAAGATAATTTTGTATTTCTCCTTCCACAGAGATTTAACACTAAGTCATATGATTGTAAACAACAGCCAGGATTTAAAGTTTCTTTGAGAATGTAAGCTATTAGTGCAGTCCAGACATTAGACAGATTATGATTCAGAAACACAAGAAAATGACACTTATCATTATGCTGCCATACATATTATTCTACAATAATGATAATTTAAAAAAAAATCAGTTCGTGTCCACTCCTTATCCATGTATTTATGATCTAATTCTTCGGAGGCTGCAGACTTCCTCCAGTGTACTTAATATTCTGTTCGCCTGTAATTGTAATAAACTCTGTCAGCACTTAATATCTTGAGAAAGGAGAAGAGAACTGAAGAAAGAGACATCTGGAATGTGGAGAACCAGGTAGAATACTATTTCTAGTTACATGTGAGCTTAATCATAATGAAAGGTTTTCACTTATGGCTATCACTGATATTAATTGGAGTGGATTTCAATTCTCTAAAATTAAAGCACTTAATTGCTGAATTTGCTTTAATTGCTTCAGAATAAAGGCTGTTTTTGTCCCTAACCTCTCAAAAACCTAGCTCAAAATATGCACATGAATGCAAAGAACAGGTATGAATTTTGCTATTAAGTCATGACAGCTCCTTTTATCCAAAAATCCTTCTTTCAAGTAAACATATGTATACACATGTGAAAGAATACACACATATAGTTTTAAACATATTAGAAAGCCAGTCATCTTTATGAGGCTGAAGAAAAAATGTCGTAAATCTTTAAATTTATTCATCCCATATAAAATCCTGATTTTTCATTTTTTATAAAATTAAAATTATTCTGAAAGAAGGCCTTTCAAAATCCACAGAATTATTTACAAAATAATCTCAGTAAGGCTAGAACTGATTCTTCAGCTTTCCTGTATACTTGTACCCTATCCTCTACATTTATCTGACATTATAGCCGAAGTCAGATCAGCACTTACATGACATCTTCCCCACCATGTGCCAAAATTACCATTTAATTTTGTGCATAGCCCTCACAAATGACAAGGACAGTTGTAATGCACTCACCGTATCCTTGGCTTGACTCATCATTTCATGAGATAAGTGAAGCAAGCAAAGAACTGTGCTTTTCGTAACACCTTTTCCCATGAAGGACATGGCATTTCCCCCCCATTCAACATAAAATGACGAGATGACCTAGGAGTAGGGGTACAAGTTCATGGCAGCTTTACTGTAAGCAGTATACAAAGAGAGAACAAATTGGCTTACATACCAAATCATAATTTAAACTCATGAAAAGATAACAGATTTTAGGCTGAATTATAAGAAAGTCATTATTTCTGTGTCCTTTGGTCATGTGATGCTTTCCTATACAGTTAAACTTCTGAAGATCTGTGGTTTTTAATTGCTTATTCACATGAAGAATGCAGTTAAGCTTAATAATAAGAACAAAATCAAACAAAAACCTGAAAGTTTCTATTCATGGACCTGAAAGTCTGTTTATTTTTCGCAGGGTTTCTTTTGATGTTTGTTATTAAAAACAAAATTTTTTTTCAAAATTCTGTGTTCAAGGAAAACTATAACATATCTTTTATTGTGATTTGAATTGGAATAAATTTATCAGCATTCTACATCACATACTAATAAACAAAAAGTCACTGGATCATAATGGAAATAAAGATCACCAATCAAACAGTTCTAAAACTTTTTTTTCTTTTACTCAAGAAATCTTGGAAAGGTAATACTTACCCCTAAAACACCTTTTTTTTTTTTTTTTTTTTATAAAAAATGTGATTATTCTTTATTTTNNTGATTATCATCTATTATTCTTCCAGACACTTATCTAGTTGTTATTCACATGATTCAAAACTACTAATTAATTAAAACTATCTTAAAGCTTTTAAAACCTCTACCAATATATAACTAATAGATTTTGGCATTTGAAACTAAAGAGAAAACTTCTAAATGTACATTACTGAATACATGTTAAACAAAGAGAAAGCCAGAACTATGCTGCTTCTATAGTTTTAAGAAGCCTGGAGTTTTCAAAATGTATAATTTTAGAAGCAAAAACTAGTTGTCTACCACATGCAGGGACTTAGCAAACTAATAAGAAAAAAAAAGAATAAAAATAAAATTTTGGCTTCCCCAATAACTGCAGCATTTTGAACTACCTCTTTCTTGCTTTCTCGGTGTTAACAACCTACCTAACAAGTTACTGTTCTCCCACACCACCTTTCATACATGGATTTTGCCTGTGGCAGATTATCTGGGATTTTTCCTCTTAGCATTTCAGTCATTGTAAACACCATACATACTCATCTTGCTTTTCAGTCTGTTTGTATTACCTCTTGAACTGGTAATGAAAGCACATGCAGTACAACCAACCATCATAACTACAGATACACATCACTCAACCAAGTCTCCACATTTTTTCTATTTACTTGGCAGGAAAAAGTATCTTTCCCACATCTATTCCAAGTGATGACATTCACTAAAAGTACATTGTGAAATGTATAATATCATTAGTTAACAGAGATCTTTACAAGCATTCAAACTGAAAGCTAAGTAAGAACACAAGTTAGTTACCTCAAGAAGACTTGTTAAATATTTCTTACAGATTGTGACAGGTTCAACTGCAGCAGAATAGGTACTCCAGTCTGGAAGTGCAGTAACATGAACCATTCCATGCAGTGTTCTCTCCAGAGAAGGAAGTCCATAAAAATGTGGTGCATCTGTTAGCCTTAAGCACTGAAGCAACTTCAGAGCCAGCTCTGTTCTGAAACACCCAGCAAGTTCCACACCTTCTCTGGTTTAGTTGTAAAAAACAAAGAAGATCAACTGTCAACATGAAACTATTACAATGAATCATTCCGCAAGAGGACAAGGCCTCATTCTTCTGTTAGTCTGTGAGGCTCAGCATCTGAATTAGTTAACACTGTGTTATGCAGAGAATAACACTGAATTAAATTCAACATTTCTAGCTTCACCCAGATTCCAAAAACAGAATATTGCACCTGATTATAACAGGGTTGCTTAAATTAAAAAAAAAAAAAAAAGGTAATAGAGATACAACTCTCATTATTAAGGAGCACATTAAATAAAGACCAAGAAATTGAGGATGTTGGACATCACAAGGAGAAGAGTTGCAAAGCTCAGCAGTTACAGAATCACAGAACATTCTGAGTTGGAAGGGACCCAAACAAGGATCACTGAGTCCTTAAGTGAATGGCCTCTTACATTTACGTTTCTTCTGGTTCAAGGGATAAGTTTAAAAAGATTTCCTGAAAATACAATAAATCTAGAATTCAGTACATAAAAAACACAGGAGTGTGAGATATAACTAGCAGGGATTTCTAGGATATGCCCTTTTTCCCCCGCTGTCAAAATTTTTAGAATATAACCAAATGGGAATAACGATGAAAGTAACATTTCGAAAGTATCATGACAAGCAGTTATATTGTGTCACTTAAATAAACAAACATTATCTTAAGCTGCAACTTTACTAGATCCTAAAATACACAGGGACAGAGAGATTTAGTGTGGGAGAGATTTTAGGAGAAACTTGAATTAAAAGTAATATAAATTAATTTCTCTGTTTGCTCAACTGACAGAAACTTCATGGTAAAAAGTAGGTGGCCTAAATAGGCCAAAAAGGAGTTTATTAATATAAACATTTCTTGGTATTTTAAAATATTTCAATGTTTCACTTTGCTATAAATGACACAAAATCAATGAAATTATAATTAGTTCATGCAAATTTCCAGCAGTGAAAAAGAAATAGCCCATCTTCTCCATGCAATTTAATTATCCAGTTGCTGAAAAGTGACCACTAGCACATCCTTTTTCAAGCTTCCTAGTTAATCTCCTAACTTTACCATGGAAAGACTACCTAACGTTGAACTTCACTTCAAGAAGTGTATATTCCATTTTTACAGTTCAGACCAATTGAGCAATGATGCAATTATACTCAAATTCTGACCGAAACTCAGCAGCAATAGGTGTTATGATTGCCAGTCGGAATTACACAGGTAAGTCCATTTAGACTGTACCTGTCAGTCACTGACATAGAACAAACTAACACCATGTTGAAAAGACGAATGAGTTCTTTATCCAGTCGCTGCCTGACAGCAGTCTGCGTTTCATCTGTTTCATCCCGCACTTGGGATTCTGGTCGCACCAGGAGGCCCAAAAGGGATTTTGGCTCCTAAAATAAACGAATAATAAAAATACAATCACACAATGCATTGTTTTAACTCTGTTTTAAAACCCATATTAAAGCCATTTTTCTGTTGAAAGCTTGCAAATCGCACACATTATAAATCACAAATTCCATTATTCTTTTACTAAAATGTATCTCTGTAAAAAGCACAGTGAAAAATTCCTATAACTACCAATAATTTAAATCCTGAATCTCCTAAATGCCATAAAAGAATCTACTGTTAAGGCCTTTAAAATTTCCTGGCATTAAATAGAGTGTATTTTAAAGCATTAAAGAAAACTCTAAGTTACATACAGCAACAGCCTGCAATAGAAAACACATCACAAAAAAAGAGAAAACACAACTGTGGCAATGTTAGTTCAGGTCATATCTTGTATGTCTCAGCTGCTTGAAGAACTTTGTATCAAATGGTTTTAATATTTCGTATTAAAACATCAAATGGGTCATAATTTAAAAAAAAATAGGCTTCTCAGCTAGTGGTGCAAATTGAAGCACTTGTCTGTAAGAAATTCAAATTAGGTATACTAGCATTTTTTCTTAAATATTTAATTATATTTTCAAATGGGAGAATACAAGTGTGCACAGACTATTTAACATAAGATACAAGATTATTCATGGTCTTACAAAGGGTATGTGGGCAGGATCGCCCTGTTTTGTAAAGAACAGTACTTCACAAACTACTAAAACTGCAGCCACCACTTCTATCCTTGGCATTTAACTATTGTTTTCATACAGTGAAACCGAATAATTATATTTCAACAAGTATAATAAAAGCTGTTTTATATTGCTTCATTATAGCCATACATACATATTAGTTTCTATTTATTTTTATAATTCCCAATTATACATATCTTAATTGAACAGATCTCAAATATAAAGCACAGGAGACTAGAAAAACTGGGGAAAAATTCCCTTCTTTAAATATTACACAAGCATTTTACTTAGAGCAACTAAACTATAACACACATATAATACCTTCCTTGTGCTTATAAAATATTTCACTTTGACATATTATAACTACCTACTTTAGTGATAAACACATTGAAAGCAAAATCCTCTGTTCTAACTTTCAGTTCTTGTTCTTAATGTGAGACAGATGTTCATTTATCTCTCTTTGCCAAACAAGGCTCCAACACAACCGTATGGAACCTCATCCTTTAAGTTACATAGATAATACATATGTGTATATATATGCAGCTAAGTATAATCTTATACAGGTATATATGTATGTAAATATGCATGCAAGTACAGTTACATAGTCAAACAAATTTTATACATACAACCACCTCATTCTTACATTTTTAAGCAATGATTTCAAGATCCACTTTAGATGGTCTGACTCCAGACTAGATCTTTGCTCTCTAAGCAATTTGTTTAAAAATCTTAAAACATCTACTAAAAGCTTTTCATCCTCCAGAGAAGCTGGAAGCACTTGTAGAAACCTGCAACACAAAGAAAAATATTTTCATACTTGTAGCACATTAAATAGAGTCAGGCTAATAGGACGGAACTCACCTGTAAGTGTGAAATTATATAGAGTAAATATGTATATTACATGCATTCCAATATAGCAAAATATGGAATTATATTAAATTATTATTATTATATTAAATTATATGTATTAAATATATTCAGTTTTACTTAAAATATTGGATATATTAAACAATTACAATACTAGGTACTATTAACATAGAAAATTGTGATTTATATTTTAAAATGTATTTACATACAGTAAACATGCAATTCTGTATAGTAAAAGGTCACCGACAGGAAAGTTAATTAGCTATTAAATACTAGCATTTAATAATAATAGCAAAGCCTACCTATGCATTCTAAACAATCCTTATTTTAAACTCAGCATTTTAAATATTTGATAGTTTTTTGTAAGTAAATTACAAAATCATGTACTTTTTGATACTGGAAGGGACTTCTGAGGTTACCTGGTCCTGCCACCCTGCTCATGACCTCCAGCTGATTGCTCAGGACCACATACAGGCAGCTTTAGAGTAACTCCAAGGGTGGAGATGCCACAACCTCTTTCATCCTCTACTACTGCTTAGTAACCTTCACAGGAAAAAAGTGTTTCCTGATGTTCAGAAGGAAGCCATTGTGCTGCAGTGTGTGGCCATTAACTCTGTCCCTGGGCACCACTGAAAAGAACCTGGCCCAAATCTCCATTATATCTTTTCTTCTGGTACTTGTACACACTGATAAGGGGCCTTGCTCTGAGCCCTCTCTTCTTCAGATTTATCAGTCCTAGCTCTCTCATCCTTTCCTCACAGGAATGATGCTCCAGTCTTTCATCAGCTTTGTAGAGCTTCATTGGATTCTCTCCTGTATGCATTCTCCATGATTCTCTATTTATACCAGGGAGTCCAAAACTGGACTGAGCACTCCAGATGTAGCCTCACCAGTGCTGAGTAGACAGGATCACCTGCCTCAGTCTGTTGCCAACAATCTTCCTAAAGCAGCCCAGCATACCAATTACCTTCTTTGCTGCAAGGGCACATTGCCGGCTCACAGTTTAGCTTGGTGTCCATAAGGACATCTAGGTCCTTTTCTGCAAATCTGCCTTTTAGCTTGGTGAACCCCAGCATATATATCAATCCCAGAAATTTAAAATACTAATAGCAGGAATTTACCATTTTAGAATCACAATCCTTAATGGATTTTTGTAGTCAATATGCTTACCTGTTTATTGCTTTTTGCCAAACAAAGCCCTTTAAAATGGCTCCACAAGACCCAGAATTGCATTTTAAAGCAAGTCTGTCATTCAGAACATAGAAACTAAGCTTTGTGACAGCAGTCCTGACATCCTTGTGGGAAGCTGCCTGAATGATGGAATTAAGACAATCCTGCAATCCGTAGTTTGTGTGAGTTATTTTCAGTATAAGAATGTCTTCTGAGGATAGTTTTAGCGAGTCTAAAAATCTGAAAAGGCATAGAGAAAAATTAAAAGTCCGTATCTTTACAAACTGTCTCAGAGTGTTGACTCCTTCCCTTTCCTGTTTAAATGAGAAGATAACACAGAAATTATCCTAAAAATTTTTTTTCTTCAAAAAAACAGCAGAAATAACAACACATTTAAAACATCAGGTGTTTGGGATTTTTTTTGAGAAATGGAACCTTTCAGAAAGTTACTCAAAAGGTGTTATTTCAACTGTTTGTAATTAATATTTTCACCCCCGTGTTACTGTAAATGTTCATCACTTGGACTATTCTATTTTCCTATTTTCTTTTTAAGAAATCGCTTTGGTTTTGCCAGAGGGCACTTAAAGCAATTTGTCAAATCAGTAACTACAATTTCCAATGGCTCAGTACCACACTATTTACTAATAAAACCTGTACAACTCTCCAAAGGACACAAGCAATACCTAAAATATTGTAGAGATGGACAGAGGTACAGATACAAGCATTTCAGTCCCATTAAATCAGGAATCTGCTGAGATAGAGTTCTGTAAATAAAATAAATCTCAAAAAGAATAACTATGCTCAATCAAGAGCTAGTCAAAGGAAGTAATCAAAATCTTCTTCATTATCTACCCTAATTCTTAGTATTACTATTAAAAAGAATAGTTACTTGACATTTAAATCCTCAAGGAAAGAAAAAGTGTGCAACTATACAGTGGACTACACAGCAGGGGAAGAAAGGCAGCCTTCTAAAAATCATCAAGGAAAAACAGCCACAGAGCTCTTTGAAATTAGCCTAACCATCAATAAATGTTCTAGACTTCAAGTACAAATGCAATTTAGATAAAACATTAACTGTGGCAACATATCTTCATCCTCCAGAGGTGCAATCTTTTATGTTTCAAAGGACAGCATTCTCAAATCAGTAACAACTTGTACTGCTGAGTGACATTAAAAACCTATTTAAACTTGATGGAACACTAATTTAATTGAAATATATGGGAATTTAAAATGAAAGATAAAAAAGCTCACGTTTCTGCTTCCTCCTCGTAATTTACCAGTAGCAATAGGTTTTCAATCCCATGGTACCATGACAGATTCCAAGCCACCTTAAGCATGTCTGACACAGGTTTCATAGTCAAGCAGTCAGAAGACAATGGCATCACAACAGAATTAGGGCTAACAACATGATGAGCAGTGATCCTGACTGGGAGATGATACCTAAAACCAATACAAATACCAATAATAATTTTTAAAAGTACTTGGTGAGGGTTTTTTAGTTTGCTTGGTTTTAAATTAAATCATCTATTAGACCTAGCTTTTAAACTTGAAAATAAAGTTTTTCAAACAAAGACTTGGGAGAAAAGCTCCGTGTTTAAGAATGTTGACAACTTCTGATGCTAAATCCAAGGTTACCCTTCATTCTCCCACCTCCGTACTTCAGGAAGAACACTAAATGGAAAGCAACAAAGTAAACTGCAAAATAAACAACACCAA
>VXAU01001615.1:17375-69782 GCA_013399695.1 Formicarius rufipectus | reverse complement strand
GTTGGTAGTCTGTGCTGTGGCTGTGCCCTATCTTCCATGGGCTTGTGGAATATGCATAAACTTGGCCCAGTAGCTACTGCTTTTCTGGATTTCAGCTGCGGCTGACACGCACATATTCCTGCTAACATCACTTGGATATGAAAAGTCTAAGAACTGAATTACATCCAGAGTATTCCTATTATACCATGGACAATAAAGTTTAGATGCTCTTTGCAATTGCGGCACAGTACATATTTGTTCCTTATGATGTGTCGTTTATAAGCCTATCTGTATTAACATTTACCATCTGTTATGCTTCTTACATAGTCAGATGATGTGGCTGTTAAAGATCCAGTATATTATTTCACCTGGCAGTTTTACCATCCTCGGTTTTCTTAGCATAAATCTCCCCTCATGTTTCTAAACATATCCTGCTAGTCTTGTTAACTGTATAATTGATTTTTATCACCTATCAGCTCCTACTAAATATGCATAGATGTATGTTCAAAGGTAAAATTCTCTCATTTTTCTCCAGTCTGAATATCTGTGAATTTTGGCTGCGTACATTTATTTCTCACCCTTAAGACAATGTTTATGAAAGGGAACTCTAATGCCTAGGGAACATATACAGCACAGCTTGGCAGGTACTCAGGTGATTATTCTAATTAGGAAAGGAAAGCCCAGTGCATAAAACACAGGTAAACACATTCAGGTGTAACTCCTCAGCTCTGGATTTAATTTTGTGACCATGTCCCAGTCTCAGGCATGTTTCATAGCTTTGAGATTTCAGTGGTTCTGTGCTGCCTTACACTTGCTGAAGATATGTCCCAAGGTATTCAACCCTTAGTTTTCAGAAGGTGGCTTTCACTTGTGGAGTCTACAGGACTTGCTCTTTTTTACCCTTTCCTACAACTCTCAGCACTTGGCCTGGTCAGCCTGTCGTCTCAGAACAGCCCTGTGTGCTAAGAGCCCTCTGTAATTATGGCACAGTGCTGGGCAGAGGTAGTTTAAGCCAAATCTAAGATGTTAGTTAGGATCTTGTTAGCATAGCAATGCTCATGATTACCAGCTTGGTATGAATTGCCCTGGAGAGCTCTGTGCCAGCACTGAATGCTGCCCCCCAGCACTGGAACTGGCTCATGTGGAGTTATTTCAGTTCTCCCTGCACAGCACTGCTTTGTCTGTATTGAAACAATTTTTTACCTCACTGCTAACTTTGCTTTTAATCCCTGGCTCAGCTTGTGCTTTCTTAATTGCTATCCGTTTCTCTGCCTCTCCTGGGAAAGATCATCCTTTCAAGCCTGTAAATATATGGAAGAGGGTTTATGATGTCATGTGTAACAGCAATTTCTTTCTGTTGGGCAAAGTCAATTCAACTCTTAGTATTTCTTAACCAATATGTTCCAAGATAGATCTTACTGCAAATTCTTAGGACAAGCATACAATAAAGTTGAGATATAAGGCACAAGAGTAAACTCAAATACAAGATCCATGTTGCTATAAAAGTACTCAATAATAAAAAATGTCCATTCCAAAGATGTTTGTTTGAGCAATTACTGTTTCAACTCCATGCCTGTTGCCAAGATGTGTTCCATGAAGATGCCAAATGTAAATACACTTGCTCTTTTAGGTTTATGGTAAGTATACAATATCAATTCAACTCTTGGGTCTATTCTTTTTCTCTTGCACTATTATGCTCATGTGTTATGAGTTTGACTGGATGCTTTTTCTTTTATTTTATTTCCATTAGGCCAGATGTCCATGTTTGTAAGAGATATTTGAAAATGTGAGGCAGAATGACAAGGTCTGGGACTGAGGATGAACCTACAGTTCAGGAAAAAAAAGAAGTTTTTTCTCAGACAGAAAGATTAATCCTTTTTCCTTAGGGAAAAAAAATCTCAATCTGCTCATTGGTATCTGTGCTGGCCTCTGTCATGTTGCTAAACTAATGATCATGACATGATGACCATTAAGTCAAGGTAACTGAAACTGCCAAGTTCATATGTCCTCCTTTTCCCTCATATGTAAACTAGACATATGGCTAGTTTCAGCTGAATATCCAGTAATAATGCTTCTGTAAAACTGATGTTAAAGGAATAGAAGAAAAATGACTGGAGCTTGCTGTCACATGCTTCAGGCAAATGGTCTTTCCCTGGGAATGTTGATATGTTTCTGAGACACCCATTAGCTCTTCCTAAGCTCTACAATTATTTTCTTCTGCATGAGAAATAAAAATAAGTCTATTGAGGAATTTAACTTCTCAGCTCATTCCTGAAGCAGGCATCACTCATATTTAAATACATACATAATTAATGTCTGTTTGGATTCTGTATTTAGGTTTTATCTTACCAGTGTCATTCCTGTTTGGTTCTAGCTGTACTTAAACAAAGAAAACCGGTGAGCTGATGCCATCAAAGTGAGTCAAGCCTAGTGTACATTTTAACTATGGAAATATGTCTGATTTCCTCCGTATTTAATTTGAGTAAGTATAAGTATTTTGATCACCTTCCAAAAAAATGAGATAAACTTACCTAACTAATAAAAAGATTTAAAGACAAATAATGAGGTATAAAACTCATAAATGCATACACCCACATTGTACCTACAGTATCTACCTACATTGGAGTGTGTAGGAGGCCTCACACTCACAGATGTTTATTCTCTTTATCAGTCAGATAGTTTTCCCAATGAAAGCAAACTGAGATCTGAAGGGAGTGTAGATGGTTGAAATCTGAAGAAGTAGAGTGAATCTCCTTTTATATCTACCAACTACTACATGAATTTAATTCTAACAATTTCAGTAACTGTTCTTCTACCCAGGCAAGAGTAAAATTTTTGATTTAAAAATTTTTACAGAAATGTGAATTTCCACTTTAGCTCAGCAATAAGGGTAAGTAGCTAGTCTGAACAGCATTTGGCAAAAACAGCTTTCTGGATAAAACAAAAAAGAAGCATTTATTTGGAATCACCTTTCAGGTTTTTAACCTTCTAGTATTGCGTGGCTTAGTAGTATAAACTTACTGATTTTTCACTCACCATAACTTATCTGAATTTTTAAAGATTCATTACTTCTGTCATATCTAAAATTAGACTCTGTTTATTTTTAGAAGGAAATGCAATTTCTCTTCTTGTAGTGTGCTAATTAGGGCTATGTGTGCTCTAAAATACGTATCATTGTATTATTTGTGTATATAGATAAGCATAGAAAAGTATTCTAATTTCTTTTTCTTATTTTTAAATACAACAAACTGATCCATTTATATACTCTTATTTGCTGTGAGTAGAAATTGATGTTTCCCCCCCCCTCAGCAGACTGCTTACATAGAAGAACTGGTTTTTTTTCCTAGCAATTGCTCCTCTGTCTTACTGTGACAGTTTTAGTACAGAGTATGGGAAGGACTCATCATTCAGGCTAAGCCCACTTGTTAAACAAGTGGAAAGTTGAATGTACCAGTAAACCTTGTTCTGATTCTGCAAACATGGACTGCTAGAGCACAGCTTATATTGACCCTTCATATATACAATATAATAGGATGTGGATTCCTCAATTAAGTAAGAGAGATTTCCAGTATTACATAGGAAGCACACAGGCCAAGCTCCCTACTGTAACCTAACTTTGTAACCTACCATATATTGACTCCCACTGTTGATCAATACAGATCTTTGTTTAGGCAGATGTTTTCTCAGAGATTTATAATACCACTGTTTCTATTTTGCAGTAAATTCTGGATGAAGAGAATCATAAAGTCAGATAAGATCTCCCAAATAAAGGACTGATGATGCATTGGGCAAGAAAGTGGTTTGTGTTTTTTTTTGTTTTTCTTTTTTTTTTTTTGGGGGGGGGTGTGTGTGTTTGGTTTTGTTTTGTTTTAATTTTGGCTAATACCTAGACTCATTTTTAAGAATGCAATATGGTATTGTTCCAATGGTCAGCAGCAGACCTCCCTCTGAAGTTAACAGAGGAAATGTTCTGGTTTTATGAAATGTATTTTATGTAAAATTCTTGAAAAGTCAAAAAGAGCCATCTGAGTTTTTCTTTGAGGTTTTGAGAGCAGGCCAGAATTAAAATATGACTGTTAACAGCTCCAGCAATTGAGATACTTCCTGCAGCATAAATTCATGGCTATGCCGGATTCTATCACCAGAGTTTGCAGAGGTATTTACTGTCAGGTTAAAAGTCCTGCACTGGTGTTCGTGAATGTTGCTTCTTGGGTGGGAAGAGGGTCAGAAGGAAGTATTTGCATTAAAAGTGCCAAACTGCAAGTGTGTAAGAAAAGGTGTGGAGTTTTAAAAATAGTTTTTGTGACTTTAAAAAATATTTTCTATTAGTAGTTTTAGCCAGAATTTTTTGTAGTGATTCCCAGCAGGCCAGTGTAATTGTGGCTGCTCCTATATTAATGTTTCAGAATATCCAATTCCTAGGTAATGTTACTGCAGAGACTTAACTGCTTAAGGGAATACTTCATCTTTCTGCATGTGTGATCTATTTATTGTGTCTTTGCTGGTGAACCAGGATTAGATGTCAGTCTTGTTAGATGCACCTGGTTATTAACCCATGGAAGGCAGAGAGGGCTGAAGTGTAATGTGTAGTAAAATGTGTCACAAATCTGGAGGAAATGGAATACATCAATTTCACTACTCAAGGAACTACTAGTGCATTCATATTTCAGTGTATTCAAGCTTTATTACTGCTGCAGTTTTTTACTTGGACAGGAAAGTGTTTGGTTTTTTTGTTTGTTTTTGTTTGTTTGTTTTATTTTTGTTTGATTTGTTTTTGGTTAACAGATTGTTTTTATTATAGTTCTTAAAATTGCCAGGAGAATAATCTTAAGAACTCTTAGAATTGTAGAATTACAGAATTGTTTGCATTGGAAGGGAACTGAAGAATCATCTAGGTTCAAATACCCGTGCCATGGGCAGGGAACCTTCCACTAGGCCAGGTTGCTCAGAGTTCCATTCAACCTGACCTAGTTACCTAATCAGGACTTGTTAGGTTGACTTCTTTTTTGCGGAAGTAACAACTGTTTGTTTGTTTGTTTGTTTGTTTGTTTTTTCTCTATTCCAAATACTCCATTTCTTGTGTAATCACAATATGTTTCTCACATACTGTGTTGCTTTATAGCACATTTTACCACAAATTTCAGTATATATTTTGCAGCTAGCAGTTCAAGTGTATAACAATGTAAATCCACGTAGTCAAAGATGAAAATAATGATAGTTACTACCTTGGAAGTGCTAGGAATTGATATAGTCTTAATCAACTGGTATGATTTATTCTTTAAAAGGCAATATAAGCATTCTAAACTTAGAGAAAAATAATATCAACTGAAATAATACTGGCTCCTGTAATGTGGCAGATATTTTTTCCCAATGATTCATATTTATAAGAAAATCACTGTTCTGAAATATTAATCAAGAATATTATTTGAGTGTTTATGAAGAACTGTTCTAAATCTCTTTGACAGGGCTCTTCAAAATACACTTTTGAAATTTCCTGCTAATGACATCAACAAATTGTACAGTAGGTGTATCCAGATACTACTTTATTATGATACAAGTGCATCCGGAGGCTAAAAATTTTGGAATGAATTTCTGTTCATCACTTTGTGCAGCCATAAGGGCGTAAGTGGTATCTGGAGAGATGTATGATTTAGTATTTCTTAAGCAAATGCATAGATAAACACCTAATTTTAAACAAATGGTGTGTCAGTAAACTTGTTTAGCATACTGGGAAAAAAATGGCATTAACAGAGAATGCTTATAACAAAGGTTTTAAAAGGTGTGTTGAAGTGATATTTTGAGAACTGCTAGAGAGTACTGTTAAGGAAAGGGTCTTATTTCAATACTTACTCAGAGTTTCTGTTGTTAGGTCTGGTGTGAGTCAGCTCAAGCAGATGTCTAAGTGCCTACTTGCATAAACCTACCTGGGACTGCTCAGATTCTTTAGGTTGTTCCTATGTTATTAAAATGGTCTAGATGAAAATCTAAGCCCTGAGCCCTACACTCTTAGTGTGAGCCTTGGGGCTATAAGGCTATGATGAAGTTTAGAAGCTCATGATTGTTAGTGAACATAATTCCATTAGCCTTGTTTGGAACAAGTTATAGCTGTGCCACCCGAACAAGCCTTGTGTGTGGGCCAAACAATTAATTGCTGTAGTTTCTAGGTACTTGCACAAGTATCCATGGAGCCTGGAAAAGAAACTGCTCCAGGAAGTCACCTGGACACTCAGAACACCTCAATAACACTTTCCTGTCTCATCACTGTAATCTTCACTTCCATTTTAAATTAAAAACATTCTAATTCTTCCTCAATTACAGAGTGAAAATGGATCTGCTACAGTGGCATATTCTGTAAGCATCATTAATATCTCATAGCAGCTCAGCCTTTAATGGGTCCCGTTCTATCAGCGACCCTTTTTTTTTTTTTTTCCCCCCCTCATGTATTCCTCTTCCCAGCACATGGTCTGAGGTACTTATGAAGTTAGATGATATCCTGCATATCCATGTACCGAGTGTTCCTTACACAGCCTGGTTTATCATTTCTCCACTGAAGTTACATTCTGCAAAGTCTTTTGCAATGATGTGTATGGTGTCCTTTTTCCTAAGGCTCACTTCTAGGGATGGGCTTCCCCAAGGATGAAGCTATCTAGTAACCAGGTATATCGGAAAAAGCTAAAAACAGGTTATCTAGAATGTAAGCAAAGTAAGATACTATTTTCTTCCCCTCAGACCTCCAGCTATGAGGGCTATGTAATTTGAAATAACTCAGTTTTGAATGGTTAGCTTCATAAAGGACTTTCCCTTTAGCTGCCTAGGGAGTACTTTGAAAACCTGCATTGAAAGGACAGAGTAGATTTGAGACGTAAATACCAAGATTGTCAGTCTACACTGTTAGTTGTTGCTGTTGGCTAGACTTCACGAACGAAGATCTTGGGATAAGCCTGCGCAATGGATTTTTTAGGTGAGGCACAGTGTGCGCAGAACTGGCCCCACCCCCTTTACTCCTGAGGTTCATCTTGCCACGGCCGAGCACGCTCGGATGGTGACAGCGAGTTCCTCCAGGATTCGAACCGGCGTCCTCAGAGGAGGAGCCGGCTCCACAGGCGGGGGCCTACGCCACTCAGCCAACGACCGCCACCTCACAAGTGTAAAACATTAAGGAAAAAAACCAAAAAACCAACAAACAGAAAAGCAGAAAAGCAATAATGTCAGGTTGTTGAGCAATCCTTGGAGCCCACATGGGTCAGAGCACCAGGGGAAGACCTCGCCTTATCCTCTCTGCCACTGAAACACTGTTAGTAAGACAGTCCTATTTAACTGAGTACTTAGCAGCTTAATTTCAGTACCTCAGATTACAGGCCATGGAAATGTGTTTGGACCTCTCAAAGTTTCTAGTCAAACTTTGTGCTCCAAGGAGGACTATTGTTAACATTAGGTCAGCCAAGGCTTTGTGTGGGCAAGTCTGAAAATCCTGCAGGGATGGAGATTCCACAATTTCTCTGGTTGCCTGCTCCAGAGCATGTGTCCTGCTCCTGTATTTCATACATATAGAGTCTTTTTAGAGCAAATAAAATTGCAGTTGTAGTTTAATCAATACCAAGACCAAAAATATTTCCCAGATGATAGACCAGGTACTATCAATTCACAGACATTTCAGTCTGGCATAATCCAGTGATGTTACTTAAGAAAGTGAGACCATGGCAGTGGGAAAGCTTGCTGGTTGATTTTTAAGGCCTTTGCATTATCTATTTCAGTTCTGAACTTTGACAAAATGTTATGAAACTTTAAATCCCATGCAGTTTTCTTTACTTTACAACTGGCAATATCAAACTGACATTTCTTAAATAAGCTGAGTGATGGTGGGAAAAGTATGTTTCAAAGGTATAAAAGATTTTGAGTATTGAAAGGAAAGGTATTTTGTTTCCTGTGCCAGCATGTATTGCAAGTATGAGAAAATCAAAATAGTTACACAAAATGTAAGATTTGTCTTGCCTTCTAAAAACAACAGTGAGACAACAGAAATAATTATTTCTGTAACTTTTTGTGCATTCAATACAACTTTCTGAAGAGATCACATGCAATTTACTGTGTAGGTCTCTGGAAAATTTTTGTATCCTGTAGGAAGGAGTATCTTTCTCTGACCTTGACAAACTGATCATAAACAAGGAATGCAATTTGTAACATAAAAAACATTGTTCCATTATGCATATTCATTTATAATGGATAACTGTCTTTTTCTTTTTCCTTTTCCTTTTTCCCTATTTTTTTTTTTCTTAAATGTATTATAATTCACATTTATGTGAATTCAGGAAATAATCTTTGGACTGAAAAATTTGTTGAGCTTTTTCTAGGCATCATTTCATGCCTCAGGGAGAAAATGGAGCAAAGTGCTTTAAAGTGCATTTTAAAGACTGCAAGCATTACAAGCAAAAAATTAGAAGCTTTGGTGATGAGATAATCACTATATTCGTATTTTCTTGTGGTGTAGCAGTCATTGTGCCCTCTGCATTTTGTTCATGTAGGAAATGTCAGCATTGTCCCACTATTCATCAAGGAGATATGTGTTTGTTTTTCCTCTCTGTGAAGGAACCAGGTCTTTCTGACTAGCTGAGTGGCTGCATTTGTGGGACTATCCCTGCTGCACTCATTTTTCAAGGTTATGGACTACAGTTTCTGTAACTGATTATCTTTAAGGATATGATCCAATCTTCATTGAAGCCAAAGAAGAAACAGGACTACTTGAAAGGGGTTTGTTGCTGTAAATGAACTATGTGCTCCCAAGAATAAAATGTAGTCCACTTCAAGGGTGGCATCCTAAAGCCTTTAATTTAAATTTTTTATTCTGCATCTGAGCAGATTGCATGTTTCAGATAAATGTGGAGAATATTTGTGTTGTTAAAACAGGACTATAATCCACCACAAAATTCTCAGCTTTTAATATTTAAGAGTAACAAATGAAGTGTATCCTTTACCCTAAAGTATGTGGCTGCGTTACCACAGTAGATTTTGTTAATTGTTGAAGTAAGTAAAATTACATTAGAATGCTAGAGGAACTACTGAAGTTTGCAGTAGTCATGATGAACTCAAGGTTTATACTAAATACAGAATAGATGGAAGATTTCCTGACATAATGATTGCCTGTGCATTAATAGTTGGTGAATATCTTTAAAGAGGCTCTTGTAAAAATACTGAAACACAAAACTGCAGTCCATATTTAATAACAATGGTATGTAGAGATTAATACATTAAAAAAAATTCAGTGCTTTAATTTACCTCCCTGCAATTTTTTTTTCAGG
This sequence comes from Formicarius rufipectus, assembly GCA_013399695.1. NCBI lineage: Eukaryota > Metazoa > Chordata > Aves > Passeriformes > Formicariidae > Formicarius > Formicarius rufipectus. Next base: position 60,507 of record VXAU01001615.1, on the reverse strand, counting down.
GGGAATGTCCTATACAGATGATGAAGCTGCCAAAAATAAAACAAATGTCACTAAGTAAAGCTCAGTGCATTGGAAATCTTAATGCATAAGCTGGGCCAAGGCAGAAAGGGCCGTATCCCTTTAATTTACTTTTTTGTGCTTAAAGATAACCAAGGTAATTAGTATATAGTAGCATCAATCTAACTGCCACATGGAAAAATGATACTTACAATGGATTTAAAAGAGAACAGAAAGTAGAAGAAAGAAAATTTCTTTTTTCTTTTTCTTTTCTTTTTTTTTTTTTTTTCCCTTGGCTCTATAACTTGAGAGAACTAACTACCTTAGAAGTTTGAACTGGTGGGAGAGAAGCATTGTAAAATGAGAGAGAGAGTGAAAGCCAAGCCACAAATAACTGTAATATCATGATCCCTTAAGCCCCATGGTTAAGAAAGGAAAAAAAAAAAATCTTGTTGAGAATTCAGAGCGGGCAGAGGAAATAAAATGGGTGAACCGCAAGATGGAAAACTGGTTCCAGACTATGACGTTCTAGTGACGCAAGCCGAAAAAGGTGCTGCGGCACAGCGTGTTCTCCTGAGACTCAGCAACAGTCATTTCTATAGGAGAAAAACCACATGAAGACAGTGAGTAAGGGAAATTTTAATACTAAAGTAGACTGGAAGAGACTGCAAATCCAAACTGTTTTCAGAAAGCTGTTCTGTGTCAGAGTGGAAAACAATGAACCCTTATCCACATGTGAAATGACTATAGAGCATGGACTGGGTGTTCTGCTAAAGAGCTGAGAAAGTAAAGGAAAAGAAGTGAAGGGGAAAAGATAAGTAATTCTGCAAAAAGTGAAAAAAAAAGAAGAATGCCTGAGTGAAACCAAATGATAGGAAATGAAATTTAATTAATGTGTTCACAATGGACATTGGTCAATAAAAGATAAGAAGTATTTATCATAATGAAGAATGGATCAATTCCTGGACCTATAGGTCAGTTAGCTGCAGATCTATCAAAACTGGTGTGAACCCAGAGATACCAAATCCTCTGTCAGCCATTATGAAGGAGTAACCTCTACTAAGTGATTTGTAATTAATTTAAAAAGTGTGGTAAATCATCCTCATCTTTAGATGCCAGCATGGGTTTAGTTGGTTAGACCATGGTGCTAATAATGCCAAGGTTGTGAATTAGATACCCATATGGGCCATTTACTTAAGAATTGAACTCAATGATGCCTGTGGGTCCCTTCCAACTGAGACTATTCTCTAATATGAATGTGGCTACCCAGTTTGGTTTTAATATAGTAACGGTGAGAGATGGTGAAGTGAAGTCTCTGGACTAGTTCCCCAAGCTCTCAGTTTGCTCTGGGATTGTAACCCCAAATCCATATAAATGAAGCATTTGCTAAAACCGGTATGTCTCCCTCCTTTGAAAGGTACTGCCCTATAACTTATTTTCTCTCTTTTCTTTCTATTCATTTCTTGATTGCCTGAGACTTCTCTTTTGGTTCTGAAGGTTAGAACTCACAACAAAAAGTTTAGTTGCTATATTCTTGATGCATATTTACCTCTTACTCTGAGATGGCAGATTTACACATGCTACGAATAACTTAATTGAATATTTCCATACTCATATCCTATAATGTTTGAGCACTATTATGAGCATATGGGATTTTCCATATTAAAGAAATGAATGATTTGTGCATGGCACCAAGAAATATATCTATGCCTAATACTTAACATTTGCATAAGTTCTTGGAACAAGTTTAAGATGCACATGAAGAACAAACTGAATCTGAAGTGAAACAAAGTGTTAAGAAGACTTAGTTCTAAAATTTGCTAGTGTTAGTGAAACATAAATTTTAGTCAACACAGTTTGCATTGATGATCTATTGTTCAAAAATAAGTATAAATTCCTGTAAAAAGCCTTTAATTCCAGAACTTTTCTATGTTTTAAAACAGGCAGGTACTTTTGTCTAAACTGATAGTTTTTCACTGACTGTTTTACTCATATGAGTAAGTAATTTCCTCTTATCCTCCCAAATCATCCAGAGATGTTGTAAAAAGTAGGTCTTTCCCCAATTCTGCAAATTTTTAAGCTCTTCAGCCTGTTGCTGCCATGGAGGGTCTGTATGCTCTGTCCACTTATGAGGAAAAACTATGAAGACTCACACACTGAAGACTGAGGATTCCTTATGATTCCTTCTTGACTGATGTACTAACCTAAAGCATATTGAATACAATTACAGCCTATGTATTCAGCTGAGTATGGATATAGCACAATTATTTCTGTTGTTATCTTCAAATTAAGGGAAGACTTGGAAAACAATGGGTTTATCAACATATGTTTAAGTGTCAGTCATAGCCCTTTCCTTGGTACAAGACAGAGCAAGGTCCAAATCTTGGGCCATGACTCTGTCAAAGCTGTGGAGTTATATTTACTTTCAAGGTACAATCACGTAAATGTGCCGGTAACTCTGAAGAGGAACTCTCTTAAACTTCCTTCCTGATTTTTGTTCATTTCAGAGCCTTTACCACTTCTCCATGCAATCTCAGTCTCCACATGGAAGCAATTGGAGTCTCCTGTTAGGAAGTCCACCCATTTCAAGAAGAAAAAGTCAATCATGCCAAGTGAAAGAATAACATATCTTACTGAGAGGACTTCACATAGCAATACATGACAAAAAAATTGGAATGATCAAAAGCCATAACCAAAGCTGGTGCTCATTCCCAGATCATTTATGCACTTTTAAAGTAGATACACTGCTTGTGGGTTTGATCCTTAAGTTTGAACCTCAGATGAGTGGACACACTGGACTCCTCAGTGAGCCTAAGTACACACTCAACTCAAAGAGAGAAACTTTAACTGAAGTTACTTTGTGTGATATCCCAAAAGGTGACACTTAGGCTAATGAGAGGATTAAATCTATTTATGTGTATAACTGCTTTGCTGGATTTAAATACTCTAGACTTTCTAGAGTTAAACTTCAAGATACTTGATTAATCATATTGAAAACTGAAATCTGGGTTGCAAATACAGAACAGTCAAGTAAATCTATCTTGATAAACAGCAAGAAAGAGAGGAATTATTTATGGGATTACTTGGAAGTTTATGTATATCAGTTAACTCAGCTTATGCATATAATTTTCACTCAGCCCTGGTGAGGCCTCACCTGGAGTGCTGTGTCCAGTTCTGGGCTCCTCAGGACAAGAGAGACATGGAGCTCCTGGAGCACATCTAGAAGAGGGCAATGACAATCAATAATGGACTGGAGCATCTCTTTTACAAGGAAAGACTGAGGGAGGTGGGCCTGTTCAATCTTAAGAAGAGATAACTGAGAGGGGACCTCATCAACCTGTATCAGTATCGGAAGGGGGGTTGTCAAAAGGATGGACCAGACTCTCCTTGGTGTTGCTGAGCAATAGGACAAAAGGCATTGGGCAGAAACGGATGTATGGGAAGTTTCACCTGAATATGAGGAAGAACTTCTTTACTATGTGGGTTATGTGCACTGGAACAGGTTACCCAGAGAGGTTGTGGAGTCTCTGACACCAGAGATATTCAAGAAATGACTGGATGCAATCCTGTGTAATGTTCTCTGGGATGTCCCTGGTTCATCAGTGAGGTTGGACGTGATGACCCACTGTGGTCCCTTTCAGCCCAGCCCATTCTGTGATTCTGTAACTAGTTCCTTGTATAGTGTCAATTTAAACTTCATAGTTAGTAAGTTATTGCTAGATTTAACCTCAGTGGGTTTTGTGTTATGAACACACCTTAGGAATTAAACAGAATACATAAGACAGATTACTGAAGTAATGCCAAGTGAAATAAACTTTTTTCCCTGTAAAATATATGGATTTGTCATTATAAAATGAAAGTGCTTAAACATAAATGAAGTTCATCTCACATTTGTTCAGTATGTCATATGAAAATGTTTTGTTTTATTCAACTCTTAGTAAACTAATTTATTTAAATCAATAATTAACACACTATGCAAAGAAATGGAATCAATAAAATTTTCATCATTTTAACTAAGTTTTTATGTCAGTGTTTTTACTCTGACTCATTTAATCTTGGTAAAGATAAAAGGAACCCTTTTTTAAACTATTAATTTGCATTTTTATCAGCTGAAATGAATGAGAAGAGAATGTATTTGGCAGAAATCAATATCAGAGTGATTTATGGGAGTTTTAAATCACTTGATACTGTATCTGTTTATTATTCTGTACACTGTCAGCTGAAAACACTTTAATTATGAGAAACTCAAAAAGGACAGGATATGTGCTAGAATGGAATCTTAGCTAGGATTCATGACCATTATAGCAGAGGGCAGAGAGAGTGAGAAAAACTAACCAGTAATTAGTTTAAGAACCTCATGTACCGAACAGGTCTACACACTAAATATGAGAAGTAGCTATTAACACTGTTCTTGGAGGAGTATGGAAAGGAAATCCTTTCATGCCTAGTGCACAAGGAGTTCAAATTCTTTAGATTTGCAATGGGGGACAGCCAACAATTCTCTACGATAAGGAAGAAAGACCTGTATCAAGTAAGTGTTTGTCTATGAGAATGAAATTTGTAGAACTGCATAATTTTCAACTACATTAAGATGCTGCATAAATAGGAAAGCACTCATGAGCAATTTAATTGAATTCATGAGAAAGACTCCTGCTCACCTGTCTATGCTTTATTAAATATAACACTCAGAAGTTTTCATTAGATGATGTTCACTTATTTTTTCATAGCATTAGATAGCATGACTCATGATCAGCATAATATAAATAAAAACGGGATCAGGGATTTCTAATTTATTTAATGATAAAATTAGTTTAATAAATTTTATAGTTAACCAGCAAAGTTTTATTTTAGTAGTTAAGAACCTAAAAAGTGTTTAATTATGAGTAGTCATTTGCAATTGTGTTAAATGTTTTAATGACACATAAAACTTGTCAGTACGTGCTAAATAGCAGGCAGTTTATTTTAAATCCTTTTGCCTCATGTATTTCAGGATGAAGTCACATAAACAGATACTGTTATATCATAGAGATTGTCTAGGTTTTTTGGTTGCCAAGATTTTCAGTCCTGAAGGTCTCTTGCAACAGCTCATGGTAGAAACCTCACACACACATGTATAGTATACAACACTCTTGGTATTAAGCAGACACATCACTTTATGTTGTAGAATGCAGAGGCAATAGCAGACTCTCATATAAGATGGAACTCAACAAGGTAGAAAAAGTACTCATGAGGCAACTTGACTGAAAACACTTCTCTAGTTACGTAGTACAGGTAAAGTTTGCCCTATGGATGTTACTTTATGTTACTCACATCAAATTTCAGACATCCATCCATCCATCCATCCATCCATCCATCCATCCATCCATCCATCCATCCATCCATCCATCCATCCATCCATCCATCCATCCATCCATCCACCCCAAAATGTACATATAGCTGTTTATACAAAATAGTTTTGAAAATTTTCAAAAACCTAAAAGTGGAATATTACTAGAGATTATAACAGGCTATAAGTTATTCTGGTAAACACAGGGTTTACAACTGCTGTGGGATTGAAAGGAGCTGATGAGGAACCATATTGAGCTAAAGATTTCCTTGTTCATTGCAGATGATCTTTAAGGGTCCCTTCCAACCCAACTTAATCTATGATTCTACAATTCTATAATTTTATGATTCTATTGAAAATAGTTTAAATTCTTCAGTCAGTTCCTCTATTGAAATAATATTTGAAATTTAAGCAGTTGTTCAATCTCACAACTCATACAAGCATCAGGCACTGTAAATTATTTTTAATGTCAGTATCTTTATGGTTAGTAAGTGAACTTATTACATAAGATGAGAGAAACTTTCATGAGAAAAAGTTCCTTCAGAACTCTATGCTTATCATGTGTGCTACTGTCTCATTCTTACCCTTTCTGTAGACCTGGAGAAAACTTATCATGACTTTGAACTTTTCTTTCCAGCAGTGAAATCTCCTCAGAAATTAACCTTTTTACTGTATTATTTAGGCTTGAACTTTATTTTGTGTCATCTTACTTTGTCTATTATATTGTTTTCAAAAATAAATGAAGAATTCCTTGGCTGGAGTTTAATTCCATATACTCTGACTGCCAACTTCTTGGCTCTTGGTATCAATTCACAAGAACTGTTCTTCAAGAATTTTAAGTACTTCCTTCAGAAGTATGGTTTCTAGAAGTGAATTATTGCTTTAAATCACATTGTAACCATAGTTCCATGAAAAAAGCTTTAATTAGCCAGTCTTCAATTGGTGCATATTTCACAGGGATGGGAAATTAAGCATTATGCTTTGTGTATACTTATTTCTCAGATACCTCTAGTAATTCAATATTTTTTTCAGAAGTGTTTTTTTATTTCATGACTATAATACTCTATTACCAGATACCCATTTAGAAGATCAAGTGCTCTCACTTCTGTATCCTGCATCCTTGGGCATTGTCTGTCTGTTTCGGCATGGCAGCCTTGCTGTGTCACAACCCCACTTATGGTGTTTCATTGGCTGAGAATGTAGAACATGTGGTTTTGGCTGGAATCATTCCTGAACTAGCTGACACATTGTTGAGAGCGCCAGGGGTATTTTTCTGCTGTGTCATCCACTGACCTCAGAGACAGGAGTACTGAACCAGTTCTCCCGTACAATTGGTAATGGTTGTGTTATGGTTTTGCTTGGCTAGAAAACTCTCTGGGAGCATCACCATTCTGTCCTGGCAGAACAAAGCATGAAATGTAACAAATGACTTGGATAACCTCTAGTCTCTGTGTGTGCATGGTTTTTTTTTCCCTAAAGAAACAAATGGAGTGGTGCTTTACACATCACTACAACTGTTCCTAAACTAAGACTGATTCATAATCCACTGTAATCAGTTTTAGGACTCTCCTCTACTTATGGGTCAAGCACCAGGGCACCCTCAGCGTGAATTGGAATAGCTAACAGTGCTCTAGTTCCTGATCCTCAGGAGGGATAGAGGGGGTTCCATGCATTTTTGTCCTACCTATTCTATATGTTCTCTTCTACTTACTTCATTTTTCCTTCATTTTCCTAATACAGGAAAAGAACTGGCACAAATATAATTAAACATTATTTTTCATATTTTTTCTTACATTGGGTTTTTTCCATCTGCTCTGCTGCCTTCATTTGTCATGCTATTGATTTACAAGCTAAACATTCAATCATAATATTTTCCAATAGCCATTGAAATTCTTCTATAGTCTCCAGGGCCCTCTGAAATACTTCTGAATGCTGCATAACCACTTGTTACTGTGTGGTAAAATAGCGTTTAGTAATTCTGCTGTCTCCTTGAAAGATTTCAAAAACCCACTTAATCTTATGTGTTAGTTAATAAATCATTAGGACATATGTCTTGCACTAGGCAGATTAGTAATTAATTTATAGCCATTATAGTCTGTTGTATCAGCAAATAAAATTATAGATAATATGTCTCTATGTCCATATGCTGTTTAATGTTTATACGTCTGAGCTTACAATAACTTTACTTACAAGTTTAGTCCTTGCTGTTGGGATAAAAATCTGTGCTGGAGAGTATTGTGAATACATGGTTGAAATGAGTAAGTTAGATATGTATGAGAACATTAAATGGCTAGGACTGTTCTCTAGCACTAACTTGCATGAAAAAAAGCAGATAGTAACAGCATAGGAAAGTGAATCCTTTCTTGGTTGTTCACTGGGGCTGTTTAATTTATGGGCATACATGTGGACCACTTGACCAAGCTCTTGTTTAACACCTGAATTCCACTCTGAGCTATTTAAAAATTGTTCCATTAGTAATGGATTCTGGCATTTGACCTAATCCTATCAGTACTGGAGACTTACCAGAAAAGTAATTATTAACTTATGTTAAACAGAATTACAGGCGAGCTGAGTCTCCATCAACAGCAACACAGAAGAGAAAACAGTTTAAACTGCAGAAGGTACCTTTTGCTAAGCTCAAAAAAAGGCAAGAAACAGGGAATCTATCCCTGTTGGGAAAGAGTTTGAAGAAGAAAATACTTGAAGTAGTAATGATTTTCCCAGTCAAAGTCTGGGCCACACAGTCAGCCAAAGAACAATGAATCAATACAATATATCATGCTCTGGACAACATAAGTAAAGGAACTCTCACAAATGACGTCAATCAGGATTTTGACATTAAAGTGATTTAAATCCCTACTCGGCACATGATTAACTTCAAGTCTGTGAGTCAGTCAAATGAATTGAGATTAAAATTAGGCAGATTTTGCAGAAAACTGGTCAAAAACACCATTTATTTTCATATTAATTAATCCCATTTTACATCACACCCACCCTTATTTAAAATGCAAAAACTTTCTTACTGTTTGTGGCTAAGAGACGTGCTTTTTTTTTCATTGTACAGATTGTGTCTTTCTACACCCTTATGCTTAAATAACATATAGAGAAGATATTTATGTATGAAGGGTGTACGTGGATGTTGCATTACCCCCTTCATAATTAAATACGAAATCTTTATGTCTTCAAGCTGTAAACAGGAATTTCTCTGTCATGCCAGCACTGATCTTTGTAAATGCTGTTTGTGCCTCAAAATGCTTTGTGGGCTACCATGGCCTGCAAAGACTCCACTAGTGTCTGGCTCAGAAGCCATGACTTTTTTGTCACTCTAACAAATCTAGTGTAGAGAAGAGTGACCTTATGAAACTCATTTCTAACTCAGGCATATTAGTGTGCTGCTAGTGTAGCTCTCATAATCCATTAGAAACTATTTTTGTTTTTACTTTTGTTATTGATCCTCTTGAACCTGCTGTATGAAACAGATGTCTTCTCCTTTGTGCAGCAGGTATTGCTACTGAGTGCTGTATTTGAGTCATTGCTTCTTTGCTTGTCTCAGCTGGAAGATGCTCTTTGTGTATCTTGTAATGACGTGCCCTGCTGACTCATTTGATTCAATCTTTTGTAAAGGACAGTATTGCTCTCTTCAGTTAGTAAATCAGACCACAATGAGCTGAGGGCTGTACTCACTAGCTTTGTAAACAAATGCTGCTGGGCTGAGATTTTTATCTGCTTTTAAAGCCAGTTCTATATATTTAAATATGGGATTCACTGATTATTGCCTAGTAAGTGTTATGTGCAAATAACTGTGTGACCATGCCTAAAGATGATCTTTATGGTCCTTGTTGGAGCAATGCCCAAGAAGCAGGACAGGGGACAAATAAATGGTTTTTCTTCCAAGCAAATGCTGTGAAACTCAGCAAGATGAAGAAAGGGAGTTAGCTGCAGCATGCACTCAAAATTCAGTCAGCACTGAAGATTCAGTTCTGGCAGGGAATGCACAACTCTCAGATAGAGCCCAGTAACCAGGTAGCTATGGTACAGAAAGTTGAGTTCTTTATGTGTAGTGGATCCCTGTATCTCCTGTTTTGAAAATAATACCTTCCTATGGAATCTGATAAAATTAAGCTAAAAGTTTATGGGACTTCAGCTTCTTTTACTGTCCCTGATATTGTCACTGATTCAAAGAAAAACTAAAAGCATTCTGGAATGCTTTTTTTCTGTAGTTTTGGCAGCATAAATAGTGTTGTTGAAGCTCTCAGTCTGCTAAATGTCTGGAAGACCATGTAGATATTACACATAATTAGAGCAGCCACTTCCCTTTGTGTCTGATCCAGCGACCCAGTATGATTTGTGCAATCTAGTATGGCAAGAACTAACATGACACATCTGAGGAAACGTGAGACTAACCTCACAGCTAATAAAATTAAATACAGTTGATCAAACAAAAACATCTGCAAATATTATTTTTCTTGTCTTTGATTAAGCGTGACACAGACAAAGACTGAGAGGCTTGTAAAGTCTAAGTAGTGCCAGATCTAATAAAGATGAGTAGCATGGGTACCAGGATGCAATCAGCTCCTTTCAGCCACTCATTTTTGCCTGTGTAATAAACAGGCCAACTTCAGAACAAGCGTTTCCTTCCACCAGCACAGAAGTGAATAGTATGATGAGGGCTCTGTGGGTGAAGGCCATGCACCACAGCACCTGTACCTTTTCCACTAGGAGAAGCAATAATGGTAGCCCTTTACTCACCTGAAACCCCAAGGAAACATTGTTCCCTGCCCCACTCTTAGCTCAGGGGACCTTTCAACTCCAGATTGCAATGTAAGGCAACAAAAAATGAGACTCTGAGACACTGGAGTAAAAGGCAATTCCCTTCCACTAAATTTTTTTTAACAGAAGAGGAAGTACATGATATCTGCTCTGTGCAAGACCAAGATGATCTCTGCTGCACACCTGCTGTTAAGTGGCTATTTGAGGAAATAGGTAGATGGCATCATGCTGGGCTTTCAGGAAGTGTGCTGCAATCTGACTTCACACTGGTGCTTTAGGATAGAAGCTTTTGTAAAAAAATGTTGAAGCAGTTTGCATCAGGCTACAAGTCATGCTTCTGCAGAGTGTGGAAGATGCTATAGCTTTTTAGCTCTGCCAAGAGAGACTCAAACCAACAGTGCTTGCCCCTCAGCGTAGTACGTCAACTTCCCAGCTCACCTGGAGCTGCTTTGTGACCCACCTATAAGATAAAGATTCAGTGACCAAAAGTGTTTCTTCTTTGTATCCAAGTGATCACATGCCATTTGGCTACAAAGAAAGAGAAATAATTTGGATTTCGAACCCCTTCTCCAGGAATTTTTATATATTTTGCAGAGAACTAAGGAACAAAAAATGATAGGGACTTCAAGAAGAGAGATTATCTAGTGTTACTGACAGACACACATTTTTAAAAGCTGCCAGTGGCAAAAAGACCAATCTCTCCTTTTGCAACTTATTCCAATACTTCATTTTCCTCAGTGTTAGAAAGACTTTCTCCATATTTAACCTAACTCTTTCTTTCAACAAATTATGTCCTTTTAAAAACTATTGTGACCATTGAAACAGGCCCTTTCTTTTTGCAGAAAACTGGCATGTATTTAGATTGTTCTTACTTTCTACTTCATATGCTACAGGTTAATCAGTCCTATCCTTTCTCATATTTGTTCTTTCTATGGATATAATAATATTGTTTTCTTTTTTGTGAGTCCTGTGCAGCTAATTCAGTTTTTGAAGGGCAATTCAGAGGACTGAATGCACTGTTCCATCAAAGGCCTGACCAGTGATAAGTAAAGCAGAAAGCAATACTTGTGGAAAAACATTTAAGTTTGCCTGTTTTTTTGCAAGAGCATTACTTTGTTGACTCATATTCATCTAGTGATTCATTACAATCTGTTCTTGGACAGAACATATAAACAAGGTTAATCCCTAAGGATAATCTTATATGAGACTGTCCTATATATTGAGTTTTTCCCTTCAAAACTTCCAGAGCTTCTAACTCATAGAAAACCATGATGGTGCTTAGCTTTAGACTAAATGAAAAAAAAATAATTGTTCTTTTCTCAGTTCACGTACGGGAGTCAAAGGTCTGTAGTGTCACTTAGTCCTTGTATGTTATATCACCATGAGCATTATTTTTCCTTATGTAAGAGTAAAAATTGTCAAACTCGATACCACCCTGCCTACTGAAAACACTATGCTCGTGAGTTTGGAAGCTGATCAGCTTCTTTTAGCTTTTCCTTTGCCTGGTAAAGCAATGGGCTATGGAAAACATGCACATTTCTGAGTCTAAATTTTAAACTCAGAATTTCTGCAGAATAGAAACAGTAGGAAAAGCTGTCCAAGTTTTGAAAATGTACTCTTTTTTTTTTTAATTTTTACTTTTTTCCATGTTTTTAAGACAATGATCTGTGCTTATGTATAAGATCTTATTATTTGGAATCTTTGTATCCCATTATTTTCTATTCTATTCTGTTATATAAATAATATGTATAAGATCTATTATATTCCCTTAGTATAAGATCTTAGCAGTTAGTGATGGTTTCTGCAAAAGTGCGTCCAAGCTACTTGATCCTTCATGTAGTACACTGGAGACAATCAGAGTAGTTAAAAGGCCTCAGCACTTTTTTTTTCTATCTTTCTTCCTGTCTTAGAGACCACACTAATACTTATTACAGCATTAGCTGCAGGTTGGAAGCCTAAAATATAGGTGTTTAGAACTATAATCTTTACAGTTGGTGAGGGTTTGAAGCTTAGTCAATCCTGTGAGGAATGCTAGCAAAGCTCTGTTCTCGTAGTAGCCATGTACCTCATTTCTAAACTCTGCGAAATGCCTCAAAGTTTAGATTTCCCTTTTCCGTTTCTCCAGAATTACATTAATTAAAGAAGTTTTAAATACTTTTCTTAAACACATACAGACTTCTACAGATTCATACTAATTTTACATTGAATGTCTGCAAGACCAGAAAAAAGTAATGAAAATGTTTTATGATCTCCAGATGCTGTAATCTTCAGTTCATATAGACAGGATCATTTGGAACAGTGCCAGGACTGCTAATAGGAAAATTCCTTTTGTGTGTTTATTTGATCACTAATTGCCTGATATGCTTGGCATTGTAAAGCCAGTACAGGCTCAGAGTATCATGCAGACATAGTTTTCTGCTTCAAGACCTTAATTTTGAATAAAAATCCTAACACTGCCATCATTCTTTTGAAATGCTTGAAGTCATTTTGTCTTACTAGGTGGGCTGTATTAGATCCATTTTGTCAGCTCATTCAACAGGAGTTCAGACTGATAATTGGCTACTAACCATAAGTTCTTTAAACATGGACACTAACTGCATTTTTTCAAGAATCAGCAGGTAGATTCATAGATCTTCGTGATTTACACAACCTCTCAAAACAACGCTAGATTTGAGCAGCTAATGTACTTCAGTCACTTGATATGAAACAGCAGATTCAAAAAACTACAGTAATGGTGGAAAAGAGTCCAGAATTTCTACTTGAACATACTAATTTTATTACAATAATTTCAAGTGTATAGAAAGTAAAGAAGCAATCAATTGTGGTTGTTTAAGTTAGCAAAATGTTTTTTGTTCTGCCAACTTTTCCAGGCTTTCCTGAATTGCAGGTGGCATAATGTATAAGCACTGTACTGAATATTTGTATTTATATAAAGTTAAAGAGATATTCAGAAAAGGTAGAATGATCTGAGATAATTTGAGATTGATAATGGCATTATGAAATAATAAAAATAATAGACATTTTTAATTAAGAGAGTAAAATTACACCTTCATATCTCGAATGGGGAAAGTAGGTTTCTAAAATAATTTATGGGTAAGGAATTTATCTGCGATTATATTTGTCCCAGGAAATTGTGGTTTCCTCATAACTTAGAAAAGGACGTTTGTCTAGTCAAACTCTTGTTTGGCAAATACATAATAAAAATGAGTCCTGCAGAAAAAGTGCACTGAATCCTTCAAATGCAGTCTTTAGTTCAGAGAGGGTGTTTTTCTGTTTTGAATTGAAAATCCCAGAAAAAGTCATAGCTTGGTGAATCTGAGACAGAAGTATGTATTTTCAGATCTCCCCATCATTTAAGATGTTTAGTCTGTTTCTTCTTATTAAGCTTATTTTCCTGGCCAAACACAACTAGGAAACAACACACCCTTTGGCAATTCAAATATAAAGAATCCAGGAAGTAATAGTGGGGAATAGTAGGATGTGGTGTGACAAATTGTATTGTTAGCTATGGATTCTAATTAATTTTTTTATAGAAAATCTAGAACTAATACTTGTCCATTCTAGAAAGCTTATATTTTGATCCTGTTGTAGAAATATTTGTAATTGTATGTGCTGCTTATATTAAAATAGTACGGAAGGATAAATTCTGAATTTAATTACTATGGTGTGAACCTTACACAAGCTTTAATACATTCCCTAGAATCCTTCTCTCTTTATAGAGACAATACATTAAAATTCGTATTGAAATGTGTGACGGGAAAGTTTTGGTAAATCACAAGAAAATACCCAGCGACAAAGTTTTTGTTAGATATTTTTATATTATGCAGACTTTACTACTGGGAAAAGAATGGCAAGGTTTCCCTTACCTGTTTGATTTAGCAGGTACGTCAGAGCAGGTGGATGAATTTAAGTGTAAAAAAAACATTAGACAAAGCAGGTAGACTGGGTGCGAGGACCAGGTATCATTCACCTGACAACACTGAATAAACTGAGATGTGAAGTTGCAGCTGGTCAAGGTTGCTGCCACAGCTGCAGCTCCAGAGCAGGGAGTAATCCAATACTGCGTAATCCTATCTGCAAAAAGAGTATGGAGCAGTCCAGTGAAAGTAGGTCTATAGGCATGTGTATCTGTGTGAAATCTATTGTTGTATGCCCAGAAGGTACTGCATCTGTATTTCAGGGTTAGAAGCTGCTGATGTATGCTAGGGGATGACCAATCCTGTTTTCAATGTATGTATGTCTCCTAAAATTCTTCAGTGATTTTTTCCATATCTCAATGCAATAATAATTCTGCAGAATTTATTTAGAGCTGTAGGACAGGTTGTTTCACATATTAATAAATAACTTCAATAAATATTGTTCAATAACAAGACATGACAGATTCAGACTTTGATATCCTATGACTTAGTATTCAGTTTTTTTATTTTGTACTTAGAAATAAGGCATGGATGTATAAAATAGACAAACAGAACCAAAACAAAAATAGACAAGGATTTAAAAAAATTAAAAAAAAAAAAAAAGAACCTCTATAATTTTCTAACACATGTGGCAATAATTAACTGTACATTTTGGCAGTAGCTTTCCCTGCTTAGCAAAACTCTAAAATGAGATGTTCTGGGTATTTTCTCAAGGGATAGGAATGCATCTCAGTTATTTGAATGTTGATAACACTATCAAAATATCCCTGTGTTTACTTCAACTTTCTTTAATTCAATTCCTTTAATCTTTTTCATTTAGCTTTTCAGGCCTGACTTTGTTCCCACTGAAATCAGACTTAAAAACCAAAACAAAACATGTGATCTCATTTGGGCTATACTACATGTTGCACAATAACAGTTCTGGGACTCCCAGTAAAAGAAGGACACGGACCTGCTGGAGCAAGGCCAGAGGAAGCCACTAAGTTGATCATAGGGCTAGAATGCTTCTATGAGGAAAGGCTGAGTGGGTTGTTCAGCCTGGAGAAGGCTCCAGGGAGACCTAAGAGCATCTTGCAGCACCTAAAGGGAGCATACAGTAAATCTAGACAGGGACATTTTACAAGGGTATGTAGTGACAGGACAAGGAGGAGTGGATTTAAACTCAAGGAGAGCAAGTTTAGACCAGATATTATGAAGAAATTCTTGACTGTGAGGGTGGTGAGGCACTGGAACAGGTTGCCCAGAGACATTGTGGATGCCCCATCCCAGGAAGTGTTTTGGCCCATGTTGGATGGGGCTTTGAGCAACCTGATCTAGTGGAGGATGTCCTTCTGGATGGCAGGAGGGTTGGAACTAGAGGATGTTTAAGGCTGTTTCCAATCCAAATCATTCTGTGATTCTATGAATATTTACATCTGGTGCTAGAAAGAGGTAGTCAATTGTAATGTTGAGCCCTGATCCCTAATGTTTATAGGAATGCTTGATATCAGGTACTTTACTCAAGTAAGGCTTTCTCGTAATCACAAAACCTTTCAGGCTAAAGTTCTAAATGGCTATAAGCTGAATATTACAGAGTTTACAACTACAGAGAGTTTTCTAGCATCTTCTAACATTACCTTTTTTTAACTGTCTTGCTACTTTTCCTGTTGATTTTATGTAATTCATAAAATTAAGAAACGCTTTAAAAAATGTTAATACTGTTATTTTTTTAAAATAATGAGTCATGCTTGTCTTGTGTTGAAATTGCAAGAAGATTATGCATTAACCCAAACTCTTCTGGTGCAGTGAAACACGGAAAAGAGCACTACATTTTACACCATCAGGGACTTCCTCCAGAGTATTCTCTCAATAATAACAAAACCAACAAGCTCCAAAACTGAACAACTAAGTTTAATGATGTAAAAACATTTTTTTCAGGTGGGAGCTGAGAACTTCCTGTAAGACCTGGAGTTTCCACAGTGCTGCTACAGTTTAGAATCTCTCAGGATGCACTGATTCCCAGAGGTGCTAAGTTACCTTACAAATAAACATTTACTTATTAACCTTGAGACGGTTGAGCACTTCTTGCCAGGATTGCTTCTGAATGGAGGCTGATTTTCATGAGTGACTTGTTTTATATAAATTATCTGTGTTTGTAAAAGTTATTGATTTGTGTCTAGTAAAACTTCCAATCCTTATTTCAACTGAGAATTCTTAAATTTAAAAAAAAAAAACAAAACAAAACAACCAAACAAAACCAAACCAAACAGTCAAAATTGTATTTGAAAGCATTCTATGAAAATTTTTGGTACTGTATTTTGGAGAGGAAAATGGGAAGAACTGCTTTATATTATGGCATTATATGGTTTCAAACAAAAAGTGTACTTCAGAATTACTGTTGACTATTAAAATTGGTGTTAAATAGAAAATTAAAATACCTGAATGAGAAGTACAGAATTTAAACCAGAGACAACTGGTATGAAGTGATTTTATATTTTGCAATAATATTATTTTATAGGCTCAGGGGAAATCATGATTTCTGGTAAGTAAAAGTCTTACAGAATTTCTCCATCCTGAGTTTATGTGGTTGAGAGGCACTATTTATCCATGTTGTTTATGATTAATGCTAGCTTGTTTAGTTCTCATCGAATTGTAAGTCTGTTTCTTATATGTAGTTTGAATCTTTTATAATAAAACTCTCATTATTGTAGATCTTTTCCAGAGAGATATGTGATACTGCCCAGTTCTGGAATCTAATAAGTTAGCCTGTCCATCCTGGTTTCCATCTTTCACTCCCATGTTTATGTTAAGAATTCTGTAGCTCTGGCAAAGAAAATGTCTCTCATAGCTGTCCTTGCAATGCTGATCTTTGAAAGGAAACTTTCATCACTACAGCCTCTGACTTGTGTTATTAGAGTCTCTTGCCAACCTTTGTAGAATGACAGAACAAAATCAAATCCATGTTGTATCGGTTAGTTTATAATTTTATGAATTTTCACAGAGAAAAAAATAGTAAATTTTTCTCAAGGAAAGAATGTTGGTAATGAGAAACATCAGGCATGATCAATCCTTCCCAGGAAAGGGTTTAGGTGGAACCACAATGTGGTATTTTTTTCACATTGAGAATAAATCTAAAAAAAAATAAAATCTTTTGTTGATATAGTTTTGAATGAGAGTAAAATGCCATGAAAAATGTAAACACTTCAAGAATTCAAAAATTGGAGTACAGTTTACACGAAGATGGTATGACACTGCTTCGTAACTCTGAATCTGTCGGTTCAGAGCTTGGTCCCAGAGTTCCAATGCAGTTTGCCAACAAACCTGAAAGCTGTTTTTCTTGAAATATAGCAGTGATAGAAATTAAGTGTCTTCAGGAAAGTGGGCAGAGATATTTCACTTTTTGCAGAGCAGCTCACCTACAGAGTTGGTGTTCAGCAGGCTTTGCTATAAAACACCTTCTGTGTTTCTATGAGATACTGAACTAAATAGCCAACACTGAATTATGATGCTTAAAGTACTTTGTGTCCTCTGTGTACACATAATATACAAATGCAGTTTATAATTTCCTATGAACAATACACTGTTTACTACTTATCCACAGAAAGAGAATTTACAAAAAGGAAGTGTTAAAGGGGCAACAGCATTTTTTCCTAGTTAAACACACCAGGCTGACCTTCTAGAGATGTGACTCTACCTGTAGTCTTTCTAAAAATATTTATAAGTTTCAACAATTCTTTTCATGCCTCACCATCTCCTCTGTGCCTTTTTTTTTTTTTTTTTTTTACACAGTCTCAACAGCATATGAACAAGCAAAAATGCTTTAACTTCATTGGTGCTCTTGGATGCTGTTTTAAGAGACCAAAACAGTAGTCATACTTAATTTCTATCTGCAATCACTTCATCTTCTCTCAAATCATGCATCTAGGTTCCAAATACAAAAAAGAAAAGTGTTGGTTTGTTTAATTATATTATTTGATGAGTGAAATTTATTTTAAAAATAAATAGGAGACTATTGATATGTCTTCATTCTACTATCCTCCCAAAAATTATTGAGGTATTATTTAGCTGTCTGCCTGAAGAAAGCTTCAAATCCTCCTGTTCAAATCTCAGGGAACTTTGAATTAAGGATTGGCTCCTTCTGAATATAGCTGGGAGTAAATGTGCCTGATTCCTGTGGCAGTGTTTACAACAGGTACATCTAAGGCAGAGCACATGGAGATGCACTAGCATGAGCACTGACATTTTTGCAGCTGATCTTAGAGTACTGCAGCTGGCATTATGGATCGCTGCTGTGACTCAGACAACACTAAATGCTTTTAGTGCCCTCAGGTTTAATATTACTTCCTGAGGAAAAGGAGCTGAGTATTAGGTCCTTGTGATGGAGGAAAAGAACTTGTGTATCCTTTGCTGCATGGGAAGGCAATGCAAACTTTAGTTCCTGCAGATTGTTGAACAGACAATCAACCTGTCACTCTTGCCAGGAAATTGGGCAGAGAGTGCACAGAGTTTACACTAGCTGAGATTCAGCTGTGATTATTTAATTCCAGTGAGATACCACCTCCTTGCAGCAGAATCTCAGCTAACAGCATCATACTGTGCCTGTCCAAAGAACATCAGATAATGAGGCCCTCTGGGAGATGTGTGACTATTTTCCTTTGCCATTTTCAGGCTATCCCCCAGTACAAATGGTGCCATTTGACAAATAAAAAACATCACTGAGGACTCAGATTGGAAAAACAAGATTATCAATTCAAAATGTACTACATTGTAACATGTGGGAAGAAATTATTGCATCATTCAGGAAGTCAGGGCACTTCTCTCTTGGATTGCATTTCATTTGTCATGATAGCTCTTCATTGCCAGCTTAATCTTGCAACCCTGCTGTTGGATCTGATATCCTGTAAACTCCAAGTGACATTTAACAGAACAGGAAGCACAATGTGAGGTCTTTAATTTAATAAAATATCAATTTTTCATTTCCAGTTAAAGACTTGTTTCACAGATGTTTTGACAATATTTGAATAGGAGTTTGCTACCAGCCTTCTTTCCTCTCCCTGACAAGTTATCTGTAAAACCTAGAGTACTATATGAAAAAGATATATATTGGTGCAAATGGAGGTGGGGCCTCAGTTTTGATGCAAAAGTAGAGAGAGAAAGAGGAGTGCCACAGCCCAATAAGGAAAAGGTAATTGAATATTTAATGGACTCACTACAAAAGTTTGTTTCAGAAGATGTAGTTTGCACTCTCTAAGTTTTGAAATAAGGCTAAAGGATGAAAAATTTGCTGATGATTCAAAGCATCTGAAAGTAGAAATAAGCTTTGCAGCAACTTGACATTTGTGCAATAAAATCCATTCCAGGACTGTCCTTCAGCTCCAGCTCTACAGTGCTTTCCTATGCGTAGGTGGGTTCCTGAACATTTTCGTTCTTTAGGTGCCTCTCTGCTCCAGATACTCAAAAGTATTCAAAATTGCAAACTAGAAAAAAAATAGAAAAAGAAAATTTTGAGTCCATTTAGCAGTGTCCAAGCAAGAGAGCTATATCGCTGGCAGTTAAGGCAGCCAGAGGTAGTTATTTTTCTGAGTTGGGATGCATTTAGGAAAGGTTAAGTTTCTGAAAATCAAACACACCAATAGTAAATTCTGAAGTAAATTTAGTTCTCAACAGCCTTCATCTTCAATCTGTCTAACACAGAGTTAATTTGGAAGAGAATTGATGTCTGATAGTTTCTTTGGAGCACTTGTTAAGAGTCAAGTTATCTACATGTCGTGCTGCTTTCCCATGTGTTTTTCCAGTACCTCTATTAGGCTGGGTCAGTTCACACGTACAAGGGATATAAGCCAACACATATGATTACATTATCTGTCTTGTTATTCAGTACTCATAAATATGTTACACATTTTACATTTCTTACAGGGTAGTTGTGTGATCACTGCAAAGCCATATACACTCTGTTCAAAGGAAACAGAAGAATCACAATAATAATTGTAAGAAAATCCTACATATTGTGTACTTTGCAGAGATTGTCTTGTGATAGCGAGGTTCATGTTTTTCAGCACATTTTGAATCGTAGTTTTAGAATCTTGGTTCTCATTTCATTAAGGGATATATTTAGCTCTCAGGATTGTGAAAGCAGAAAGAGGTGCAGAAAACCAGTATCCCAATTGTCTGGGATTGATCATCATGAGCTTTGTACTATCGTGTTTTGGTAGTATTTATTGAAAATATCTTATCCCCAGACAAGAAAAGGGAAGCATGATATTTTGTATGGTGTCATGAGATTCTCCTCTGATCTCAGTATTAATGTGAATAAAGCATGATAATACTTTTAGATTTTTAATGCAAAACTGAAGTTCTTGTTTTGTTTTGTTTTGTTTTGTTTTGTTTTGTTTTGTTTTGTTTTGTTTTGTTTTGTTTTGTTTTGCCAAGTATTCTGGTTTGCTAGATTGTGAAGTGTGTTATTTGTTTTATCTTGGTTTTAGTAACTGCAGATGTTTTTCTTTTTCTGGATATTGTTGGATTCATGACAACTGGATAACTTCCAACAGGGACCTCAATGGTGGAAAGGTAAGAGGCAGTTATATTTCCCTAGAACTGTCAAAATTCTTTTAACTTTGTTCTCAAGGAGGTTCACAGGTTGTTCATAAGCAAAAGGGAAAAAAAAAATATAATTGTCTACTGACAGAAGAGGATCCCCTTTCAATTAACTTTGTTTATCTTCCTGCCAAACACTGTAGGTCCTGACTTTCAATTATAATAAGAAATTTGATGGGTTTTTTTGATGTGCAAAACTAAATATTATCAATTTGATTATGGGCACTTGCCACATCAAACCATGATGAAAAGAGATAGAGCAGCTTTCCTTGACCACAGATGTAGGACTTCAGCTGACTCTTCTTGAAGTCTCCAGAATCTGATCCTGCTGCTGGCCCTCACACTATCCCCTTTTCTCTAATCCATGCTTCCATCACCGCTCTGTCTTCTCTTCCACTGCATTTGCCAAGCATCTACTTAGGAAATCTTAGCAGAATGCAGAATGTAGCCCAGCATTGCTAGCCAGTTGATGTATTTCAGCTGTAGGGAAAATGGTAAGTCAGAACTTCAGAAACAGCAAACCCTTTCAATGTAAACATACTTGCCAGATGCTGTTGCTTAGAGGGTTGCATTTAGTCTGAGAGCAGGGTAGCAAGGCTAATGAATATATAAAGATACAGAGTATTTCCACACAGTTTTGTACTTATGTGTGTGTATCCCATTGTCTCTGTGCAGGTTTGTATAGGTTTGTCAGTTGCTGAGACTGAAAGTCAACTTCAGTTTAAATAATAATACAAAGTTTATACTTAATGCTCAGGGAACCAATGACCTCTTTAATTTTTTATTAAGATGAGAAAATTAAACCTTTCCCAATATCTTCAGTAATTTAGGAAAGTTTAAATAAATAAATAATTAAATCTCAGCTGGGTCGACTGAAAAATCAAATGAAAGCATTGTCCACCAAACTGTCCATCTTCCCTTCCTGTACTGTGAGAGAATGAGGAAAAAAAATTGATTTGTCCTATTAACTCTAACACAAGCGCTGGGATTGCATAGAAAGTGCATCTTGAATATCAGTATTTTCTGCTGATAAGAGAGCCTCATGCAAGAAAACCATGAAAATCAGGAAAAAAAAATCTAAACTCAGTATTTTATGTGGAAAATGTGTGTTCTCATGGAGAGAGATCAAAATGGAACCAGAGTCACTGACAGGTAATACTTGTGGGTCAATTGGTTTTCAGAGCTCATGATTACTGAAGTAATTAATAGGCTGCTCTGAAAAAAATGTGTTAATAATCTAGCAGCCACTTGTTCTTGTGTTAACACATTCAAAATAAGGATATGTGTTTTGATTTACTGTTTATTTTTTTTGTATTAGAAGTCTGTACACGTTGTTGATTTTATACTTTTAACATTGTCTGTGTGAATGAATTACAACAGAATAATACTTATTTCCATAAACCTATCATTTTTTACTCTAAAACTATAATTTCAATTTAAAAAAGTCGGAATATTTTCAAACACCTTTTGAACTAACCAGCCTCTGATCCTGTTCAAAACCAAAAAGAATAAAAGAATTTTTATTCTTTGTAGCAATACTCGATGAGGCTGGTAAATTTGGATGAAGTTTATTTGTTAATATAGTCTCTGAAGAAATTGTTCGTCAAAGCAACTACAACAATGAAATAACAATCCTCTCTTCAAGTTCTCAGCCTTTGTTATATAATCAGAAACTAGATTAAAAATGAGCTTTTATTTGTATTTGGTGTCCTTTTTAAAAAATATTACTGTCTCGATCTGTAACTTATTTTGCACTGCTGTGGTGAAAGAAGTGTCAAGGGTTAACTAATTAAATAAGTAGTTTCATAATTAAAGGTTTTAGTGAGTTCAAAATGCAGCAAAATGATAATTAAAACCAAACCTGTCTCCATGTGAAAGAAATTTAAGTAGTCTGCAGTAAGATAGGGAAGTTGCTCTCTGAAACCACATTATCTCAGCTGAGATAGTCATCTTTGCTGAACAGTGTTTCTTTTCACCAGTCAAATATTTTAGCCTCTGTGTGATTGATAGGATGTTTCTAACCTAACTGGCAATTTAGGCATTTTTCTGAGAAGAAGGTATTTAATATCTTGCCATGAAGGAAAATATTGAGGACAGACCACCAAGTGGGTTTTTTTTGTTTCTTTTACCTGTCTATTTCAAAAAAAGGCCTTAAGTTTTGACATTTTTTTTTTCAAATGGTTTTATTACATCATTTTCCCTACAGGGTATTACCTATTGGGTTCCTGCCTAGGAGTAATAGATAAACTGCAAAGATTAATGCTTCAGTAATTAAAGTTACCAGGATTCCAAGAAATACAGTTAACATTCTCATTGAAAAAGAACACTTGTCTTTTCCTCATGTCTTTTGCTCACATTAAGGAATATAAATCACAACAAAATCCTCTGGCAAATATCCTCCTCAAGATTTTAGCCTAAAGGCAATGACATTTGTAAATTATTATGGGCTAATTTATTGTATTAAACTGATAGTCGAATACTAATGACTATACCAGAAGCAAAAATTTAAATAAAATTGCTTATTTAACCTCTTAAAACCAAACCAAATCAAATGGAATAAATGAAAATCATCAAGAAATCTTTCAATTTATGTTTCTCCTAAACTGATATACTAATTTGTAGTTGTTATGTAGTGATTGTGTTGGGGAATATGGCTGTTCTGCGTAGGACATTTGTGGAATAGGTGAGTATCTACATCTATTACAAGAAATGCCTTAATCGCTGCCAAATTAAAGGCCATTTGGGTGCTAACTTTCATGGAATCATAGAATATCCTGAGTTGGAAAGGACCATCGAAGTTCAACTCTGAAGCCCTGAACTGGACATCCTAAGAGTCACCATGTCCAAAAGCTTCTTGAACTCTGTCAGGCTTGGTGCCGTGATCACTTCCCTGGGGAGCCTGTTCAGTGCCCAACCACCCTCTGGGGAAGAACCTTTTTCTTATTCCCAACCTAAACCTCCCCTGACACAAGTTCAGGCCATTCACTTGGGTACTGTCACTGGTCACCACAGAGGAGGGATCAATGTTTGCTCCTCCTCTTCCCCTCATGAGGAAGCAAATGAGGTCTCCCTTCAAATTCTCCAAGCTGCACAAGCCAAGTGACCTCAGCGGCTCCATAGTGGCTTCCTCTCCAGACTCTTCACCATCTTTGTGGCCCTCCTTTGAATGCTGCCTAATATCTTTATATGTTTTTATATTGTGATGCCCAAAACTTCACACAGTATTCAAGGTGAGACTGCATCAATGCAGAGCAGAGGAGCACCCTGGCAATTCTGTGCCTGGTGCACTCTAGGACACAGTTCAAGAAACTTGAAGATGTAAATTAATTCCTCTGTATAATACATAGAGTAAAAAGTTTTGGACTGCCTTAAACACAAAACATGTCTGGAACTCTGGCTTGAAGTAGGACTGTACAAATGTGATTTATGAAATATTAAGTAATTAGGAAGGCTGTAAATTATTTGAAGATGTTTGTTCTGTGTACGAGATGTCTTGTCACTGATTCTTCCTAGGAGACAGGGACTATAGTCAAAGATCAGATTTTAATAAAGAGAGAAGGTAGCTGAATGAGAGACATACAGATGGTAAATCATGTATCCAAAAGTGTAAAATCCCTTAAAAATCCTTGGCTAAGAATCTAAATGCCATGGCACAACCTTTGCCATATGGGGCATTCAGAGAAATTTTAAAACAAAAAGAATCATTGAAAATTTGTCTTTTGTGTATCTGCAGCTACCTTGTACTCATTTATCTCCATGGTCTGCTTCAATAAAGAAACACTGAAAAGCACTTCGAAATACAAAGTACAGTCTTTTTAATGGCACTCTGACCCTGTTTAACATAACCACTACAGCCCAAAGGGCATCAATAAATTCAACACAAACTAGAGAAGTCCCCTTTCTTTAAAAGAAATCTGATGGTAAAGGGATAAACTTTATTATCCATATGCTGTCTATATTCAGGAGCTTTTGGCAATTCCCATATCATTATAAAAACACATTTTGTGCTCAATATCAGGGTATCATGGCACCTGCAACTTTCCATTATTTTTCATGGAATCTTTGTCACCAAGGTGTAAAGTTATGGTTGTGAGACATCTTCAGATAAGAGTAAGGTTGAAATTTCCAACATCAGCATTTGGTACAGAGAAAGTTTAATACAAATATTTATTTATTTATATTTGTAAATTTATTATAAATAAGCTACAACCTGACACAAAGAAGAGGATGTTTTCAGCCTGAAGTTGAAAGTTTCAGAGCTCTGAGAGGCTATAGCAACAGTTATTTCATTACAGATATAACTATTGACAGCAAGATCAGCATCAATGACATTAAGAATGAACAGAGTAGTTGATTCTTAATTTGTTTTGCTGCAAGGACAATGTCTTACAAAGCTTGAGGGACAATATTCTTTCACTGATGTTTGAACTGCCTTTGAGTTAGATGAAGGGAAATAACCAGTAACACAATGCAGATGTAAAAACATGTTTTCAAAACTGTTCAGCTTCTACCCTTTGTTTCATTAAAGTGCATGTAAGTATTAAACTAGGCATGGATAACTTAGAAGCAAAGAATTTTGCTGGAAATTATCTTAAAAACATTAGAACAGGATGAGAATTAAGAATTACTGTCAAATGAAAAGAAAAAAATATTGGAAGATACAGTCAGAGAAGGTAAAATATCCTGAGATTTCAAGTTAATCCTCAGGGATGTGGTGGAGTCACCATCCCTGGAAGTGTTCAACATACCAGCCGACACAGCACTTTGCAATATGATTTAATGGGCATGGTGGTGTTTGATCAAAGGTTGAACTTGATGATCTTGTAGGCCTTTTCCAAGCTTTTCTCCAATTCTATGACCTGGAAAAAAAGTGTATGTAAGAATGTTGCTGAAGTTGATATTGGCTGCAGAGAACCAGAGTTTTGGTCTACGATGAGGAAAGAATATGGATGCACAGATAAGAAGGTAATACAAAGTGCTGGAGTGGCATGAAAGGATATTCCTTGATGGAATACTAAGGAAGACTAAAGACAGTTTCTGAAACATTAAAGTCTTTTTAAAGTTAGCATATCATAAATCCAGTAATATATGTCCATGTTTCTTCTGCTCTTTTGGATTTCTAAATGGTATTTTTATTGTTTTTTAATGATCACATCAAAACTATGGACTCTTGTTCTACAAGTTGCATACACAGACTGGGCTTCATCTTGGTCACCAGCAAATTAGTCATCTAGTCCAAAATTGGTTAGGTTATCTCTATTCTAGTGCTGGAAGAGGACTATTAATGCCTTACAGATACGGTAGATAGGATGTATTCTGGGGAAGTCTCTTCCAGATTAACTACAACGATAGTTTATCCTGTACCTTTCATATAGCTAATATTTGGTGAGATGGGTCTAACCCACAGATGAGAAGACAGGCCTTCTGACATCCTACTTAGGACCTAAATTACTGTAATAAAGAAGGGATGAGGAATAACTACAGTTAACTAATAGAAGTATGCTTGTTTAGTGACATGTAATGTAAAACTTGCAGTTGGGTCACTAAAATAAGGATGTATTTGCCTATGCAGTGTTTATATCTATGTTTCATCACAAAATCATTAAACATGGTGGTGAAAATGGAGTTTTTTCTGCATGCAACCTTTTTTTTTTTTTGTATAAAAACCAATAAGCTTTGGCTAGATTTTTCTAGGCAATGCTGTTTACTGAAACCATGGATATTATGACACACTGATGGAAGCCAACATGATTCAAGAGAAAAACTTGTTCATAGAAACAGTCTTCAAATCCAGTTAGCTGTTTAATTATGGGTCTGGGAACAGCTTGCTTCTGCATATATTTAAATTTTAATTGTCTGCTGAGTACAGACCTTTGTATAATTTGTGAAATTCAGGAGCTGTCACATAATTGTACTTAGTCAGGCAGTCTACAGCAGAGTACACCTGCATGGCTGCAGACCATAATAACATTCAGACTAATGCTATGCAACTGAAACAGTAGTGTGCAAGGTAAACCCTCCAAATATTTTGAAGAAATGAAAGTCCATAGAAACAGGAGTCTGTTTAACACCATGTTTTCCCCAAAGGACTTCAATGTTTTTTTGTCTCCAACTTCTAGTTCAGGGCATTTAATCCTCACATTTGATAATCCCTGCTTCTGTCTTTGCCTAGGCATTTCTGCAATCAGACATTTCCTTGGACACACCTCTGAAACTCCAGTTAGTGTTCTGAGTTCCCTCTGGGTAGGCAATCTTCTCCCTTGCCAGTACCTCTTTTGGTACTTAGTCATCTTTTCACATAGGGACTCTTCCCTTTTCTTAGTTGGATCAAACTCTGTATTCTGATTTTAATACTAAAACCTCATTTCCCCCTGGGTGTTTACACCAATAGAGAACTTCTAGGCAATGAGAATTGTCTTGAGACATCTCAGTCGTGTGGGAACAAGTGAATTTGCTACACAAAGAGTGGCAAACCATGATCAAGTTTCTCCCACTGTCACTGGGGGAGGGAATAAAGCCATGATAGGGGGTGAGAGAAAACAGCTTTGGTTTTGCTACTCCTGCTGCTGCAGGTGCAGGTAAGAGAGAAAGGTGACCTTGCTGTTAGAAAAAGCTTCCATGTTTTACTTAAATCTTGGTTTTGCATTTGTGGTGGAAGCAGCAACAGCAAAATTTCCTTTCCAGTGCACTGTGACTTTATGTCTGCTTTGTCATCCCTGCAGAACAGTGCCCTAGGTAACTGTGCTCATCTTTGTCTAAAGATGGTCCTGATCCTCTGTGTGAAAAACACACGGTGCATGCAATGCCTGAATTCACTTCCATTGTGTAGATACGTAACTCGTTTATCCTGGGAGATTTAGTTCACATACCTCACACAAAGCAGGTCAGGGAATCATTCTGCAACACAGTCAGTACAGAGCCTTGCCAAATTGACTTTCTTCATAAAAGTCCCTCAGAAAATCTTGTTTATACTGAGCAAACAACTTTCAGGGGAAGAAAAAGAGAACAATCAGTTATTCATGTAACAACATTGGCTTGGTTAGAGGAAATGTTCCCAAACCATTACAATTGTTTTTGAATGCTAGCCAGTGTGAAACACAGAAGTAATGTTAAGTTAAATGTAATTTCAAGTAGCTAGTGATGAAGGAGTTTACTGAAGACAAGCATCTCCAAGCACATGGATTACCAGACAGGCAAAGGAAGAAGATGAATTTTCTCAGACAAGGAACTACAAACTAAATCTTTATCATCTTATTAAAGGCACCATAAAAAACAAAATCCACAATCTTTAGCCTTCTTAGCAATTTTCAGAGTAATTTTAACATGAGACATATTTAAGATTTTTCCTTCTGTCTGATTTATTTTATCTGATGTGTTTTTACTTGTCTGTATCTAACACAATTGCTTTTAATTAAGGTAATCTGGATGTGGACTTGGCAACTGTTGCAGTGGGGTAAATCACAACCAAGTTGAGTGCCGAGCTATAGAGAGGAAGGAGACGTCTGAGTGCCAATTTGCAAATGATGTATAACATTCTGCACTTCCACATTAGAGCTGGGTGTGTTGTCAGCTTCTCCTGAAGCTGACACATTGACACATGGACCCAGATACATCCTCTCTAAGCCATGCCATTTATCCGAGGCATCTAAACTAGGAGCTTGCTTTACCGTGCCTTCATGCCTAATTGGAGAGTACAAGCACATCTGGAAGGTAATTCAGCTCTCTTGGGATCCTACTGTTCCCCTGTAGGTGCCCTCAGCTGGTTCCTTTGGCTGTGCAGAGGATAGAGAGTGACTAGTTGCACCAGTTGTACCGTGACACTAGTATGCCATTTTATATGTACCTTAGGTGGGTCCACATTTAGAAGAGGAAATTTAGACCACCATACTATGTTACTTTCTTGTATTCTGACCCTCAGTTAAGGTCTAAGACTTTGCATACAAGTTGAGATGGATAGATATATAAAAAATGAAAACATAACAGCCAGTATGTTTTTGTGGGGAATTGCCTCAGCCAGGGAGAGCAGTGTGCATCAAGGTCACAGTGCTGGTAATATCTTATGCAGTGCAGCACCCATAGTTCCAAATCAAGGCATGTTGCTGTGTCTATGCCTTGTCCATGTAAACATGGACATTGTGTACAGTTTCCTATTACTCACAGGAGGGCAGACAACTTCTTTAGGTCTGCTTGTCTTGGTGAAGTCCAGAAGAAAAGTCTGCATATGGCTCTGAATCCCGAATAGTGAAAACGTGCCAGGGTTTCTTCTGTATATAAAAATTTAGACTGGTCTCCAAGGGAGAAGTTTTTTACATGTTTATCAGGCACAGCAATTAGATCAGTGTTTCTGTATACGTTACCAGTATCCTACTCTAGCCTTGAGGACTTGTGCAGAAATTAGGGCTACATCCAAAAGGGAATTCAAGTGCTGCAATGCTGAGGCTTTCAGCACTAAGGCACATAATCTTCACAGTGGAGTCCAAAGCTGAAAGTGGCGTTTTGTTCCCTCTGCAATGCACAAGGAGTAACAGGTTACTCAAAATTGGACTCAGAACACAGCAGCACATTGAGCAGCAACCTATATGAATCTTAAGTGGGAAAGTCTGAGGAGCTCAGCGTGGCTGTTGATTGTTAAACCGACTGTAACATATACAATAGTAGTTCAGTCCAGTGAAGGACTACTTTTCTTTTGAAATGCAAGGAGGGGCACTCTGCCCTTTCTATTACCCCCGAATCAATCTGCATACCCATGGCACTAGTGATGTTGTTGGTTGAATGCATTGCCCTCTTATTAACAGAGGCTTATATTCTTAAGTACCTCTTAAGTATTTTAGAGGCTGGCAAAAGCCAAGGGGGTTCTTCCCAGAAAAATATCAACCAAATGGGATGATGTTGGTTGCAAGGCATGAGGAACCAGAAGCTGTGTTTGGTTTGTGTGTGAAGGTGCCATTTCAATGGCTGTATGATTCCCACAGCAGTGTTGCAGTGCCAGGAAGAAGAGTGAGTGGGCAGCAATTTGGACAAGGGTACTGAAGCAAAGATCACAAGAGAAATGCTGGCAGCACTTCCCTTTTTGTTGTTTGGGTCTCTGACACAAAGTGGATGTGGTAGGATCAGTATTCAAGAGGGAGTACACAAATACTCCCTTGACTGAAAATAGTTCCACCATGATGTTAGTCATCTGGAGTAGGACCCAAACCACAGCATACTGATCGAAGAAAGCTTGAGGGCTTGCCTAATCTAAAAAAATGTGAAAAGAACTAAGATCTGTCTGCTCTGCTCTATGCACTCTGACTGCTGCAGCATATGTCTAGATTTGCTGTGTTTAATGTCTATGTAGGCAATGTCACCTACCATTGGAAAAAATTTTTCTGAACTATTTCCTCAGCTTCATAGTATGGCCTTCTGTGTTTCATCAAGGCAAAGAGAAGTGTTTTTCTTCCCTAAGTATTTCTGTTATATCAGTTACAATTTAGATTTAAAAGGGTATCTGACAAGAGCCAGAAGAAACTGTCTTTGGCTAGAAGTAGCAAATCAAAACCTGAACATTTACTTGAAGGTAGAATCACTTCATGCAATGCTAATGGAGAAAAACCCAAACCCATAGTAAATGAAAAATTTGTTAAAGCCCAAGCTCAAGTGTTTTTGAGAGTCTGCTTCACATACAAACATAAAACAACAGTAGATTCCTTTACAAATGGACATTTTGCCATGCTGTTCTCAGAGACCCAAGAGTTTTTTTGCAAGACTTTTTGGGCAGGGGATCTAATTAAAATCTTTGCAGCAATTTCCCTTCCTTCCCAAAGGGAATATGGCCTTGTTTTGCATGCATGGATTCATACTCTATATGCCCAATTAAGGAAACTATTTTTGCCATTAGTTAAGTTGGGAAATTAAGTCTGGAATAAGAACCTCACTATTTTCCCGTGATGTATGTACAAAACCTATATTCCCCCAAAAAGGCAACAAAAAGTATCTCTTCTTATTGTGAAGCAGAAGTCTGATTCAGAGTCTTTATTTTCTGTCTTTAACTACTCTAATGGACAAAGTATAAGCAGGACCACACTATGTAGTCTTATTTTGACAGTATCCATATTTGTTTTTCCTTAAGTAAACTGGGGAAATACAGTCTGGCTGAAATCAACATATGCATGTGCTCAGCTGTTGCTCATTTTCACAGTATTTATCAATATGTTGTTATCAAACTGGGTGGCTGTTTCAAATCAGACCTCCAGGTTAAAAAAAATCAATCCATAATTGCTATTTTGAAATGGAAGTGTTCATTCTGCATAGTCAAGTAAACAAGGAGAAAAAAAGGCACATTATTAACCTCTTGGAGATGTTGTATGTGTTGTCTCTTTCAGAGTGTGTCAGTGCTGTCATGGATAGTTGCAATCTTCTCTTAAAAACTTGACATCCTGAGTGGCTGCAGCATGAGAAAAATTCTACAAATTAAACTTGAAGGAGAGTTCAATTACAAGAATAGCAACACAAATTTTAAGGCTAATGCAAGCATGAATAGTCTTGCTTTTATGTATTTGCAAGACAAATAATTGTAGATGTTTATTAAATGATTTTTGTCTTTGAAAATTTCAGACATCTGCACCAGTCTCAGAGTTTGGAAACATATTTCCGTTTCTAACAGGAATTAACAAGCATTAGGGGTTTGATTCTTAACTTGTTTTCACTTCTATTTCAGTTTGAGGAAAGGTGATTTCAATTGCTTTTTTGTCTTTCAGATATTTTCACACTTTTATTTGTGTCAATGAGAAGTTTACACCTTTTATGATGAGCAACCTCTATTTAACTTTATTTTAGTTGACTCCTCCTTTTTCAAGATAGTGACTTCTATGAGAATTAACCAGATTGACTAGTTTCAAAACATAAGGTGCATGCTGTTGTTTCAGAAAGGGGTAACAATCAATGTTTCATATGAAAAATCCCATCCCAAGTGATGTTTAATGTGCACCTTGACAGTTCCTGCAGCTGTACTAGTAAGTGGTGCCTGGTAAGCTGGTGGCCAACATTGATTACACTCAAACATATTTCAGACACCCTTTATTGTGTTCAGTGAGTTTTGTTGCAGGATTTTTGCTTTTTTGTTTGTTTTTAATGTTTGTTTGTTTTAATGTTACATTTGTTTGTCATTATTTCATTGTTTTGTTATAAAAAACTTAA
Organism: Formicarius rufipectus; assembly: GCA_013399695.1. Taxonomy (NCBI): domain Eukaryota; kingdom Metazoa; phylum Chordata; class Aves; order Passeriformes; family Formicariidae; genus Formicarius; species Formicarius rufipectus. Next base: position 28,749 of record VXAU01001615.1, on the reverse strand, counting down.
CATTGATTTATATAACTAGCAAGTCATTCTGCTTCTCATATGTATAAAGATGTCTAAAAATGTGTTTTATATCATTGTAATACTGGGGCTATGATGTACTTTTAAAAAAGATTTGAATAAAGCAGTACACTACTTAAACATTTGAGTAAATCAGTATAAAACATGGCTTAATCAGATTGGTGCAACTTGCTTTTCTGGAAATGTTTGAATTAATTTAGATTGTACATGGTACACAACACTTCTAGTGCTTCAAGATGGTTGTTTTTGTACTGAGGCACCTACATCAGAATTATCTCAATGTGAATCATTTTTCCTTTCTGTTCAGCTGACGAATATATTTTAGCCACATGGATGTTGGGAAAATGTGCCCTTTGGAAGGAACTTTGTTATATTTGCAGCACTGATATAGAAAGGATAATGCTAAGTTTTGCACCAGCCATCTATGATTTAACTGAGCCTTTGCATTGTCAAAGTCAACTTAACATGTCTATTCAATATTGTAATGCACAGCAGATAATTATTTTATTAAATATTACATGGTGCAAAGAATTACATAGTTCTGGAATTCAGTAGAGAGTTCTAGATGGGTATATTTATGGCTTAGCATGATTGCAATTTACTTACGTCTAATGTTTACTGCAGTCTGTATGAAATGAGTTAGCTGTTCTCCATTTTTGTCATTATTAAATTAATTGATTGTTACTGCGTCAAGACAGACAGATATTAGGTGAAAAATCTTTTTCTACTAAAACAAGAATTTCTATATGAAAAAGGCAAAAAAAAACTACTACAAAAATTTAGGTGTAGCTAAGGGAGTCTTTATATTTGAACACTCAAAATGGGTGAGAGTAGTTTTCCCACTCACAACACCCTTATCTAACTAATACTATAATGTAAAATAATTTCTAATACCTTTTTCATAAATATCCTAACTCTGTTGCATAGGTCGTCTTAGAAGCAGTGGTTCTGCCTTACAGTTAATTATTTGAAAAATACTAACTTTTGTCTTTCTCAGAACAGTATTTCTTTATACTGTTTGGTCAATCTAGGAAGTATGTTAAATGATTATGCTACATAGGTTTACAATACGTTTGACAGAATGAGCAAAGTAATACCTAATAAAAAGATATTTGTATTAATAAGGCTGTAGCAGCTATTAATGGATGTGAGCTGTGTTATTACAATACATAGGAAGCTTACATAAATAACTTGCATGAAGAAACTTCTCCATAAGCAGCAGATTAATTATTAAAATCTATTTGGCCTATGTTTTCCTTGTGTTTGGAATTTTTTTGTTATCAAATATTTGTATGGCATACAAACCTTTAAAAATACCTGTCGATGCATATTGCTGAAGTAGAACAAACTTGACCATAGTTACTGTCATTCCATTAGTACTGAATTTTTAATATCTGTTTTCAACATTAATATCTCTGAGAGTTGAATCAGGCCTTGTGAGCACATTTGTAGTATTAAAAAATTCCTTGATTGAATTAAGGGTCGTATTGTCCCAGCTTTTTTTTTGTTTCACTGGAAAGAGCTTTTTAATCTCAAGATATTTACCTTAACACTTTCTAAAACACAATGCCATATGAAAGCAAGGGTTCACAAGTTATGAAGCTGGTGCTTCATATGAAGGGGGTCTTTTCTATTTTGGCTGTAAACACTCTGTGGATTGTGTCTTAATATGTATTTTTATGTTGATATTGTATATTTATATTTACTTTAATAGGTGTTGTGTTTTATCCATCACAGTCATTAGCAGTCCCTCCTGTCAACAATTTTTTTTCATATACTCTGATTCTCTGTGACCAAAATCTGCATGACTCTTCACATTGTATTGTTTTCGACAAAATGGGAGGCAAAAGCAACCCAGAGCACTGTATGATAGGAAATACTATCCAAAAATTTTTTGATTATTCTGCACAAAGAAGCTATTTTAGAGAATGTCCTGATACTGGAAGGTGTGAAAACATATGTTTTTAACTTATATTGGCATAAAAACTGCCTTAGGATGTCATAATTTTGAAGTTTTATGAAGTACTACTGCTGCTACACTATGAGTTTGCAATGGCTTAAATTCTGACAGTAGAACTGGACTGTCCAGAAAATGAATGTCTAAATTCAATTTTGGTGTACACATTAAATAAAAATCCACTGTTGTAACATGTTTGGGCTTTTAAATACCACACGGTAATGACACCTATGAAAAAATACTCAGAACAATAACCACATCATCAGTTTTTCCTGAAAGTGGTTTTATTTGTAGCACATTCAAAGCAGATTGGTAATAGATACAATGAGTAACAGAGACAGCTAGGACAGTTTGTGAATGCCAGAGAAGAAGTAAGAGAAAGACTGAAACACACAAAGCAAGCAATTTGGACAAGAGAAAACTGTGGTGATGGACAGATCTGTGACATTTCATGGATGGAAAAAAAAGGTAAAAAATTGCCTGGGAAATGCACTTCAAAAGATTTAAAAATCCCTGTTTATTCAGGTCTCAAACAGAATTATAAACACTCTCAAAAAGTCAGGAAATATGAGAAAGTGGCCACTAAAATCTCAAGTGTTATTCTGCTAAGGGTCATGTAATACCTGGAGAAATGGTTGGGTATAAAACAAAATAACTGCATTACATTTTCATAGGTTGGAATTTCCTGTGATTCTAAATCTGTTCTGGATCACGCCTATTCCTTATGAGGAAAAATTGGTTGAACATGACTTTCTTGCTGAAGGAAAACACTCTCAGTGTTCTGGGAGTTCTCTCAGTCTGTTCCTTACTTTGGAGGAGAGGCTGATGCATGCTCTCCTGTGCACATCCCAGGCTGAGAACAGCCCTTAGAAGTGCTGGATGACCTTGAGGATCTGCCGTGGCTCCTTTTGTGTGTTTGGGTGAGAGCAGGAGTGTGTTTGTGTCTGTCTGAGAGGTAACTGTAATGAGCTTGTGACCTGTTCTGCAGGAAAAACTTTAAAATTCAGACTCTAGAGTTCTCCAGGTGTAAAGCTGATATTTGCTTCCACAAATAAAAATAGTCCTTTGTGACACATACCTTTAAGTCAGTCTGCAGTCAGGCTGTCAAATACAGAATGTTATTTTAGTTGTATCATAAATTTAGAATTTTGTTATGTTAGTTCATAAGGTTGTGAGATTGCTGGTTTTTGAAGTACCTGATCATAAAATGATGATTTTAAAAATGTTTTCCCTAAACGCAGTTTAGAGTTAGAAGGATCCTCCATAGAAGCAATGGCAACAACTTCAAATGAATTTAGTAAATACCACGTGGTAATATAATGATTCTCATCAATGCAAACAAATAGCTCTCAGTCTCTGTTACTGACAGAGAGAATGTGTTGTTGGATGAAGGACAATGCACCTGTGCAGCACAACATGACCAGAACAGCTCAGCACAATACAGAATGATACCTGATTATCTAAATGGCAGTGCTGTTGACACCCTCTAAGTTACCTATTCTGCCAGGGACACTCAGGTCCTGCTACATAAACTGAATCATAGTCCCATATGGCAACCTGTGGCACAGTGAGAACTACCAAAATAGAAAGCAGACACTGCTTACACCCTGTTTCCTGCAGTGCTTCAATGTGTTCCTGTTTATCTTGGGGTAGCTCACCTAAGAATTTCGGACCTACATCTTTTTTGAACTGTGCTAGATGCTGCCATGCACAATTACCTATAGAAAAGGAGCACTTGCTGAAGTCTAAAATTTCTTGCCACTATGCATGGATGTGTTGGAAGTTCATGATTCGGTTCTTGATTAGGTTCTTCACTCAGAGAGTGTTTGGTCACTTGAACAGGCTCCTGAGGGAAGTGCAAATGCTCCAAATCTGCTGGAGTTCAAGAAGAGTTTGAAAAATGCTCTCCAGCACATGAGGTGAGTCTTGGGGTTGTCCTGTGGATATTCTATAACTCTGTGACGGCAAGAATGTTATGAGTCCTGTAAGAACCATCTCAACTGCTGGAAGTTCCTGCTGCACTGTACAGATGCAGTAAAGTTATTTTAATTGAGTGATACATATAATGACACTGTGGTATAAATTATGTTGCCTTAACACAGCTGTCCATTGTGTCCTTTCTGTATTCTGGGAGTAGCTTGGACATGGCCACTCCTTTGACTTTGCTAGGCTCACCACTATGATATACCTTTCTTCAGTGTACTTTTTGATAATACGCACATACGTTAAACCAGATTTTCTACAGGGTGTCTCAGAGAAAACTTTAGAAGGTAGCATTGAAGTTGATGCTGGAAACCTTGTAGGAACTTGTGGAATTAAGCAACAGAAGAATTTGCTATGTTGAAATTTCTCCCTGACTGTAGAGGTGTGGATTTGCCCAACCTAGCAGTCATTTACATTGGCCTGAGCATGTAACAAGACCTCTTCTGCTTTGGTTACAGCTTCCCTTGGGTTGCTTCTGCCTTCCACTCTGTGTGTTCTTTAGGTCATGCATTTTAAGTGAGAAGGCAGAGAAGCTGCATTTAGGGAAGTAAGACAGGGATCAAAAACATCCTTTAAGCACTGCAGGTTATGCAGAAGCCAGATGATAGCCATCCACATGCTTTGTGCACTCTTCTAGAAGCAGGCTGGTCATTTTCCTAAGTAGGACAAAAGCATTTGTAAAAATAGGATCTAGATTCATGACCTAGAAAACCAAGATGGTTACTATTGCAATCTTTGAAGCAATTGTATGCATGCTAACTGGGTCATATAAATTAGTGGTATGACAGCTCATACAAGGAAGTTATAAATAGATGTCAGGAGGAAGTAGCACGAGAAGGAACAAATATGAGGCAATACAGGCAGAAAGATGACCTTTTGATTCTATTCTTCACTTTTAAAAACATTTTTTAGCAAAAGATGTAAGTAGGAAGGGTGGTTCAGGGAATTCAATGACAGCAGCCCTTCCTCAATAAGGAAAAATGTAACCTTTAGTGTGTGGGTGCATCAGATCTGTGAGCTGGAAACAGGGTTTGTGAGATGTGCTAAGATCTAGGATCATCATTCCTTCTAAAGAAAGAAAGTGTATAATCTTGTAGTGCTCTGATCTTCAGGGCTGTTAAATCCATAGGGAAGTTAATTCTTATCCACAAATGGACAAAATTTGGACTTACGGTGTGTATTCATGCTGTTTGTGATGTTATGGAAGGGGCTGATTTTAAACTAGAATAACTACACTGAAGCATCTAGCTATTAAGTCATAAGATTTCTGCCTTAATTAATGTTGTTAAATTCTTTATAGCCAACACATTGTTATTTGATTTCCAACATCAGTGGTTATGGGATTTTTACTTCTCCTTTTCTATGGGATTACCAACTTGCATTTCTGATATTTTTGTCCCAGAGGTGGTTGTGTGTTAGCAGTGAGCACTAAGACATTTTTGGCAAAGCATTCATTTGGTACATTGGCATTCATTTGCATAACAGAAACTCCATAATCTAAACATGGTTTTAATAACTTGTAAACCACACCAAGATTGTCTTCTGCACAGCATTTTGCATGAGATTTATATAAGAGATCTTATGTTTCATAAAAACAAGAGGCTTTGCTTTAGAGAGGAAAGAATTAGGAGTCCCAAGTTCCCTTAACATGTGAAATGTTATGTAGAAATTTGGAGCTTTCATGAGATATAATGAAAACTGGTTTTAGAGGTAGCATTGCAAATACTTTATTTCAGAATGAGGAATAGAGAAGAGAATGAAGCCTGGGTTTCTCGTACTGGTTGAGTTGAAATGTAGTATCTCACAATATGCTGAGTTATTGATGGTTTCATTTATTTTATCTTTGGGAATGAAGCTTATCTTGATGTAGGTCACAAGACTAGATAATACTTAGCTGAATGTTTATTACTGTGCATGCATTTCATATTGGCCTGTTACAGAGCTGAATTAGCTCCTCATCTTTTACTAATTTATGTATCCAGGCCTTGGCTGACTTCTTGTCACTGGCCTCCCTTGTTTAAAGTAGGCTCTAATCTTCATCTTGTTCTTCCTATACTTTGGGGGATGCTTTTCTTCACCCTTGTGAAGCCTTCGTTTTGCACTTGTTCCAGAAACCTATGTAACTCTGAGCCTATCCATATAATGCAACACAGCACATTGCATGAATGCCTGAGCTAATAGAGCCCTGGAATCTGGAGGAGGATGGCCGTGTCAGCACAGTGATGCCAAGCTCATTACTTGGGTGTGGTATCACACTGATGCTGTTCTCCTGCTTCCAAGACACAAACTGGTAACCTGGCACTTTGCTGTGCCATGTAGACAGACCAGTTTGGGTATGTGCTAGCTCAGGTTCTCCCTGTGAATACCCTTACACAATGCAGACATGCTTTCCAATTCTGTTCAAAGGGCTCTGCCCATCCCGTGTTCTGCATAGCCTTTACTGTTAGAATCATGCTGATGTTAAATTTTACTAATTATCTCATTGTTTGATTGAGTGCAGATAAACCTTCACTGGAGTATAAAGTGGTGTTTTACTTGCACATGTTCTCAGTGTAGCAAAAACATGCTAAGGTTTTCTGGACATTTGGGTCTCACAGTGTTCCTGGATTATATGTGTCTTATAAAAGCATTTATATAACATAATTGCAAAACCAGAGAACATTACTAGATTACGCACCAAAGTGATTCATCTCAGGTGCAGAACTTTGTGTCAAAGCCAAGTGAATTTTGTTATGACATAATTTCATATATGCAGAAATATTTACATGTTATTACAAATCTTCTTGTTACAGCATGGACAATTATCCTGGCCAGTGTTTCCAGGCTGCTTGCTACCATGTGGTGCAGAGTAGAGAACTTTAACAAGAACTCTGTTTCCTATGAAATGTGTTGTCTTTAGAGAGACAATCTGTGCTATAGTTTCCTGTCTTAGGAGAAAGCAAAAAAGATTGAAACATCCATTTGCAGAAACACTAAAAAGTCAACTTGACAGCCCTGATAGCCTGACTCATGTGAGCTTAAGCTGCTCATCCTATCCTGGCATCCAAGCCATGCCCTTTCTTACTTTAAACACAGTGAAGCATTTCTGATGAGACAGATTGGGTGGTACAGTTGTGGACATAAACCCACAGATTGCACCGTTTTGCTGCTTTACACTGCACAATCATGTGCCTGAGTGATATACTCTCTACTTTGATACAGGAAACAGAATGACCTGGCCTTGCCTATCTCCTTTTCTGGAATCACAGAGAGAGAAGGGAAAGACTGCAGTGGTACATGGAGGATGTACAGTGGAACAGAGGAAAAAAGTCAGTGTGACTCAATGATGTAAATCTACATGTTTTACTGTAATTGTTAACCCCGAGTAGTTCAGATTTCTTCTTGCCTTTCTTTTTATTCTGCATACTTTTTGATTTTTCCTTTTTTTTTTTTTTTTTTCTCAACCATTCGCTTACTACACAGCTAAATCAGCTCTGGAGAACCCTGTGCTATAGAGTATAGTTTGGAACTGACTTTAAAAATGGTTGCTTGATCTTTCTTCAACATTATATATTTATATATATCTATATCTATATCTATATATATATATATATGTCTATCTTTACTAGAGCACAAGCTTAGGTACAGGTTAATTTTCCTGCTAAGAAAGGGAAAAGCAGTGAACAAGCTTATGGAGTGCTCTGCCAGTTTTCTTCAGGTATGATAGTCAAGTGTTTTAAACCTAGCACACCCAGCCCTAAGGCAAAAGTCTTGAGCCTTATAATTACAACTGATGAAACGGATGGCAGTCACTCCTTATCTCAGTAGAAGACCTTGCTAGGCACACCACATGTCTCCAAAGGTCATTTGTAACCTATTACTATGATGTAAGTCTAAAGGAGGATTAAAAAAGTCTTAAAGCTAACCCTAGAGAAGTCTACTGCAGGTTGTCCCAGAAAGCCAGTGGTCAGGCAGCAGAGTCATCAGCACCAGCCTGGGGACTTCCCCACCCGGAAGACAAATGTTTCAGCAGAATTAATGACTTTCACTTCTTAAAGCAGCGTGCATGCAAGGCCAAGCACATGACCAAGCACGACGTGACTAAATGCCATGTGATTATTTTAGACTGACTGAGGAAAACCTGACCCTTTCACTAAAGTTGGTCTACACAGTGTTTTATTTTTCTGATTTTTTTCTCCTTGAATAAATATAAATATTTAGTTTGGTTGGTTTTTGTTGCTAGCCTGCTCTATCATGATGAAAATATGAGAATATTTAGATTATTTTCTGTTTTTCACAGTGTAGAGAAGGTGAGAATAAGACCTTCATTGCAGCTGTGACTCTTGAGAGACATTACAGTAAAGCCAGAACTAATTTGGCAAGTGTGGACTATACTTTTCACTGCATAAAACCGATAAAAGCACAGTCATTGTTCAGATTTTAATGATAGTGCTAAATAATAGAGAGGAAAAAACTTGCTATAAATACATCTGAGAAATGTTCTGTTCACAGAATTTGAGGTTCAAGTCTATTGAATTCAATGGAAAGACTTCATTTGTTGCTCAAAACCACTAGTTGATATGTTGGACAGTTTGGACCAGTGCTATGGCTACTGCTAATCAGCTTGACTCTTCTGGCTTTAACTGTCCTAGGTTATTCTGCTGCATTTGACAATTTTGGATTATGAATATGAAATTGTTATACTCACAGGTTTGATGCCAAAGCTACCAACTCCTTCAGCGTCTGGCTACCATGGTGATATTCTGAATGGAGAAGTATTTATGTACTCAAGTTTCCTGCAGTGTGTGGGACCAGTCAGGTGGCTGAGAAGTGTCCTCAAACCCTGCAAGCTATTGAGATAGAACCAAACAAAAGGGTTAAGCATGAGGACACGCTCTGGGTGGTTGAGTCGGGGTGTTGCTGGACTGTAATTCTTCAGTTCTTCCCCAGTTTTTCTTTTGATATTGAAGACTTTCACTGTACATTTTACTGATCTTTTCATGTATTATGAATTTTCCGTATTGAGCTTATACAATTGTAAATTCATGGAGGTCATCTTTTATTTAAAAGAAAATCCTTGTTGATAGTACAGCAATACTTTAGAATTAAGTATTGTGTCTAATTGAGGCCAGACATTTATTTGTTTGTTTGTTTGTTTGTTTGTTTGTTTGTTTAGGTAAACAGTCTCTTTTAACTTGAGAGTCTCAGAATGAGGGAGAATTCTGCAAGAAGATGTTATCTGGTGACTCAGAGCATTTTGGGGTTTTGTTTGTTTTGGTGTTGTAGTACTTGGTTTTCCATTGTGTCACCATCTTTAACACTAGCTCACACCCTAGAATAGTATGTACAGTTACAGATATGTGCATATACACTGACAGAAGTATGTCAATTGCGCATAATGGATACTGACATTGTGCCTGGCTCAGACCGTTATTAATATTTAATTGATGATAAAAAAGTTTTTAGCAGTGTAGGCTGCTTATGGCAAGTAGAACACTTAGCAACATGGCAAACAAGGATATAGAGAGAGTGTACAGAACTGGATGGAGTCACAGGGTTCCTGTCCTTAATCCTCTTTCTTTATAAGGCAATTGTGGAAAGACTCGCACATGAATGACGTAATCGTCTTATCTGTCAGCAGACTCTGCCAGGCATAGAAATTATTATAGTAGAGGTCTTACATTAAAGAGGAGAGGACTCTAGGTGTGTGAATCCTCCAATGCAACCCACTTAAAAAACTTATAAGATGGCAGGAAAAGAAGCCAGTCCAACAAAAGGAAATTACAGAGAAGTCTGCATCAGGCTGGATTCAAACTAAATAACTTTACTGGAACAGGGGCCCTTTTGACAACATGGCAAAATAGCTGTCAGAACCTGTGATCACTTCTCTGCCTGGGAGTGAAGAAATGAAGGTTGCATTGCAATACTATTGTGTTCTCTAGCTTTACCTATAGGGCAAAATATTTTCTGATTGCTTCTTTTAACTTGGGAGGCCTAGGGTTTCTCAATGTCTCTTGCTTCAGATTTCCTGTAGTGCCCTTAAGCTAAAATCTCATTTTCTAGTGCTCCCTGAAATCTGGATATAGTATCTTATTTCCACAGAATTCTGTATTGTGATGGTAGCAACATATTGCCCCAGAGATTCCTGGGAGCTCTATATTACAGAATTCACAAGAAATTGTTGACGCTGGGGCATGTCACATCACACCAGTTGCAGCGGGCCTATCATAGTGCTGCACAACTATGAGGGCAACGAAAAAACCTTGTGATGAAGACTGCAAAAGCTGGCAACAAGATGTTTGGAGGTCATCTCCTTTTGATGCTCAGAGTAAGCTCTTCTCTCTCTGGATTGCTGCTGATGGTAGTTTAGGAGAGTGTTAGACACCCATCCCTAAGAAAGAGGTTACCACTTACCATGCATTGGTACTTCATTTTGCTGTCTAGTTGGCTAGAAATGCCTCCAGAAAGTGATGGGAAGGACCTGCCTGAGTGCTTTGTTGGAAGTCTGTGCACCAAATACTGCCTAAAGGAATACTTGGGCAGTTGTAGGTAGGTCTGATCTTGCCCATTCAGTGTGTAAGGTTTGATCCCAGATGAGATTGCAGTGATCAAAATATAATGAGCTGCAAGGTCTGGTTTCTGGCTTTCTATGCCTGAGTGGGAAACCATGAGTTCAAAGGAGGGCACATGACATAGACAAGGAAAAGTAGTTGCAACAGGCAGCAAACTACTGGTGGTTTGTAATTCTTCATCACTGGTCTGGAAAATCAGTCATAAGGGCAGCTGCAGACTGCATATTGCCAGACTGTTGCCTCCTGCCTCCCCGCTGTGGGATCACTATGTGCCTGTGCAGTCCCTACCTACTTTCTTTGGCATGGGACAGTTCCACCAGGGATTTTCTGCCTGAAAACCTATGCATGGCTGCCTACTCTACATGCACCAGCTTGTGTTTTTGTTTCAGATGAACGGTGCTTTTATTGGCACTGCAATAGCATGTAGATGACTAAATTCTGACTCTGTCACACTGACTTCTTTAATGATTTTGTCTTACAGTGCCTGTGTTTTTTGTTTTGTTTTGTTTGGTTTGGTTTGGTTTGGTTTGGTTTTTCCCATCAAGAGCGTGCACATAAACTTCACTAGCACTATTTTGCATCACTAGCCCTTCCAAAAGTGTGGAAGGTTTGCTGGAAGAACTCTGAACATCATTCCTTAAATGCCTGAGTTGGAAGGCCCATATTAAAGCAACTGAAAAAATCCTTCAGTCTGACCTTTGAAAACCAGAGTAGCAGGCTTCATTGCTTGAGGCTACAGGAGGTGTTATTATGCAGGCTAGAAGAGAGCTGGAGTTAGTGTTAGCAGATAAACACAACTGCAGAGCAAACCAGTTCAGACAGTTTTCCTTCTTTCCTTCGCGGGCTCATTTGTAAGTTTAGAGAA
>VXAU01001614.1:86437-205239 GCA_013399695.1 Formicarius rufipectus | reverse complement strand
TCTTCGTTCGCAAAGTCTAGACATGATGACGATATATAACTTTCAATGACTTACTATTGAGTATGCCATTGCTGTGTTCCTTGCTCCAATGGCAGCTCTTAACACCCTTCAGAATGAGGCACTTGTAAAATTTGAATCACCTTTTGATTTTGGAAACAAAGTTATATGTGTGTGTCTAGGTGAAAAAGACAACATTTTTCTGGCAAGGTAAAAATAAATCTAGACTTCATAAAATGGTGGGACCCAAGAACAGAATATCAAGTGTGTGATTACACTATACAAGAAATTTTTCTTTTGTTCGCAGGAACAAAAGTGATAAGAGATCCAGCTCAAATACTATGATGATGTCAGTAATGAATAACAATTTCTGTTCAGGTGATTATGGTTTTTCTACCTATAATTGCACTGACAGTTTCAAATATGGGCAATACATCTTGCTGTTTCCAGTTTAAATTACTTGTTTGGTGTACTACATAAATGACAGACCAACAGAGACAAGTTAAATGTATGAAGGACTTGGGAAAGAGCAACATGTAAAAGTGAAATTTCTTCTACCATGTTAAAATAGTATGCATGTATTTATATATATATGTTTAAATAGTTTTTAATGTGTATAGTTTTTAATATACACACAGTTTTTAATATATATTTACGTTGTTCCAGAGGCATTACCTAGGCATTTCTGCCTTCATCTTGAACTACAAAACTAGTGTCTTTGCACTCATCTCTGCAATTTCTTTGCAGAAATTCAAGTTTTCTCACTGTCAGTAATCTCTGGCCCTGACAGTCCTAGTATGAACATTTGGTAGGATGCATTGACAGCCTGTCCCATGCATGAATGTCATAGAACAACCTCTGCTTCTTCAGTAGCACTTCAGGGACTTCCATATGTTACTGAGCATTTCTAACTATAACAGCAGAACAGCAACCACAGACAAAGGTAGATCTTGCTTGCTTAGACACCTCTCTTTGTGCCTTCATATAGTAAACAACCATGCTGTAATTTTAGGATACCTCTGGCGATAATTCTTTTGCAGTCTGTTCAGGAATATAGATTCCATGAGCTTACTAAGTGAAAAGCAGTTCTTACTGAGATCATCAAAGCCAAAACCTTTAGAGGAGATGTAAAGCACCAGCAGTAGGTCCCTGAGCCAATCTCAGATAACCAAAGAAAATTGACCTGCATTAAATTAAAGAGCGTTGCAGAGCACCATATAAAATACTGTAGAACACTGATACCCTAAGTAAGTGGGATCTGACTGGGAGTCAGTCGTTAACAAAGAAAAATGAATGTCCTAATTTTGCAAAGGCACAAAACTCAAAAGCATTATTTTTAATATTAAAACCAAGTACTCCCAATCACAGTGAATGGAACAAAGTCCTGACTGACAAGGGACATTTGCAATATCCTCCACTACATTAGTGTTTTCTTTGAATAGTAAACAAAACCCATATTTAGCACTTTCATGGCACTTTATATACTCAAAGGACTTCACTAACCATTGCTGACATATCTAGATGCTTCTTATATGCAAATGAATGCAGACATGAGATAGGCATTAGGAGGCAGGATATTAGAATACATTAGCAAACGGACAATGGAAAACAGCTGGTTTGACTGACTATGGAGGGTGTGAGTAGGGAGTAGCAGATAGTGCAATTCACCACTCAGTATTATGGAAAGAATCGTGCTGATTGCCATCATGGCTTAGAAACTCATCACTTAATTAACAATATAAATATTTTAAAAATTAACATTTCATAAAACTATAGTACGAGGTTCCATTGTGAGAATGGGAAAGGCTTAATTCACAGTTGGCTGGACCGATTGCACCCAGCCTTCATTCTCTTGCCTTACAACAACACACTCGTTGAGAATTAATACAACACAATTCATGCCCTGTCATGTCTCATTACTTAATTATGAAACGTCTGTAGTACTTTGGACATTACTGAGCCTGTTTCATTGGCTGTGACTGATGTCATACCCACTTTAATACTAGTCAGTACATGCATGGATAGGCCTGTCCCCCTCCTCACCATTTTCCTTCTTTCTATTCATGAATTCTATTTCATAACAGCAATAATATACTTCAGGCAGTGCATTTCCAGGGAATTATTGCATTTCTCAAGTGGGTAAAGTCATTTGGCCTTTCAGCCTTATGCCTTGCAACACCTTCCTGGGCATGTTATAATTGCCCAGAAATACACTATATCTCTAGTATTAAAATTCTTACATGCCACTATTTCTTTTTCATTTGACCAGCCCGGACAGAATCCAGTAGGAAAAGAGAAGTTGTCAAGTGCACTTTTTTTCAAAGGAGTATCTCAGATATATTTGCAAGGCTTTGAGTGTCTCATGCACATATGATTTAAATGCATTCATTTACAAGTATTAATCATTTAGCATCCTATATAAAATATAATGGCTGCATTCTCATGTCCCTTGACAATTCCAGAGCACTGCCTCCTGTGTCTCTAACGTGGCAGGAGCACAAGATGACACACTTGATTTAATAAGAGCACAGAAGTTCATGCAGTGATATAATAGAATGCTTAGATATATTTAAGTGAGGTGCTGCAGTAAATGTTTATGAAAACTTAAAAGCAATCATTCTTGTAGAGCAATCTTTGAGTCTAATGACTGAAGAAAGTACAAGGCATTCTTCTTAGTTTATAGTAAACTACTGGAGTCAAAACTTACTTTAAGAAGAAAGAGAAAATAATTTAAGCATTGAAATATCCTCAGAATTAAACAGAAAAAGATATAAAATATTTCTATCCCATCCTAGTTTGACATGCTCACTTAAGTATCAGTAGAACTGGACTGAAATCTGAGTAAACTTTATCTCCTGAGTTACAAGGTTCACTTCTACTTATGATTCAGACTGTCATGAAGGCTTTTTACTCCTAAAGTAATTTTCAACCAAATATCTCTAATAACTCAATGAGCTTTAATGAATCAAGCCTTCTGGCAAAGTCCAAAAGGAAGGTCAATTTAGTAGAAGCTAAATTATGGAAGTTTGCTGTGTTAGCACTTTTTATAACTGCAATTATAAAATGGGAAACCACATTCTTACCAGAGTCAAATATTCTTACGGTAGTTCCATCTTTGTTTTTTGCTTCCTCTGGAGGTGACACTTCCCATTTCCTGAACTAGGGCTGCCCTAGATTTAACTATAGTAAGTGTGAGGGTGGTGAGGGTGATGGGGCTCTGTTACCCAGAGAAGCTGTGGATGCCCGCTCCCTGGAAGTGTTCAAGGCCAGGTTGGATGGGGCTTTGAGCAAGCTGGTCTAGTGAAAGGTGTCCCTGCTCATGATGGGGGGATTAGATGATCTTTCAAGTCCTTTCAAACACCAGCTGCTCTCTGATTCTATAGATGTACGATTGGAAGGCATCTGGGCAGTTAAACAAACTAAAGCCCTGAGGTGGTTTAATTATGCCCCCTTTGTGGCCTGGACTTCTCATGTCTGTTTTGACCATACTTCAGTTGTGGAACAGTACTGCACACAGTGCCTCCTCTGAAACTCAGTCAGGTAGAGGTTGTGACTTCCTCTCTATTAGAATAAGGTGGTAAATAAAATGAAGGCCACAGCCAAAAATAAACATATTTCAGTAACTGGAAATTGTGCCATATATGGCAAAGGGCTCTTAAAACTCTGAAGAGACTTTTCTTAAAATAACTGGGGCAAGAACAAGCTGGAGATTTTAATTTTACATGATCTGTAATGTCAAGTTTATCATTAAATAACAAATTGGAGTTTCCCGTGGTTCCCTTTGTTCAGTTTTGGTTTACCTGCTGAAAATCAACATGGTCATAGAGAGAAAAAGGTGTAAGGCTAATCAAGTTCACAGCCCTGCTTTGTGGGAAATAAGGCCAGGGGAAGTGAACTAGATCAGATAACTGGGATGTATTATATGAGAATTTTTCTTTTGTGTAAATATGTAAGACCTATAAAAAATGACAATGAGTTGAAGGTAGAGGTGAAGATGGGTCCAAACTACATCCTCAAATCCAGTATGTCTCTTAAAAGAGGGAAAATAGAAAAAGGTCAGCATTAAATTCCAGAATAACTGTGGACTTGGGAAGACTGACGTTTCAATCACCCCTGAGGTCCAACTCAGCAGCTTCTTCCGCAGGTAATGATTTCAACACCATTTAACAAAAAAACAGAAAGTCTTAGTCCGTAGTAGTGTCTGTTCTCCTCTTGTAGGTCTTCTCTTTGGTTCAGATACTTGAAAACCTTGATATCCTTTGGGACCAGCTCCTGAGTGATTGGAACATTAATAGCACTGCACTAAGTTCCCTCCTTCTCAGCCCAAGGGGCAGTAATCCATGCCTCCTCCCTGCCTGAAGAATGCCTTCACCAGCAAACAGCAGTATTTTGGAGCTGGGAGCTCTTGGTCATCTTGTTAAACTCTTTCCTTTTGTATAAAACAAACACTCCTTCAACATAGAGAGGGAATCAGTATTGATTTCTGAGTTTCCTAACTACTTATCTATACATCCATCTTCATCAACTTTCTCTACACATCATCCTCTGCAACAAGACAGCCTGCATCCTACAAGACTATGGTGAAGTCATGAGGGGGAAAGGTGGAAAAAGTTCTTTCTCCTGTATGTGGATGTGGCTGGCACAGAGGCTTAGCTAGCTATTCCTGCACTTCATACAAGCAAACTCTTCTTTTATGTCTCCCAGAATAGCCTAAATAAGAGCATGAAAGATGGGGCCCAATATAGCATAACAGTGCCAAGACTTACGCAGATGTATATATCCAGCTAGAGAACATTCAATTTTCTTTGCTTTTAGGTTCAGTCCTGAGTGTCATTGTTGCCAGTGTTTTCCCATATTGGATTTAGACTCTTGAAATGACATGTGAGTACCTCATTTTGCTTCAAGAATCTGAACTTTAAGGTACAGCATATTAAACTGTAAAGCTGCTTGGGAAGTATTGGGATTGATACCAGATAGATAACAAATACTAGGTCTCTGTTTGATGTACATCTGTGTAGTTCCACAGGTAACTGGCACCACTGATGCTCAGTCACTGCCATGCAAGTAGCATCTCATTAGAATTTTGCGGTACTGGGCTCTAGGATAATTTTACCATTTCTCTTACATTCATCAAAAGGCATCGAAAAAGGTTATGATGGATATCTGGTTTCAAATAGAGAGATATTCTAATTGCTATTAGTTAAACCCTGGAAACCTAGCAAATGGCAATGAGAAGAAAAAAAGTCAGGTATCAGATCATAGTAGATTATTTTGCTGGTAATGAAGAAAGTTCTAAAAACTTAACTATTTTAAACATTCAAAAATATCTGCAACCTTGCTAGTCTTCCTGTATGATACAAATTCCTTCTCTCTCTTAAAAAGCATTATACTTACTACTCTTTGCTATTGTTTATTATCAGAACAAAAGTCTCTCACCTGAGAAAATGTGATATCAGTGACGGTCCACACAGAAGTGTGAATAAATAAGGCATGGTAATGTATTTTGTGAAATACCAGCGAAATTACAACTACTTTCAAGAAATTTTTTAAGATTCATTATTACAGATGAACATTTTTGTAATACTACAAATTTCTTTGAAACCAGTTATCTGGAAAGATAATTATAAAATAAAATTTATCACATTAATTTTACTACAAATAATTTGTTAATAATTATAAAAAATCATAAGAACCAGTAACTCAAAGAGTGACAAAGTGTATTGTACTATTATTGGTGCAGCTAAAATCAAGTGAAAAAGTTAAACAGGCTAATGAGTGGAATAAGAATGTGAAATATGTGATGCTTTGTATCACATATGGTATTTTAAATGACAGATTATCTCCATACTTTGTTTTACAGAATGAGTTCATGTATCCATTTTTTTCAGCAAGGTGTAAGTTTCAATTATTTGTGAGTTTGAAGATATTATTATCTTAATCATGACAGCATTTAGTTTGTTTGGAAAGACACTCAAGTGATGTTACCATTACATGAATAAGGAATACTGCCATGTAAGTATTAAAATGTGATAGAAGTTTTTCCCTGCCATAATAATAGGGCCATGAGTGATATGAATTTATAGTGAATACACTCAATTTCTGTTGGAGATATCTACTTTCACTGCTGGCACATACATTTACACTAGCAACATCATTTATGTTTACCAGAAGAGGTGTCATTTAACTGACAGATGGCTCCAGTGGCTGGACATAAAGCATCTCACTGAAATTGTTCAGTGATTCCCAAACTACTTTAACAGTATATTCCAAATTCCCACCATTTTCTGTGAAACTATAATTTATTTATTGGTGTCACTTCTTATATAGACCCTATCACTCCAGTCTGAGTACCCCTCAGTATTATAAAGCATATATAGAAGATATATTATTTCTCCCTCTTCTTTCAAGTCAGCTAGCATTTCAAAATTATTTTATTTTACTATATGTCTGTATCTCTTTCTATTTGGAAAGAAAGAACAAATCTTACTTCTTCGTCATAACTTCTACCACACATATACACACATACGCATATATATATAAATCTATAAATACACCTTTTATATGTACACATATCATATTTATACCACATACACACATAAATGGTAGAAGTTGTGATGGAGAAGTGGGGTTTGTTCTTTTTTCCCAAACAGACAAATTTTGTTTCATGGGGAGACTTAATTTGCTTTTCCATCCCCTGTACCTTCCATGCTTTCTTCCAGAGAAACTACTTTGGAAAGGAGGTTTAGGGTAGCTGTCTGTTCCCTGTGTGTATATGGCAGGGCAATCTAGAAAAGTCATAGCTTCTCTTGAGTACCAGTGTTACAGCTTGAGGCAAAGCACGTATCAGTGTTGCACCTTTTATTTCCAAAGACATCAAATGATCTCTTTTTTCTAGGGTTCTCTGATTTCAAATGACTACAGGCATCATGGAAGTAATGCTTGTATTTTTCTGAAGTCCATATTCTCATCTCATCATGGTAGTATCCTTTTCTATGGTGGCATTTACTTGGAACATTTAAGTCAGATAAACCTAGACTGGAATTGCTTTATATTTCCTGGCTCCAAGTTCAGTCCTCCCCAGAAATGAAGATGAGGTTGAAGTCTGAGATAACTTTGCAAGAATCCTATTATAGGAAGAGAATAACTATGCAGGAAGCTGAGGGATTTCTGACCTAGAAGAACCATGCTATTTGACTTCCTTCTGGGAAATCAGCATCCATATCCACTGACACAGAAAACCACTCAGAATTATAGATTTTTTGAGGTTGGAAGAGACCTTAAAGATCACCTAATTCCAAGCTCTCTGTCATGGGGAGGGTCACCTTCCACTAGAGAGGTTGCTCAGAGCTCCATCCAATCAGGCCTTGAACACTTCCAGGGAGAGGATATCCACAACTTCTCTGGTCACAAAGTACACCCACTAAGGTTCTCAGTCTAAAACTAGTGCCAAGCCTGTATGCTTTTTCCCCTTTCACATTAAATCATCTTACCTGATCATGGCACAGAAAAGACAGAAGGGAAAACAAAGAGAAATTCTCACTCAGAAGTCACTGCTCCATGCAAAGAAATGTCACCTTCTAGCCCAGGAAATGGACCTTCCCAACTAACTCATTGAGCTGCAGGAATCTGTGCCAGTTTTGCACCAAAGTGTGTCAGTAGCCAACAACTGACAGAGCCGGGAGATAAATAAATGATATTCATACTGGGAGACGTGGACTATTCCCAGAGGGCAATTGACAATTCTGAGGTAATCCAAAAGTGTCTGTGTAGTGTTTCTTTCATGTTCATGAACCAGAACTAATCAGAGTTCTGAATGCACCAACAGATGTTATGACAGGACCTCTGTCAATTATCTGCCAAAGGTCTTGGAGTCTGGGAAGGTCACTCCTGACTGGAAACTGGCTAGTGTTATTCCATCTACAGAAGGGTATGAGGGCAGACCCAAGGAATTACAGATCTGTTAGTCTAACCTCAGTTTCTGGAGAAAAGCATGTAGAAGATTGTACTGGGTATTACCAAAAGGCATTTAAGGAGTAACAAAATCATCACACACAGTCAACATGGACTCACAATGGAAAAATCTTTGTTTAACTAGTTTGATATCATTCTATGATATGGTCATCTTCCTTGTGGATAAAGGGAATGTGGTGGATGTAGGTTTTCTGGATTTTAGAAAGGCTTTTGATACTCTCCCTTTTAGTATCCTTTTAGATAAGTTGTCCAACTGTCTTAATGGCAGGGCTCGAAAGGTAATGAATAGGACTGTATCTGACTGGAAACCAGTCATAGGCACTGTTCTCCAGAGCTCAGTCCTAGGGCCAGTTCTCATCAGTACTTTTATCAGTGATCTGGAGGCAGGAGTTGAATGCTCCATTAGCAAACTCATTGATGATACTGAACTGAGAGGTGCTATTCACACTCTCGAGAAAAAAAAGAGGTATTGCAGGAGGGATCTTGATAGATTGGAGTGTTGGCCTGTGATTAAAAGAATTGAACTTCATAAGTGCAAATTCTGGATTCAGCACCCCAGGGTGGAATAACAGTGAGCACAAGAATAAGGTGGGTCAGTGGCTGGAGAGCAAGCTACAGAAAGGGATCTGTGGATGTTGGTGGACAGCAGGCTCAATGGGAGCCAGCAGTTTGCCCTGACTGCAAAGAGAGAAAACTGCATCCTGAGGTGCATCAAACACGGCATCACAAGCCAGCCAAAAGGGGTGATTTCCCCACTGTATTTAGCATTGGTATGGCCTCACCTGGAGTACTGTGTGCAGTTCTGGGCCCCACAATTTAAGGAGGGTGTGAAGGTCCTGGACCCCATCCAGAGAAGGCCAACAAAGCTGGTGAGAGGGCCACAGAGAATGTCCTATAAGGAACAACTAAGGACTTCGGGCTTGCGTTATCTGGAAAATATGAGACTGAGGAATGACCTCATTGTTCTCTGCATCTCTCTGAGTAGTAGAATTGGAGGGAGAAGTGCTAATCTCTACTCCCCAGTATCCAACTGTAGGATGTGTGGGAGTAGTTCAGAGCTGTGTCAGAGAAGTGGCACCTATAGGGTGGATACTAGGAAGTATTCCTTTACTGAGAGGGTAATCAAACCCTGAAACAGCCTTCCTAGAGAGGTGATTGATGTCTCAAGCCTACATCAACGTTTAAGAGGCATTTGGACAATGTTCTTAACAACATGCTTTAACTTTTTGTTAGCCCGGAATTGGTCAGGCAGTTGTGCTAGGTGACCATTTTAGTCCCTTCCAACTGAAATACTCCTTTTTTATTCTAGGTTATGCAGAATGACACACCAATATAACTCTCCATTAAAATAAGAATTTCTTAATGCTATTTAGATCACATGTTGAACAAGAAAAATTTATGTTCCTGCCATTCACCAGTTGTATGACTATGGGTAAGCCAGCTTCCTTGGCCTTTCCATGGAGGCTATGTCTTATGACAGAGGCTATTCTTAGGTTAAAAAATCATGATGAAAATAAATCATTATTTCAAAGTCCTATGGGACAATCAGACAAGAGAAATTATATAACTGAAACTAAGAGATTAATTTTATCAATAAATTCTTAAATTAAAAAATAAAACCCTCTTATAAAGTTCATTAGGATTATTTTAACATGAATTTAAACTCACATAGACTGAAGTGAGGGAATATCGCTGGACTGGTCTCATACTCCAAAGAGCAATTTACCCTCACTGCACCTTACATTTACATTAGAGACACAACTACTAAACAGCTGCAATCTATTTTGCTTTTATTCTTAGATCAACACAAATTGCAACAAATTTAGTTTCCATTGGCCATTTTTTTAAGAGACATGCTTTTACTGATCTTGCAAACACTAACATTCAATGCCGTGTTTGAATTATTCAAGTCCACTTTGCTGAAAAACAATTTATGAAGCTCTGTAAACATACAAAGTATAATTGTAATAAATATTATAATATAGAAAAATATTGTAATGTAACTTGCCTGACTTGAAGATCTAACCCTATTAGATGACAAATTCAATTAATGACAAAATTAATGACAAAATCAAGTACATAAATATGACCTTAATTTTTTCAGACATATAATCTTACCTTCATGTCATTAAGATTATGAGTATTTTCCCAAATAAGGAATTCTCTCAACAGTGGAATTGTTGGGAAGTTTTTTCTCCTCCTAAAATTTCTGTACGAAGGGGTAGGACTAAACACTAAAATGCATTATTTTTCTGGCAATAAAATTAACTTTTAAAAAGAAAAAAGTTTAAAAAAACTTTTTTGTTGGGTTTTTCACAGTAATTTTTATGATCTTTTTTGCAGTCTGTAAAACCCATTTAAAGATTAATATGTAGTTATGTGTTCATATTACAACCATAAACATTTTAAACTACTGCAAAATAGCTTTATAGCAAGAAGGAAATCAGCAGTTTATCTCATAGATATTTAGATGAACACACAAGTTTGTTACTGGATGAATAAGAAACATCTAACAGTGAGAATTTTACCATTTTCTATAGAAGCCAGTGGAGAGTGAAACAAGTTGTTGTCAGGCAAGAGTTTGCAGAAATCAGAAAAAGCTGTCTAGAACGTAGAGCCTTATCTAGTAAAGATAAGGAAGCACTGACTAAAGTTAACATAAAAACATTGCTTTTTACAGTTTGTTAAAAAGGAGAGGTGACTCATCCTGTCTTTTACATTGAATCCTAAATAATTCTACTGCATTTCCATCATACCTGTCTAACTTTATTTTCCATGCGGCTTCCCACTTGGTCTATGTGCAAACCTACATCTTTGAGGTACAGTTCTACAGTGCAGATTGGCTTCTTTGTGCTGTTTATCAAGAACTACAGGATCAGATTTGTAGAGTGAATCACTGAAACCTTAATATCCATACTACACATTTCAGGGGTTGACACAGGTGCCTTTCAAACTTTGGGTTTGCTTCATCCAAGAAGTACCAAGTTCATGTACTCTGAGTTTTTTCTGTGAAGTGAACCAAACCATGTTATGTGGGAATGAGTAGAACATTTACTCCATAATGAGCAATCCAGCCTAAAATAACAATGCAAACATACCTTTCAGAGGTCAGAGGATAGATGGTCAATTCCTCACCTCTGCGTTGAACAGCATTATTTGTAAGAGGACTCCTCAACTAATAAGAAAATAAGTCACATAGTTTCTCATGTGAAGCACAGATATGAAAGCAAAAATTAAATTCTGGAGGTGCACTTTTTTAGGAAACAAAGTAACTGAATATTTGCAAAGTTATTCCATTGTATTTTAGTAATATAAACATTTCTGACACCAAACGAAAGATAAAACCTTTTTCTCAAATAATTTTCTGGTCCCCAAGAGTAGTTTAGTTCCTTCTGCTTACAGAATTCTTTGGTTTGGCGAAAGACCAACATCTTCTAAACCAAGGAAGCATTCAGAAGTTAATATGTGACTGGCCAAAGGCATGAGAATGCATATCACTGGGACAACATTTACTTGGAGGCATAATTCTAAAACTCTGAACAAAATAAATACAGTGTTTGTAAAAGAGTATGTATGAAATCTGTACATGGTAAATGCAACTACATATTCATGTCACCAAATTAAACTTAGAGAGATGAAACAAGTGCCCTATATAAATTTTGGTCCACATCACACCATCAAATAGCACTCAGTTCAGAGGGCAGCAGTGAAAAGAGAGATAAGCAGTCAGAATGGAGAACTAGGAATTGAAAACTTTTTGTTCCTGCTTTTCTAATGACAAGCGTTTCTCACTGAGAACTGAAATAGGAATTGGTCTTCACCTTAAAATCATCCTCATCAGAAAATGAAACATCCAGTCTCCTTTTTTTTCAGGGAATTTTATTCAAAGCCATTGACAGAACCAAAAGCCAAAAGCTTTAGTAGACCTAAAGACAGAAAAACTGACTTATTTTAATTTGTCTTAAAGCCCCGAGCTGTCAGTAAGTATCTTACTGTCTGAAGAGGGAGCCTTCGAACAACTTTTGTCTGGGCAGTTAGTAGGATGTGCATGTATCAGGAGAAATGTACATGTATTTAAGGAGTGCACAGTACACACTTTATCTTGGATTATATAAATCTTCATGTTTACGATGATATGAAAACTATATGCAACCTGAATCCCACCATGAGGCAAATTTTCCCTTACATAAATTTGCAATAAAAATGTGGAAATGCAATAAAATTTCTAAGGCTTTATTTGGAGAAAAATGAAAATAAAATTTTAAAAATGTTTCTACCAGCCCCTTTTAATTATAATTAAAAGTTATGGGGTTTTCTTGTGTTCCAGATGACATTTAAAGATTGCAAGTTTACTACTGTTTCTAAACCTGTAGAGCTTTTTTCAGGTTGCAAAGCACGGCCATCCCCTGAAGATTCCTTTCTTCCCATATGGTTTTCAAGGAATCTGACACAAAATTCTCTACAGTTTTCCTTTTCTGACAGTCTTTGTTTAGAAGAGAAATGGGAGTGATAGAGTTCTTTCAACTCAGTTTTGAAAGATGTATAGTAAGGATGGTTCTCATTCTGCTGAAACCTAAAGTTTGAAGAAACATCTCACTTCTCTGTTGCATTTGAAGCTTGTCCCATTATTCTAAGGAATAAATCTTGTCAATGAGCAGAAATGAGTTTGTGCCCATTTTATAAATCTTGGGTTTGTGACAGAATGCACACTAACAGTAATGTCTAACGTAGATTACACACAGCCCTTCAGAGCACCTAAGCAAGGTGCCTCTCCATTTCTGGTAAACTGAAAAGAATATAAGAAGTGTTTATGGAAGTTGTCGAAGAGACCTTCCTTTTTGTTTCTTTTTGTCTTATTCTATATATAGAAACTTTTCATGGAAAATTTTCAAAGGACCCAACTTATCTACTACAACTTAATAGAAATAATAATAACTATGCAGTGGTTCATACTCCTTAATATCCTGAAAGTTTGAGATGATTCATGCTTTCAAAATATTTAGCACACCTAACTATATTCAAAGCCATAGTCCATTGTAAAACTGTGTATCTTTCCTGCAAACAGCATGTCTCAGGTGAAATATAGTTCTGAAACAATGATAACTCACATTATAACAGCAATCATACTGAAGACTACCAACATGGAAAAACTTGAATAGTTATGGAGTTGAGACTCAGTACAGTGAGTTCTTCCTTAGTATCCAATATGATTTTTCAATCCTTGACTCCGACAGATTTCATGTACAGAGTCATCCTTCAGCAGCATTAACTGGAAGGGAATATAACTTAGACAATAACTGAAATCCTGTTTCCTTATATCCCAGTTACACTTCTACTCAATTAGTATCTAAATTTCAACAGCTGTCCTTTTGTAGCATATCAGACTGCTCCTATCAGTCTATTCCTATTTGGGAGTACCCAAAAGAATATTTGTGGGAAGACTGAATATTTCTCGTGTCCTTGACCAAAGTCCAAAGGTGTTTAGAAATTACTTTGTTCGTGTAATGATCTCTCTAAACTATCTTTTTATTCATATTGTGTGGTACCTTGAAAATATTGTTCAAAATAAAAATGATTTAGAAAGAGACCATCAGCAGGTTTTGTTTTCTGTGAAGTATAAAAGACTGTTTATGAATCCATAAAAAAATTAATGTACAGATTAAGAAGACTTCTTCTTTTAAGCCAGATCCATGCTAATGTGGTTTTCCTTTCAACAACTCTGTAGCTAAAGTTTGGAGGCTCAAGCCTGCAACAAACTTCAAATGTTACAAAGTCAAATAAATGGGTCTCTTCCAAATGAATCCCAGATGATGCCAACAAGAGGAAGATTTATGTATATGTTACATAAATATTTAATGATATGGCCAAAAACCTACTGCCACTTAGCAAAAAAGACATTTATCACCCTTGTGAAATATGACTTTTAAGCCAATAAGACTAAAGTATGTTAATGACCTCAAGTGAATTGTGTTGTTAGTCATTAAACATTTTCTGACTTCTGATTCGCTGAGTTATCTCTGAGATCACAGTCCTAGCATCAGCCATAAGTTATTCTATATCAGTCAAGAAATAGATTTGAAGCATTTTTTTAATCTCTAAAATTTACTATAGACATGAAACAGAACAAAGGTGTATTTTGCATGTGAATGTAAGAAAAGCTATGCTCAAGAGATTTTAGATGAAAGCAAAAAAGTGCTTCATATATCTATGAGGGAACTTAACAGAGAACTTCAGAAACACCCTGACACTAAAGTTTGAAGAAAATTCCAAATAATTTTATGTTTGAAAAGTCAGGTTTTTTTCTGAACTGACCTTAGCCTTATAACATGTTGAAATGTTGATAAATGTTGTTTTTCTAAAGTGTTTGATGTCAGTGCCTTCTCAGGTCCATTGAAACCTGTGAATAATGGATAAGCCTCTAAATGGGGAAAAAAATACAACTATTCAGCTAAATCCATGCAGTTAGAGTGGACATACTGTGGACTCTAAACTGCTGCTTACAGCTGAAATCACTTCTAGTAATACCTCTGGAAGAGCAGTGCAGACACACCAACCCCAGCATGGCTAAGCTCCGCTGGAGACAGCCTAGTGATAATATGCATTGTTTATGTGCTGTGTGGGGTTGAATCCATCGGGGCTTCTGACACAGCTTGCTAGACTCAGTTCAGATCCCCTCATCTTGTTCAACATGCTTCATTCTCCTCCTTGCCCACTTCCACATCCTACATGATAGGCAGCGTCAGAAAATTTGTCCCAGAGAAAATCAAGTAATTACTAGAACACTGTTGGAATTTCTCACTCTTGAGTCTTCTCAGTCCTGAGCAGGAGTTTTTGATAATTTATTTCTACAATACGGATGTTTGTCAAAAGAAGTATTAACTGTGGGTGACGCCTTAATATGCCATATGATTTTGTGGTCTGTCCTTCAGAAAGGTCTACTTTCTTCTGTTAACTTTCTAGCTCATTGCCATTCAGATGATCGATTGGCTGGTAAGTTGTCTGAAACACTCAGGACATTAACAAATTCTAATTGGCTATGTAATAGGAACAGACAGCATGTACAATGTTAAACCACTTCTGAACCACCTATTTTCTGTATGCAAATCAGACAGAAACAAATGTTTGGCCCCAGCTGGGCGAAATGTCCCATTTAGAATTCTTTTCCTCTTCTTTGTTCTTTGATGTTCTGCAAATGAGCTTTAGAACTCCGCTCTTCACACAATTCAATTTTACAGGCCCATTATCTGAGATATAATGTGGAGGTTAAATATATCAGGGCAGCCATTATGTGAAAATAATTAACAGTAATGAATAATGCACTAATTCCACTGATGAGAGATGGTTATATGTGTAATGAAGTGTTGGGGCAGCCCTGACAAATGAAATTAAAATATTTAAACACTGTTTTATGATATTACTTTGCTCATATAATTTCCTTTACCTACAATGAGCCACTTCGATTATCGTCATTATCTTGACAGCTCTGAAGGATGAAATAGTGCAGGTTAATGTGACAGCGATTAGTCAGAGAGAAAATCCATCACATAAAACAGAACAGAGTGAGGGAGAAAGGTCTCTATACTTTCCCGTTTCAAACATGAGAAGAATGATACTATCAACATCACTTCAATATTAAATGGATAGAATTATCTTGTCATTCATTTACAGCCTCTGAAGAACTACCTATTTGTACCTGCAAAGGAAAGGTCAGCCTTTCTTAATCATCCATAAAAATATGTTGATGGATTCCTTATATCAATAATGGTGACAGAACCAGAGACAGGAAACAAGGCAGGAAATTTAAAAGGAAAGCACTTTTGTTTTGGTATTAAAATATTTTAATGGTTTTGTATTTTTAAATTTCGCTTCACACAGTGCTTTGATCTTCAAAGAAAATGCATACTATGAAATAAAGTGTTTAAATAGCAAAAGGAACTGCCTATTGCACAACAATTCCTCATCTGTTTTGTTGGGGTGTTTTTAATAACATGCTTGTGAATACCAGCAAAACCTAAAGTTATTCATACATAGAGGTCAAAAGTTAGGCTAAAGTTAGATTTAACTTTATAGTCACCATATTTTCAAAAGTAGTGAGCAAATATTTCTTCCAAATACATAGACAGGCTAGCAGACAAGGGTGTCAGAAATAAGTTTCCTTTTATGGGTCAGCCAGCCAGGTAGAAACATGTGGGCCAGTTAGAAACAGTTAGGAACTCACATAAACGATCCACTAAAGAGAAATAAGCAGAAAGATGTCCAGTTTAACCTGTGAAGAAGTGTGAAGTAGCATGTGGAGATGAGTCACTTCATCAGTCACTGACAGGTAAGAGACATGTATGCCCAGAGCACTACAACACTTAAAACCCCAACTGTTTTTCCTTTTTCAGATTAGGAAGAGGTTTGTGATTCGAATGGTTAATTCACTCAATTGGGACGCTGTTTAAAAGTCCTTGTTCAGATAAAGAATACCAGAGATTTGAATCCCTTATTCTCAAATGAAACCTGAGATTTAATTTTTCATATGATCCTTTGTAGAAGCAGAGAGAAACACTAGCTCTCACTAGCACTGGCATCTCCCTCAGGTGCAACCCATTCGGATTCAATTTCTTTCTGTCAAAATCTTAGCCAACAGTTTCCTGTTTGAGGGGTATTACATTGGCTTGGGAAGCAGATGAACAAAGGAGTAGTAGCAGGGTAGTCAGTGGAGTCCCTTTCTGAAGTACCACATAAAGGTCTCGGAGACAGTTGATTGAAAAAAAAAACAAACCAACAAACACAAAACAAAACAAACAAAAAACAAAACAAAAACCAAAACCAAAACCAAACAAAAACAAAAAACAAACAAACAAACAAACAAAAAAACCCAAACAAACAACAAAAAAAATTTAAACTGTTAATGGTGTCTTTGACTATTGCAGAAAACTTGGAGCATTCAGGATCCTGTCTGACTAACTGGCATCTGAATAGTGAGTTTTCTTAAAAACATGAATGTTGGGATGATATTTTTATTTGGGTGTTTAAATGCAGCTTTTGCAAGTCTAACTCTTTTCTTCTGCCTTGAAAAAGGTAAACTCAACTTACGAACAAACAAAAATGTGCAAATCTAACTAAGAGAAGTTGTGTGTACACCAAATTTACTAAGTGATATGAACAATACAGTGATGACAAACATCATATATTAGTTCCACAATGAAATGAAGGCAGCAGGAAGGGTATGTTACACAGAAGTGCAGGATATGCCAGTACTGCCCAGCACCACTGTCTATCCTTCAGGGCTGCAACCATGTCTTGAAAGCAGAGCGCTTCTCTGAGAGAGCACAGAGATGCAATGCCTCAGAGGAAGTTCTTGAAAATGAACTTTTCTTGGTACTGCTTAGTGAGGTAACACTTTGTGTACACGAAAAGGCCTGAAAAATGAAGCACGTGCAACATAACAAATCCTCTTCTTTCAATCTAAATACAATGGAAACTTATGTCACAGTCTGCTGAAGATCTGACTGAAAACTACACTGAGAGGCAGAGGTGGTGATTCATAATTTATTGTTCTCCAGGATGGTTTGCAGCATCTTTATGAAGAGCAATTGAACCACTACACAGAGCAGATCCAAAAGGTAAACAAGTCACAAATCCTACTCCCAGGTTCAGCCACTTTAAAACAGAGTAAGCAAGAGGAGTGAAAATTGAGGAAGACAACCAATAAAAGAAGAAATACATCAACAAATTAAAAGGGTCATCTTCAACATCTTTCTTTGTACCAAGTATCTGTCCCATTGAACTGCATACACAGTGAATGAATGCACACAGTACAAGCTGGAATGAATGGGAAGGGCACAATTTCTCACTGTATATGGCTAGTGGCCCTACATCGCTGCTGCTCACAGCACCCAGGTCTGTTTCTGTGTGCTTCAGGCTTATGCTTTTGGGAGGTTAGCCTGCACAAGTCCGGAGTAAAATCTCTTGTGTGCAAACTGTGTTCCATGCAAGAGATGCATAAGGGACCTTTTGAACTAATACCTTTATAAAAAACTCATTCAAATTTCAGTGGTTCTT
The DNA here is from genome assembly GCA_013399695.1 of Formicarius rufipectus. Lineage (NCBI taxonomy): Eukaryota > Metazoa > Chordata > Aves > Passeriformes > Formicariidae > Formicarius > Formicarius rufipectus. Next base: position 187,221 of record VXAU01001614.1, on the reverse strand, counting down.
TCCTTTTGCTACTTTAAAAATACAATTTACTTCATTTATTGGACAATGAAGTGCCTCTGTAATAAATCTAACATTAAAAAATCATTTCCAGCAAATTACTCCAATAAAATCAATGACAGTCAGTCTCAGCTGTAAAAACAAATAAATTACCAGCTATTGATAGGGTAGGCAAAGATAATTGTCATTTAGAAAGGCTAAAAGGGATAAAGAAATCTAATAGAAGGAACACATTTATACAGCATAAATGAGAAAACTGTGAAAGTTTTACCCTGACAGCTCCCATCCATAGGATTGACTTGGTCCCTGAGCAGCACAGGCAGTTGTTTTAAGTCTCAGTAGGACACTGATATGTGCTTTGGATATGTCAATATTTACCTGCTTCAATGTTGCCTTGTGATCTTTTTACCTTTCATATATTGAAACCCCCAAACAGGATTTCTGGTAATAGGAAATGAAGAATTGATAGAATTGAGCAGTCCCATCTTTAGACTTTTTCAGCCAGGTTAAAAGCAGTTTGACCTAATTCAGGCTTTGCAGTACTTCCAACTATTAAAGAAATATGAAACTGGGCAATTTCTAGTGGGATTTTCCATTGTCTGATAACACAGTAATGATTTTATAGTTAAGATCCTCTTTCTAAACCAACTTCTTATTTATTTATCTTTAAATCTGTTCAGCTGTTTCTGTGAGGAATCTAAAGATGACATTAACCTGATGTATTTCCACTGCAGCAGTGTAGTCTTTCAGGTTTCAGCAATTTTCTTTGAAAAGTATTTTTTAAAATGATTATTTGTGTTTATCTCTCCTGATGAAGGAAAGCAAAGGAAGATCAAAATGATGGAATGTGCAGTGTTCAATGATCAAATATCCCTGAACTCTTATGGGAGGAAAATTAATTAAATCTTCTTGATATGGTGAATCTTGCTGTGGATCGCAGAGTAGTGCTATATCCAGTGAAATAACTGGATATAAGGGCTTATTCAGCAAAGAAGGCTTTAAATTTTCCTGGGTTGAGTACAAAATTTTCTGGGAATGAGCCATTTCCAAGATTTTGTCAAACTGAACCCCTAATTTTTAGTTTTGGATGTTTCTTCAGTGGCTTCAGGAGAGCAGATGATTTCATAGTCATCAATTCTTCATATCAGCACTTCCAACAGAATGAGAATTTCTATTGTTACTCAAAAATAAAAAAAAAAAAAAAGAAAAAAGAAAAAAAAAGAAAAAGAAAAAGCAAATCAAGCTCAATTTGGAGTAATCCCTAGCTACAATATCGAATGCAAAAACCAACAGACATCAGAGACAACCAAATACAATGCAGGCTTCTTTGACTGCTGTTTGGTCCAGACGTGAGAGCAGTAACACTGATGTGGTGGCTGCTGCAATATTTGTAGCAAGTAGTAGCTTTAAACTCGAACCTAATGGTAGATTGGAGGAGTATGGAAGTGGGTTTGACATATCATTAGAATAATGTCCTCCTGGAAACACTGGAAAATGTGGTCCCATAAAGAACAGGCAACCTAGAAACTGTGGCAGAAGGAAACTTCAGACTCAGTGAACACAGAGGTATACATAGAAAGAACGCAATCTGGCTCTTTCCATCATCAAAATAACATGTTAAAGTCACATTCTAATGAACTATGCATCACTAGGCCCTGGATGGAAACCTGGGGTCTTGGAACTACCACTTTTTCTTTCATTCTGGAGTGGATTGCCAACTCTGGAAGTGTCCAAGGCCAGGCTGGGGCTCTGAGCAACCTGTTTCAGTGAAAGGTGTCCCAGTCCATGGTGGGGGGATTGGAACTACATGATCTTTAAGGTCCCTTCCAACACAAACCATTCTGTGATTCTGTGATTCTCTCACACTTAGGTGATGTATATCTCTTTTCCTTCAACTCTGCATGAATTTAATAACAACATAAGCTTCTGTGTCTCAGGGAACTTTGTTACTGGTTTCTTATTCTCTTCACCAACAATTTATAATCCATTGAACCAACAATAAACAGATATCTGCTGCTTGTTTGTATTTTGCCTTCTAAAAAAATAACTTACCAGATTACAATATCTTTCTTTCCTTTTATCCTCCAAATTAGTTAAAATTTAAGATGTGCTAATATAATATGTGTTAGCATAATACATGTTCTACAGCTGATATAATGTATATCCCTGCTTCATCAGAGACATAAGGGCTTTAAGATTACCTGTTCTTTCCTGACCATTTTGACCAGATCTGTTCTTTTGAAGAACTAGTCAGAGATTACTGAATAGTCCTACCATCTTGTATGAGGTCTGCTAGCATAAAGTCCACTGTTCAAATGCTTTAGTTGCCATTCCACTTTTACTGATTGTTTTTCTTTCTCTTTGTCCTGGTTATAGTAACCAGAATGAGTTTGTCACGGTGTGGGTGTGTATTCTAAACCCTCTGTATCATTTTTTCTCATGAACTGCTCACAATGGCCCATTTGCAGCAGCTGCCCAGGACACACCCAACCCCTCAGGCTACAAACTGGGTGTTTAAGAACTTCTGTGGGATAAGGAAATTTTCCTGCCTCCATACCCACCTGAGGGATCATATCTGGGATGCCAAAAATATGCCATTGTTTACCTCACAGAGTAGATCACCCATTGTGAACGTCTCCTCCCTGGGGGACGGACTGGGAATTCCTATCTGAGCCCAAGTGGATATAAGCTTGGGGTTTTGGGAATGGGATATCTCTTCAGATCCAGAGGAGGACGACCGCCTCAACCGGACTGAGACTGCCACCGGACTGCAACCATCATTTTCACCAGCAGGTTTTTTTTTTTCTTACTTTGATCTCAGGGGGGCCAACCCTCAGCACAGGGGTTGGTGAGCTCCATTCTGCTCGTGCCCCACTGTGCTGGAATGTACATCTGGTGTTTTTGTGGCACAAATGAATTTTCCTTCTGTATCAGTGTATTTTGTGATCTTTTATTAAATTGTTATTCTGACTTGCAATCCCATTCTGAGTTGGATTCATTTCTCCTGCCAATTTAACTCTAAACCAGCACATTCTTGCTTTTAAGTAATCATTGCAAGATAGAAGCTACATTTCAGTGTATTTTTTGCGCCAAATGATCAGTCAGGGGTTTTATCCAACATGAATCTGGGCCCTTGGAAAGATGTCCAATGGCCCAAACTGCATAGGAAAGGTGTGGGCTCCAGCCTTCTTTTTCAGCTGATACAGATATCTAATTAAATATATGCATATCTCCATTTATTTCTATATTCTTTATGGCTTTATAAAGTCACAGAATACCAGAATATGCAAAATTTGAAGGGATCAGTGTCTGCTCCTCCTCTTCCCCTCACAAGGAAGTTGTAACTGCAATGAGGTCTCCCCTCAATCTCCCCTTTTCCAGGCTGAACAGACCAAGTGCCCTCAGCTACTCCTCATACAGCTTCCTCTTAAGGTCCCTCACCATCTTTGTTGCCTTCCTTGATAGGTTAACATCTTTATTATATTGCAGTGCCCAAAACTGCACACAATATTCCAGGTGAGGCTACCCCAGAGCAGAGCGGGACAATCCCTTCCCTCAATCGGCTGGCAATGTTATGCCTGATGCCTTCCAGGACATGGTTGGCCCTCCTGGTTGCCAGGGCACTGCTGACTCAACTTGCCATTGACCAAGACTCTCAGATCCCTTTCTGTGGTGCTGCTTTCCTGCATCTCCTTCCTCAGTCTGGACAAACATCCAGGGCTGCCCCTGAAGAATCCCTGCAGAGTTGCCAGGTATAGAATCCAGCACTTTGCCTTGTTGAACTTCATGTAATTGGTGATTGCCCAGACCCCTAATTTGTCAATGTCTCTCTCCAGGGCCTCCCTGCCTTTGAGGAAGTCAACAGCTCCTCCCAGTTAGTATCCCTTCCAATCCTGCATCTGAGTCTTTTTATGAAGATGTTGAAGAGCTCATGGTCCAAGATGGAATCCCTGTGGAACCCCACTAGTGACAGGTCACTGATGTTATCCCATTCACTGTTACTCTCAGTGCTCAGCCCATGAGCCAATTGCTCACCCACCACATGATGTGTTTATCCAGCTCTGCTGGACGTTTAGTCCAGAAGGATCATGTAAAAGACAGTGTTCAAAGCTTTACTGATATCCAAAAAGATTACATCAACTGGCTTCCCTTGATCAACTATGAAGGTTATCTTTTCATAAAAGGAAATCAGATTTGATAAACAGGACTTGCCTCTCGTGAAGCCATGCTGGCTGTGACCAATGACAGCATTGTCCTTCTGGTGTTTTTCAATACTTCCCAGAATAATCTTCTCCATAACTTTACCAGACACTGAAGTGACACTGACAGGCCTGTAGTGCCCAGAATCCTCCTTCTTCCCCTTCTTGAAAATCAGGACAACATTCCCCAGCTTCCAATCAGCTGGTACCTCTCCAGATTCCCAAGGCTGCTCTAAAATCATTGAGAGAGATTTTGCAATTACATCAGCCAGCTCTTTGAGGATTCTGGGATGACTCTCATCAGACTCCATAGATCTGTAGGGATTCAGCTGGATCAGCAGACTCCCAGGATTGACTGGGAGTTGATCATTCTCATACTCGTGGTCCTCCAGCTCAGGGCACTCTGGTTCATCATCTCTGTAGAAGACAGATGCAAAGAAAACATTAAACACCTCAGTCCTGTCTCTCTCTCTGTTAGCGAAGTAACCATCCTCATCCTGTAATGATATTTTTATACTGACTATTGTCATTAATGTATTTGAAAAAACTCTTTTTATTGCCCTCCACATGTCTGTCCAGCTTCAATTCCAGTTGAGCTTTGGCTGTACAAATTTTCTCCCTACAGCTGCAAGCAGCATCTCTGTATTATTCCCACATCACTTGGCCTTGCTTCCACTGCACATACACCTTCCTTTTTTGCCTTATTTTCAAGAGAAGATCCCTGCTCATCCAAGCCTTGCCAGCCCGACTTCTGACATTTGAGAATTGCCTGCTCCTGTGTCACTGGGGACTGATGTTTGAAAAGTGACCAGCATAGATGGAGCCCAGCACCTACAAAAACATGTTTCCAGGGAATCTTCTTTACTAATTCCCTGAGTAGCCTGAAATCCACTCTCCTCATGTTCAGAGCTGAGATTTTGCTGGAACTTTTCCTCCTGTCAAGAGAGATTTTAAACTTGATTGCCTCATGGTTTCTGTGGCCAAAGTCCACCAATCTCCACTTTACTCAAGAGATCCCCTCTGTTGACAAGCAGCAGATCAAGAAGATCACCTTTCTGAATCAACTGCCTTAGGACCTGTTCCATAAAATTGTCAAGATTTCTTGTGGACTTCTTTCCTCCCTAACTGTGTGACTTTGTGATTCTTCTCAATAGTGATTTCAAGGTTGGAGATGGTACCTGGTCAATACTGGTCAGAAAAAAGTGGCTGGATTTTCTTCCTGAGCTCTTCAGTGTCACCTGACAAAAAGAAAACTGGGACTCACATGTGGCCTGGGCTCAGGCTCAGTTTAGGCTGCCTATTAGAGAATTGAAGATATTCAAGACTGAATTCATGCCATCTAAATTTGCAAGTGACTTTTAGTGGAACTTCAGGGTCAATAGAACAAAAATGGCATATCCAGACCTTTATATATCAGATAAGTTTTTATTAGAATAAAATTAATTACTCTGATTTATTTCCATATGTGGGAACCCTACAGTCACTATCGCATATTTCTGCATCCATTGGGTAGATATCTACTTTTGCTCATATTAATCTCATTAATGAGCATGATTGACTTCATGGTGCTTCCATGACCCTTACAGACAAAATGGATTATAGCCCTAGTGACTAGTCCTTGAAATTGTTGTCCTCAGCATCTTCAGAGTAAACCATTGCATAATCTGTCAGTCTATGCAAAGATGTTCCTCTTGAGTCAATGACTGGGAAGAGACAGGTAGAGAATGTCTCTGCAGAAGAGAATGGTAAGAAACAATGAAAAGGTGGTAACCAAACATCCCACAGACCTCTGTCTCAGTGCCCTGCTTATTTGCCCAGGAGGATGGTCTGCTACATATTACTCTAAAATTTGTCCTTCAATTGGCCTCTGACATTTGAATCTAAATTTAAATATGTAAAAATATGTAAATAATATGTTGGATTTTTTAATACAGTGGGAAAGGAAAGGTAGAAATAATGGAAGAATCCACCCACAGAGGAAAGAACAAAGCCACATGTTCCCTTAGTTTTCGGTCAGTGAAAAAGCATGAATCTACACTTCAGACAAACAGCTGAAGGATGCATCTCCTGCTGGCAGAGCAGGTTATGAAACAATTCACAGAGTGCTTTAGCAAAGGCACTGGGCACAGTGAGGATCTGAAATTACTCTTGAGCTGTCATGGTATGAGGCACAGATATGGTGTTATGGTGTTCCCTGGATGGAAGATTACTGTAGTAAAAAGGTATGAAGTACACAGAAAACAACCCAATGGAAAATAAACTCATTCGTTCCACTACTGATGAAACAATCTGGGTTTTTTTCTATGTATGGGTATTTGAAGTGGATGTTCTATGATTTTAGCAGAAGCAGTATTAACAGGAAAGTTTTCCTGCTGTGAATTAGTTTCACACCACTTTTAAACCACTCCCAGAGGCTAAAAACACAAGCAGTACAATAAAATTTGATGTGCAAGGAGGAATGTTGTGTATATTGATTTATGTACTTACTACCAATACCTTTGTGTGATCAGTAAGAATGGTGGACATGTCTTCAGCAATGTGCAAATGCCTTCCGCTTACCAAACATGAATGACAAATACCACTTTAGTCCTGAAACCTATGGTACAATCTTTCTGGCCAGCTGACTTTGTGGTAAAGCCTGTCCTCTAAACTATGCACTGTTGAAAGATAAATGAACTACATGGACTATTGCACCAAACCCAAAACATGGGAGATACCCATTCCTCCTTTGAAAGACTGGACTTTTTTCAGTCCCAGCAAAGATTTTCTCTACAGCCGCTCTTTCTTGAATTTTCAAATGTGAATGATTATTGTGAAAGAAACTGCCTAAATTTTCTGTTTCAGAGTAAGGGGGAAAAAAACCAACAAAAAACAAAACAAAACAAAACAAAACAAACAAACAAACAAAAAAAACCCACAAAAACACCAAAAAACACTGAACAAAACAAGATTGTAACCATCCTGAATGACCATCTCTACACATCTACTATTAAGTGTCTACAAAGAAGTGTCTAAATAAGTTATTCTAGGGCATTGATCATCTGAGCTAAGCTAGATGTCTGCTTAAGAATTCTATTAATTTCACTCTGGAAATTCTTTTTTTTATTCTTTCCATTGGATCTAGATAGGAGTAGTAAGATGCAGACACACACTGCTGGGTAGATGAATTCCCATCCAGATTCTTTGGCCAAATTGTACTTGTTGTCTGCCTGTCCAGCTGTTGCTCACCTTCTATTTCAGCTATTTGCAGATATTAAAAAATAAATAAGATCTGTAGAAGTAGTAGTAATTATTCACCATGTACTTCAGTGTCATTTTAGTTTTTTCAGACATTCTTTGCTGTGCTGGCTCTTAATAACAATTACCCATGTAGTTAGGTTAAATTGTAGAAACAGAAATTAAACATTGAACAGGATTTTCCTTTACAATAGTACTGGAAGAATATTAATGAGGAAAACAGAATTAAACAGATCTGTTAATCTGACAGTCATATTAAAGGTGCACTATATTGTGTGCATAGCTTAATTCAGCATATTGGAGATTTTAAGAGTTCATTTGCTCTGTCTAAGGTTCCAGATAATGGAATAATGAATTATACAGATAAGTAGGATCTGATCCTTCAAATATCATACTTGCACTGGAAACTAGAACAAGAGTAATAAGATCTATTATAAAATAAAAGATATGAAATGAAAGAATTTCCAAAATCTATACGTAATCAGTAGGCAAAGTCGATTCCTGAATTTATAAACAGTGGTTTGACTTAAAAATTCTGCCTTAGTCATATTTAGTCAAATAGCCCTGTATTTTCAGTTCTACTGATAGCAACAAGCTTTGATATAGGAGATAAAATTCTTAAGTATATTTGACAATGAAAAACATGAACTGTAGGAACACCTGAAATTCCTTTCCAAACTAGTGCAGAAATCAATATAAAGCCTCTATCTGATAGGTATGATTACAATGGCATGATTTCTTTTAGGTGTCATGAATTTCTCTCCTACTCCTTTATATTTGGTAGGAAAATAACATTTTTATTACTTTGCAACAAATGTCTGAAGTTTCCACACTAATTTAAACAATGACAAATCAGGTGCTAAGTAAGCTTGGATGAATAATTCATTACAAAGCAATGTATATAATTAATTGAATTTTTTGTTTGTTTACTTTAATAACCAATGTCCTCAAACATATCACAAATATTTGTAAGTTGTCCTGTTTTGAATTTATGCACTGTGGATTTTTTAGGGGTGATTTGTGAAAGAGGAATATATAATTTCTATATTCTAAACAAATAAGTGCTTTTTAAAATCTTTTCCTGCCATAAGAAGTTAAAATGAAGAATTAAAAATGAAATAAAAATAAAAAGTAAAAACTTTGTGCAAAACTGTATGAGAAAAAAATTTCGAAAATTAATGTTTATGAAAGAGTTATTTTGAAATTTCCCATGAGCTGCTAGGCATATGACTTTAATTTTCACCATCCTGTAGCACTCATGAGGGACCAGTTTTATCATTTAAACACAGAAACACAAAAATGACAGTTACAAATATGACACATTAAAAGTCTCCTGAATTTAGAATAAATATGTTAGAATATACATTTAAGAATATTATGACATTTATGTAATGGATGTGGCACTTATGCAGTTTATTATGCAAATGTAACAGATTCCCTGTATGTTTATTTAAACAGGTTAGTTGAAGAAATATGTCAATATTTTAAATTTTTTACAAAATATGTTCAATATATTTTGGTAATGTTAAGATAACAGTTATATAACAGATATATTATTCCAATACCACTTCTGATTATGATTAGTTTTCACCACACTTTCAAATTTCCAAGACTATGTCTTGTTTTTTTACTGTGTGACCCCCCACAGCAAAGAACAGCTTGCCAGTAACAAATCAAAGTGGTTTCTCTGAATACATTTTCTCTTTGTGGTACCTGTAATTCTATAATATTTAATCCATATAGAATGTGCATACTCTCTTTTCATTTACAGAAATTAGTGCTTGACAAGAGATCTGGCAGTCAGGCAAGCACTGCTATTGTTAAAAATGTTATTGTCATTCTTATGACAATTATTCTTAAAGCCTCTCTTTCAGAAGTCACTAAATGGGATCTTGATTTCCATTTCTAACATAGAAGTTCTCCTAATTATTCCTATAGAAAAGTTTGAATATGAGACCCTCAAAGATTTGAAAACAAGCAGGCAAACAAAAAGAAAACATATTTGTCTGTTTGTTCTGTTTTGTTATGTGCCTATTTCAGCAAACTTTGTGCTTTTAATAAAAAGCCATGAGCAAAAAATTTTTAAACAACTTTTATTCCTTATACTAGTATACTAATTTTTATTTGGTGTATCCTATAAACTCAAATAAGTCTTTGGTCAGAGTAAAAGAAATAGTTATAAAACACATTAGAATATGAAAAATACAAAGTGTATTTTCTATATGCAGTTATAAAAAGTTTTTTACAATGGGGGTAATAAAACACTGGAACAGATTGTCCAGAGAAGTAGTAGATGCCCCATTACTGTAAACATTCAAGGCCAGGCAGGATGTGGCTTTGAGAAGCCTGAGCTGGTTTAATATCCCCGCTTGTTGTAGGGCGGTTGGAAACAGATGACCTTTAAAGGACCCTTTCCAAGCCAAACTATTCTAAATTTCTATAACTGTGTAGCAAAGGCATACTTGACTTTCAAAAGATGTTTTTGCTGCAAACATTTACTTTTGTTTTCCCGATGGTATTAAAATTTTGAAACAAATGGAGATAAAATTGAAATCTTCTCTCCTGTAGTTTTCATGATTTCTCTGGAGGATGGTCTCATGACAGAGCTGTTGTTTCCTCTCTGGAGAACTCTTACAGATTTCTCTGGTTTTTTTTTTGGAGACTGTCAACTACACTTGTACTGTTAAGGACACTTACTAGTGTGTACTGCTTTCAATAACATGTGATGAAATTATACACCACAGATTCCAATGGACTTGTGCAGAATATAGTAATCTTTCAGTGCAAAAAGAAAAAAAGGTAAATTGAATGTAAAATATATAAATGATCCCCTTATTCACTTAATCACTTCTTTTGTGATTGGCAAGTTTACATATGACTTTCATATTTGCAGTATTTTATCACAACTGAGTGATATACTTAATTGTGCTTTACATCCTTCTCAGGGAAGATATACTCTCAAACTCCCACTAGCCACACTTCCTTTAGGATTATAATATAACTTTTGAGTTAAAAATTAAATGTTGAAATCTTTCTTAAAAGTAATTAATAAGCTTGTTGCAGCCTAAGGCTCCAATAGACACAAACAGCCACAGCTATGAAGAATTAAAAGGTAGGTAGGATAAGATGAAGCAGAGAGTGTTATTGATCCCTTACCAACAGGTATGCACAATTGAGTTACACCACGCTATCAGTAGATCTACATACAAGACATTAGAGGAGATCCAGGGAGATTTACCCTGAAATGGAAGATAAATTCAGTGAACAGGACACTGTGACATCTAAGACTTCACAATGGTTGGAATAAAACAATAACCTTACACTTATTTCATGAAGATGGATATAATAGACTTCTATCTGCACAACAAGCAGTTTTCTAAATAAATACATTTTATTACTTTTTGCTGTTGTGTAGGGTTTGCACTGCAGCAAAACTTTGAGGCCAATTTCATAAGTAAACGTGACTTTGTCTTGGAAAAGTCTTAAATCTGTTTTCAGTAACTTAAACATCATGAAGTCACAAGCACTACAGACCTTATCCTAGGATTATCTTGATTAAGGCACAAAACATTAAAAGCAAATTATTATGAAAGTATGAAACAATTTGCCCTTAATGTTTCAGTCATATCTGTAAAAAATATGACTTAAATCTAGTTTTATTAATAATACATATTTTAATTAAACGGCTAGAGGTGCATCTAGCAGGAAAAATTGAATCTTCACTGGATTTCACATACTTGTATGATTCATGGGCAGTAAATATGCAAAGCTTTATGCCCATAAGGCAATCAAACTGCAAAGCTGTTATGCATGTTTTTGTCTGAAAAAATGAAGTCTACTAAGCCTTAGAAATAAAAATAATAACAATAAAAATAGTAACAACAATAAATGCTCTAAAAATTAATCTATTTTTGTAGACCTAATGCATTTCTAGACACAATTGTCATTTTTTGCCAGCTGTATGATTTTGAAAACATATTTATTGTTGTTTTCATTAATCTCAATATACAAATTTTGCCTTTATGGGTTTGCATATATACACAGTATCACAACTTCAGCCGTAAAACCATAGGAAAAAAATTATCATGCTACAGTAGCATAGCATGAAATGCTTTCATTGCAGACTGGGGATTGAACAGTTCTGCAATCTGCTATCTACTAACAAAGCATCTCCTCATTTACATTAGGATTCTTTTTAAAGGTCTGACTCTGTATGCCTAGTCTGCTTTATCTTTTGTTCACTTCATCAAACATTCAGCTCTCTTATATTTAATCACAAGTACACCGTGCACAGCACCAACACCTCTCACCTGGTGGCGTCAAAACACAAAGGCAAACATGAAGTAATTACAATCTACAATGCTTCTCTGAGATAACACTATGGTGCCAAATTGCCACCTCTTATTTAGTGGAGCACTGCAACGGCTCATAACACCCGGCAATAGCACAGCACAGTAAATGGCTACACATTAAGGATATAAAACTTTTCTAAAGTACTAACTTGGTGATACTGAGCTTAAAAACTTGCTTTTCTAGTTTCAAACTCTCATCAGAGGACAGAACTATAATTGCCATCAGATTTTCCAACACTGAAGTGAGCCTATGTTAATGAATACTATGTCACAATGTCCTTATAAGAAGACTCCAGTCACACTCTCATTTCAGAGAAAGAAAACTGATGAACCAAAAAACTTGAGGTCATAATTTCTCCTGATTTAGAAGGGTCAGTCAGAGATGCACAAGTAACAGATTTAGTTTTGCTGAGGAATTGACATTTTAGGGTTGAGTAGGCCCAAAGTATAGCTCTTGTTTTCATAGGAGTAAAAATCCCAGTCTGTCTGCAATCTGTTGCATAGTGGCTAAGACAGGGCCAAAAAAAAGTATTATAACTTCATTTGAAATCTCTTTTTAGTTAACATTTACAAAAAGTTTTATTGAATCCTGCTCTCCACCTGAAAAATGACACAGGAGCTAACCAACAGATAGGCACCTATTCAGCACTTAGCCTTGTTGAAATTAGCACTACTGATTTGGACTGCACTGATAGAAATACAAAGATTTTAAGGGGAAATATGAAGAAGATTGTTGTATGAAAAAGGGGAGGACTGAAATAGTCAAGAACTAGTGAAGAGAAGGATGCATCAGTCCTGAAAAATTTATGCTTAATTCTGAGGTGAAGAGATCTATTTCTATCTCTTATTCATAATCCTGAGCTCTCAATTAAACTGAGGCATGAAATCAGTCATTTTTGGAAGTAAACTGAGATGAAATGCTACTATCCTATTCTGAATCTCAGGGATAGTCTAGGCCATATTCTTCGTCCTATCAGAAGCAGTGATTTAATCCAAATTCCTGTTCCTCTCTAAGGAAGCTCTCTGTGCACTAATATGGCATATTTTCAGATAATTTATCTCAATATCACCTCTTCAAATTGTCCTACCTCATGTTTTACATATATATATGTATAAGTTCACTGGACTAAGGAGTAGATAACAGATTCTGTAGTTTAGTGTTTGAAACAAGAATTACATTTTTTAAAATAAGAGTTTGACTTTGGGTCTTTTAGTTGTCTCTTGCAAATCTCTGAAAAATTTGTGTCTTGTGACACTAAGATGCCAAATGTCAGCACAGTACACAAGCTTGAGTCCTGGGGACACATTGAGCCTGAAGTAAACACAATGTTCCCCAACCCAACAAAGACTTTCTACTACTTCTTTTGATTTGATTTTACCATCAGACGGATTCATCCGTGGTAAGCTACTCACAGTATGTGTTATAAAACACATTAATTGAGTAATGCAATTGTTTTTCAGTTAAATTGCAATAGCTGTAACCTCCACACCAAATACATTATCTGAAATTAAACAGCTTAATCATGGGACATGAGCTGCTACAAGGGAGAAGAAGAGAAAAGCTTCTGTACCCATCGTGAGCATGAATTCATTTCAGTCTCATTCTACAATCTGACCAACAGACAGCAGCACAGAGCACTTACGTGACTGCCCAAGCACTTTGGCTTTAGTTGTACTCAGTCTGTTCTTATTGACTAAAGAGACCAATAAAGTTAAATGATATGACACAACATTTACTTTGTGAGGGAAAAAATGTGGATGTACCTGAACAATGTTTATCTATTTATCAATTAATGCAAAAAAGCGACACTGCTTTCAGCCAGTATTAATTTAGTCACCAATGTGACATTACTGTGCTTTATTTATACCAGAGGAAAATGAATGCTCTATGCCATCTTCCTTATAGGACAATGCTACAAGCCAAGTGAATGGATTTTGCAACACTAGTATTTCAGAGTATCAAGATCTTTTTCTTAAATAGTTAATTCATTATGATTGTACACTGGTCAAATTTCCAAACAGCTGAGAAATAAGAACTCCAAAATATGAAATTCATTATATTAATATAGATCTTTATACACTCAGTGAAGTAACAAAACAAACCAATGGCAAGATATAACATTATAAATTTTAAGAAATAGCAGAAATCATTTATAAATTGAAGAGGGAATAAAAGGGCACAGACATCATTATTTTTTTAAATGATTTTGTTGTAATTTTTCACGGAGATAGTAGGTAGTGTCTTCCCAGAGGAAGAAGGAAAATTGTTATGAAAATCAAGTTCGTGAGGAAGGATTGGAGGAATTTAAATATGTAGGGTATAGTTTTCAAAAGCACTGAACTTTGTCTTGAGCTCTCTTTCAAGTGAAGTCAACTGTGAAACTGTTATTGACTTCCATGGGAGCAAAGCCACAGCCCCATAGACGCCCTCAGCAATTCCACTTCTGAAATGTGAAATATATTTAGGTCTCAGTGAGGCACATCCAGTGTATCTGGCATGAGGGGTAGATAATGAGAGAAACTCATAGTGATTCTTGCAAAGAAGAACCAGAAGAAAACACAGTATTAGCATCCGTGATTAAGAAGTTGTTTACAATGCACAACACCTCTAAATCTATTGGTCCATGACTTGCTGAGTAAGAAAACAATCAACACAATGTCTCCAATTTCTGCTTAGGAATAACCAGACCTTTTCTAGTCATGCACAGTGGAGGGAAGAAGATGAAGGAGGAATACAAGGGTGTCTGAGTTACTTGCCTGAATTTTCTTCCAAGAGATCTGTTGCTCTGCATGAACCACAGCATGGAGGAGAGGCTTGGTTTCTTCCTCCACCCACAGTCCTCCAGCATTACCCCAGCCGATTTGGCAATCCTAGATGTCTCACATGATCTTACACCCCACACCATCCTGGGACACATAGTTTCACACTCCTTCTGAAACCTTTAACTGAGCATCCTCTCACCCACAAAAACACTAAACACTGCCCCTCCACAGAAACAAGATTTGTATAAGTCAGAATCACAAAGACACCACAGAATTCCAAAGTAGATCCAGTGAAAAACACTATATGATATGGATGTTCAGATTAGTTCCAAAGACAGTTGGCTCTCAGCAGTGTAACACAAGTCAGTCTCTGTTACCTGTGCTTTGGGCAAGAGTACAGTAATATAAATCTACCTACACCATTTGCTAGACTTTTGCAATAGGCAGAATAACAAAATTGCTTCCATATACCCACAAAGCATACTTTATTTTCCAATCTCTTTCACAAATATGATGTTAACTCTTCAAGTCAAGCTTTAGGTTACCCAGGCTGCAATTTACTTTCTATCAATAAGAGAGAGGTTTTATAGAGCAGCAATGAGAATGAACTCCAATATAGAGAGTCAATGCCTTTATAGACCTACAAGCCACAGCTGAAGGCATGACTGAATGAATTGCACCCAATCCATCCTTAGCAGTCATTAGTTCAGCTTGCTTTTAAAAATGTCAGAGATTGAGATTTCACAAAATCCCTAAGCAATATATGCAAGTTAACAACTACTCTGGTCTTTACACACTTTCTAGTTATATCAACAGCATCAAAATTAACTAGATATGTTCAGTGATTCTGTGTCTTTGAAGGTACGCCTCAAAATCTTATTGTTTTTATAGAACATAGCAGGACACAAGCACTGTGAAGCTCATGAAGTACCCTGACTTGTGCAAGCAAGTCATCCTGAAGTAGTTTAACCTGTCAAACAATTACTTTCAAAGGCCACCTCATCTGACATCTCAGCAACTCACCTTAGTAATAAAAGAATTGGCTTTCTCAATAATTATTCAAGATTATACACTTCTGGCACAAAGTCAGAGTATTTAGTCCCATCATTAAAAGAGACAGACCAGGTCTAGCTGCTCTCCAATGGTGATGATTCATCTCTCTTTGGCAGGAAATTTTTAAGGACATTGGGGAGATTAGAAACACAGGCACTTCGTTTTGTATAATGAATTTTGCATTATTCTTTACTAGAGGCATATGTAGCAGGATATAATTTTGTTCTCTGTTTTGTTCTCTCATGGGAATCCTGGTGTCTGGACTTGTGCAAATCATCTGACACTCTCCTGCATAACATTCTTGTCTCTACACTGAAGACATGCAGATTAGATAGATCGACCACTCAGGAGATAAGATATTGGTTGGAGGTCACACTCAAAGAACAGCAATCAATGGCTTGATGTTCAAGTGTAGGCCAGAGACTAGAGCATTCCCCAGAGAGCAATATTAGGACTGGTACTGTTTAATGTTTTTGTCAGCAACATGGACAGTGGGGTTAAGTTCCCCCTCAGCAAGTTTGCTGACAACACCAAACTATGTGAAGATGACATGCTGGAAAGAAAGGATGCCACCCAGAAAGACTTTGATAGGCTTGAGAGGTGTTGTACTTATGAGGATCTTATGAAGTTCAACAAGGCCAAGACTAAGGTGCTACACCTAGGTTGGGGCAATTCCAAGCAAAAATACAGGCTAGACAGAGAATGGAGGGTGAAGACTTAGCAGTGTCTGGAGATGAAAAGCTCAAAATGACTCAGCAATGTGTCCTTGCAACCCAGAAGGCCAACCACATCCTGGACTACATCAGAAGTGTGGCTAGCAGGTCGAGGGAGATGTTTCTGCCACTCTGCTCTTGTGAGACCCTAGCTGGAGTGCTACATCCAGCTCAGGGGCCCCCACCAAAAGGACAAAATGAACCTGTTGGTACAGGTCCAGAGAAAGGTCACAAAGGTGATCAGAGGGCTGGAGTGCCTCTCCTGTGAAGACAGCCTGATAGTGTTGGGATTGTAGAGTATAGAGAAGGCTCCAGAGGCATGTTAGGCCATCCCTCAGCACCTAAAGGGAGCTTACAGAAAATCTGAAGAGGAGTTTTTCACAAGGGCATTTAGTGACAGAACAAGGGGAATGGTTTTAAAGTGAAATGCAGTAGGTTTAGATTGGATATTAGAAAGGTGAGGGTGGTGAGACACTGAAACAGGTTGCCCAGAGAAGGTGTGGTGGATGCCTCATCCCTAGTATTCAAGGCCAGGTTGGATGTGGCTCTGAGCAGCTTGGTCTAGTGGAAGGTGTCCCTGCCCATGGCAGAGGGGCTGGATACAGATGATCTGTAAAGTCCTTTCCAATGCAAGCCATTGTGTGATTCTATGATCATGAAGTATGGCAACACAAGTAAATAATAGACTGAAATAACTGAGCATGAGGCTTTTAGGGAAAAAAAAAACAAAAACAAAAACAAAAAAACAAACAAAAAAACCCCACAACTCACAACACATTTGCATTCAGTGTGTTTCTCAAATGTGTCATGTGTCTCAAATGTGTCATGTCCTATTATATCCAGTCAGAGTAACCTAATGTGACCAACAGACTCTAAACAGAACAGAGAAAAAGTCTGATCTTAAGCTAGATGCAAAATAAAATGATGATGCATGAAGAAGGCTGCATGCCATGCTGTTAACTGATGGAATTCTAGAAAAGAAATAACTTTTGCTCACAGAAATAAGATACATATGAGGAAAAATAAGAGTTCAAAGTAAAACCAAGGATTTTCCCTAACACATATATAAAACAATATATTGGAGCACCTTGGAATTGTGCAAATCTGAGTTATATAGAAGTATTACATCTTAAAAAATCAGTACTATTCAAAATAAATTCTATTTCTAAATAGTAAGAAGAAACAAATGCATGTATGTGCACAAGAGAGATGTGCACAAAGATCTCTGAGGCAACATACTGGAGGCAGGAATAGCTATGCCTGTCACGAAGGTTTTTCCACTCCCTGTGGTATAGAATTCAACTCCCTTTTTAAAATCTATTTATTGATTTTGAAGCCAATCATATGAGATCCTGTTCATGAAGTAAAATGAGAACTTCTGGGGTTTAGCTCATCCCACCCATGTTAGAAACCTTGAGTTAGCTGATGTTAATTTCACCTTACAGATTAGCCCTATGCCATTACATCTAAAATGTGGATTCAGATCTATCTGAGCTGACAGCAAAATTCTAAACTGAGAGGTATGTCCACCACTGTACCTCATAACACTCTTTTCTCTCTGCCATTTCCTACGGAAAAGGGAAAGTACAAAATCCTGTGAATTTGGGGAACCCTTGCTCTTACTCTAAAAATATGGTCTTCAGTCTGTTAATAAATAAGTGGATAAAATACCACTTTTAAAACATTCTTCAGACTTATTAAGAAGGTTGTAAAAAGATCCACACCTTTGGTCTTTAGAAAGATTACATGCTATATGGTTAATAACATTAATAAATTCAAAGTTTTGAATGTGAAAAATTTCATGGTAGCATTTAGCAAACTCACCTCTTAATAGGTTTCATTGGCTGTGTTACTGTTTTAGGTCAGATCAGGATTGCATTGTTGAAGTGAAACTCCCTAGTCATCCTCACCTGCTGTCTTGATTCATACTGTGGTGTGGCTTCAGAGAACCAGGCTGTTTCCAGAAAGAGCTGAACCCTGAGCTGTTTTTCAGGAATCATCTGACATTCTTTGGCAGCAGAGGTGGGCGATCCTCAGGATGAGAACAGAACCAGTCCAAAGTCAACTCTCACCCCAAAATGGTCAATGTGGATGTCATTGTAGGTTGGTCACTTGCAACCATTTTCCTCATGGGTCTGATTGTATTGCTCCATCTTCTAATGCAGGCATAGTCCCAAAGAACCCAAAAAGACAAAACGCTGGTAAATTAAAATGACTAGTTTATGGAGGAATGCAGAAACTTGCAAGTGTAATTCTATGATTCTAAGTTTTCAGCAGACTTGATCAGTGTTTCCCTATAATAGAAATTGAAATGGCACGTTGGCCATTTTCACTGTTTTGACTGTGGATTAGGGCAAATTGCAGTTGCTTTCTTCCATTTGAGTTGGGGGTTCATTATAAACCATTAAAGGAGAGAAGATTCAATGCCCACAAGAGTAGAACTGTGTGTGCCTGCTGCTGGTGAACAGAAGGGCTGAACTGCTTACCACTGTAAGTAAATGGGATCATTTTAAAGATCACACATACTCTTGTCTTTCTGCTCTTTGTCATTCTTATCTCACCATAAGCAGAGCTAGTTACACATGGTTGGTGGCACAATGCAACAAACAATCTCACAGAAGTAAAAACAAATCAATAATCCTTCTGGAGGAACTAGAACAGCACTGCCTACAATCAAAATTACTCCAAGTTTACAGATAGCTTATTAACTACCCAAATCAAGTGCATATTTTTTAAATAATGCATAACAATGTGATCAAGATGAGAAGGTTGGTGAAATGATGCCATTTGTTTGCTTCATACAAAAATTGGGTTCCATCAACTTAATGCCTTTTTTCCTCCATCTAAATTTAATATGCTTAATTTCAGAGTGAATTTTGATCAATGTGTCCAAATGACTTTTAAATGCTTAGATAAGGTTTTATCAGTCTTCATTTTTCTCATTGGGGCCTGGGTAATATGTTCAGTGATATATAAAATCTGTAGTTCATTCCTGGTCTTTAAAAAAAAAAGAAGAAAAAAGGAAGAGAGAATGACTAAAACAAAAAGAAATGTTTTGTTTAAATTATCTGCTTTTTAGAGATTTAAAAAGTACTCTAAATGTAATACAACATCAACATTCTTTCTTTATTTCACTTATGACTGTTTTCTAGATTAAGCCTCTTACCCGTCAGTGTAGTGTTTTCCAGTTTATTATGTATTTTTCTTATTGAATAGTCCTTTGTTTCTCAACAGATTGTTTAGGTTTTTAATATTGTTAGTGTTGAGAGATAAACGTTTTGGTACATATTGGAGAGTAATAAATTGTGTTGAACATTGATAAACTAACGCAATTACTAGCAAGGTCACCGAGTCAGCTAATTTAGAAATATCAGTACTCGGATTTTGAGTTGTCCCCTGGAGAACTGCAGCCACTTTATTAAAGCAGGAGGGTGAGGAGAAAATGGTACATTAGGATTGATCTTTTGATCTAATTGTGGACCTCTGCCATTCCTTGTTTGACCAAAAGTGCTTAGCAAGCAAGAGGAAACACAGTTCAACTAATTGAGGAACATCCCTTAAAAGCCAAAGGGATTGTGGGAAAAAGAAACAAATTGCAGTTTGAACAGTTTTATGGTGTTAGTTATCAATGAAAAGGTGTAAATACTGTACAATTAATCTTTTCTTTTCACATGGGATTTTTTGAGGCTTGCAGACATACCACAATCATACTTCCAATATGTTCCAACAACTAAATTTCTTATACTGCTGAAGTTCCAATTAAGCAATATTGTAAATTAATATTTTCTATCTTGTAACTTATTTTTAAAGAATTAACATAAGATCCCTTCAAGACCACTGAGTCACTAGACAAAAGCTTGTACTGCTGGACCAGAAATACCATGGAATGGTCCCATTGCAAACGAAAAGCAAAAAAAGAGTTCTTCTGCTTCAGAGAACTAAATTGAGGCACTTATTCAAACTTAAATGCATTTTCATCAGTGAAAGATGCTTTCATTTGCCTTTTTTGATCTCACTTCAGGTGATGTGCACCTGTTTATTTTACCATACTGGAATCACTGCCATTGTACTGCAATGATGCATCTCCCCCTCTACTCAGGCCACACTATTATCTGAGAAGCAGACTTAAAACACTCACTGGCAACAAATACACCTTTTAAAGGTATGTATTAATTAGTAGGCTGGCATGCTGGAAGTAAGAGCAATGATAATGATAATATACCGTTACCTCTTTAGAACTGTTTGAATTTGATTCTAGCCAGTAACAGTGGGAATCGTCACCTTCTGAAAGACAGTTGACTGCCTAACTCAAAAAACAGAGAAAATTATTTATTAAAGGACACACAACATTGACATCAAAACAGTGTTATCATAATAGATCGTGCATAATCATTATACAAGTTTGAAAAATTTTGTTGGCATTCTCTCGGCATTCTCTCTTTGTTTCTTTACTTCTTTCTTCCCTCTCTGCCTTCCTCTCTTTCCCCCACCTGTCCCCCCCAGCTTTTCTTAAGTTGTTTCAACACTAACAGATGCAGGAACAAAGCACTCATACTGATGCTAAAAACTGCAGGAAGAAAATGTTTCAGATGTATTTCAGTTTGGAGATTTGGGGCTTTATATCCTTTTCATGCTGACATTATTTCATGAACAGTCAGAGACATTAGAGCACAGCTGCAGATCTTGACGTCCTACATTTAGACACATCTTGGTATCTACAAGACATATATTCAAGGAGAGATGGGTATCTAAGCTCTTATTGTGGTCAGCTGGGAACAAGTCGGTTGAAGGACTGGAAAGCTGTTCAGCTGACCGTATGTAGCAGATGAGCACAGACTCTACTGACGAGGTCATTGTCTGGATGTGGATGCCTAGTGCAGTATGACAGTACCTCATACCATGGCAGTGTGGAGCTACATGTAATTTACCTTACTTCTCATCCATGTAGGGAATACCTTGGCAGACTGCAGATTCAATTCTCCTGACTCTGTTGGAATGACACAAGGTAACCACTGACTCAGTATTTCTGAAAATCAGGATAGAATTTAAATATAATTGAATAGAAAAATAAATAAAAACTCCAAGAAGAATTTCAGGGTTCCGTCACGCACCAAGTACCAAAAACACTTTGGATTCCTTAAGGTTTGTTCTTTGTGTGATCCTGATGTGAAATGAAATCATATTTTAAAAGTTTAAATTTCCTGATCTTTTTTTCTTTACTTCCATAATCGACCCCTGGCTTCAATAGAGAAATGGTCGTCAGTCATCCTTTCTGATCAGAATTCAGTTTTTCAGCTTTGAGAAGCATGACCCTTGGTTTAAGCATTCCTATTTTAAAAGTGAGGTTTTGTATTACAGGTCTTAAGAAAATCTTTATGACTCAGGTGTTAATACAACCCTCTCACAAACAGTCCCTCTTCCTGCCACAGGCTTGGGCAGAGGTGTGAGTCACCAGGGTTTAATATGCATTCACATGGAAACACATCTCCTTTCAGGTCCCATGAGAAACAATTTTTTCCTTATGAAATTTACAAAAAAGTCACAATTTACATTAGTTAATTATAAATCTTTACTTTAAATAGACTAATTAATTACAACCACATTTACATTTTAAATTTAAGTAATTACTTTAGACAATTTTGTAGGCTCCTAATTGCAAGTGTTGCTATTCTCATTAGGATTTCAAGTGCTGTCCCAAATGAAAATGGCAATTGATCCACTAAGCCCTGCAGACTCATCCAGTTTAACTAGTTCTGTGTATTGCCTAATGCACATATGCAGACACTGCTCTGTGATCCAATGCATGTCAGAGCCAAATAACTCTGGAAAAATTCCTTACAGAACACAGTATGATTACCCAAGCTCCTGCAAAAGTGAAGTACTAGTTGCCCAGGAGGAAAAGGATGATCTCGCTGCTCAGCTTGATCAGGAGTAAAGTGATCATAATAAAAAAAGTACCTTTGGTTAAAGATCAGACATATGAAAAGTATATTGGGCTATTCAGAGACTTCTACAGAAGTTGTGCCTTACATAAGCAAGGAGCCAACAGGAGCACATCAAGTACTGATAGTTCTTACTTAAAGAATTAGGAAAAGGAGGTCACAAAGTAGGGGAAAATGATACAATATCATTAAAGTTCATTGGAAAGCTTTTGGACTCATAAAGTTTTTTGGCCCATTCTTCAGGTGTTTATTGCTGAAATGAAAATCAGTTATTCTGTTACTATAAATGTGAACAATATTAATAATTATATTAGTAGTAGCAGTGTACTACTACTACTACTAATAATAATCATCTAGTAATGCAGTGAAAAGTAGTTTAAAATCACTTCTTTTTATAAGCTATCTTTTACCTATGTACTAGTTGAGGAAAGTAAAAATATCATTCATATCCTTTTAAAAAGATGAGTCAAAACTCAGCAAGAAAAGTTTTGCAGAGCGAGCATGTACTTATCCTCCTATCCAACAGTTTGACTGAGGGGTTTAAAAAATAAGAATGAATCTGTCAGACTAATTCTTGGGGTGCCTGCAGAAGGTTTGGGTGCCTCAACTCCTCCCTGGTGAATGACTAATTAACCATCAGAACAGAACTGCCACTGCAGGAGAGACTCTGTTTCCCCCATCACAGTATTTTGCAACTTGCCTAATGAGGCCAGGTCACCAGGAACCCGTTGGGAATCTCATCTCCTGCTGGCAGTACTGCTTCTGTCCAAGAAGCAACTGAGAGTGAAGATTTTCCCTAAAATTATCTAATCACTTTATTTAGAGACGCATGGACTGTTTTAGGCTGGGAAAACTACTGCAGCTAAGGGCTTCCTTTGGCCACAAAAATAAAGCATATATAAACTTGATACAACACAGACCCAAAATTGCATTTCAAATTCCTTTTTTTTTTTTTTTTTTCTGTCAAACTCAAGAAACAAAGTTTCATACAGCTCTTAACAGCATTGCGACTGCTCCAGATACTGTGCCTTCCTGCAGCCTTCTGCCTGCTGCTGTGCCTTTGAACACTTTGGTTCATAACAAGGAAGAGACATTCATAAAATAAAGCTGAAAATGCAGAAATACCTTACTTTCTTTGGGCCGGAGGGAAGAGACACAGAACAGATGAAGATATTTGACTCTGGAGTCAAGGACCTGGGAATGAAGAAATCTTCACTGTGTGCCTGCCTGAAATGGACACTGCACTGGCCAGTTGTGGATGTGTTTTCACAGCAGAATTGACTCCAGTCTACCTTTCTCTTGCTGCCCATTCACAATTAACCTGTGTAGTTTGGCTGTCAGCTAATACTGCAACTGAGCTCCTATTGTTCTGGCCAGCTCAGGTGGACTTTGAAAAGCAGCTGTAGCCAAGGGCTCTCCTCTTTGAATTCAGACTTGTGAAGGAGCTGATCTCACTGTCCAGAATAGCTCCTTTTGTTCCAAGTCGGTTGGAGTTTTGTGCATAGCATTGCATTGGAGATTAATCTTTAGTTTTCTTTTCACATACGACCTTGTGGAGATCAAGACAGAAACACTGTGTACATAGTATGTCATTGAACACCTATATTTAGGCAACTAAATCCCATTTTTATAGTCATAAATCCCTGTCATGATCAGGACTTGATTTGTATCATGTACAAAGACATTCTGTGAGTGTTTTGCAAAGGTGCTAAGCATTGCAGGAAAAAAACCCACAACATAATATTATTATTTGCAACACTGTACAAAGAGGCAAAATAGAAGTTCTAATAACCTCAAACTCCATCAGTATTCACATCCAGAAAAATATTAGAGAGAAGAGGGATGGGAGGAAGTAACTCAAAACACAAGCATTAAGGCAGTCCTTCAAAACATTAATTTGTAACAAGAAACTAATCAGCATCCATGCTTAGATGTTTTGTCTTCATCCTGAGTTTTATTTACTGGTTAATGAAGTTGATTTTCTGTTTTCTTTCATCACACAAATGATGAGGTACCACAAATGACACCAGAAAATTACAAAATAATCCCTGCAAGTTATACAAGGAGACAGAGAATCCATTCTGCATGATCAGAAAGTACAAAGTGATAATAATAGCAGGTTTGATGGAGGTTATGTCTCACAGCTCTTTAGGTCAGATAATAATGTGCTATGTCATTAAGCTGCGTTATCACTTTCCTGACTATTGTAATTGATGGTTCATGCTATGGATATACTATAAAGCAAGTAGTATGTTTTGAAATCCCCATCGATAAAATTGAGATGTGTTTTCTCTAAGCTCTGCATTTCTCTTTGCTCTTCCTTAGGCTATTTCTTCTCGTTTCTGACTCATGAATAATAAACACATGCACCTTTATTTGACAGTTCAAAGTAATCTAGCAAATTACACATGTATGCACACATATACATCAACACACACATGCATGATATTCCTATATATGGTATCACAAATAGCATTCAACATAGTTATATATGTACACACACTATCATATACATATATTCAAAGAGAGTGAGAGAGTGAAATAAAGTAAGAATTTTTTTAATTATTTTGGAAATCTTGACTACCATGCTGATAAGCTTTGCCAGTACAGCTAAATAAAAGAGGCCTCAGGAACCAAGAAACAGAAACACCCTGCTCTAGCTGTCCACACTCTTGAAGTGTCACCTCCCAGTAATGGTCTAGATTAATTGTCTGCCTCTCAGACACATTTTCAACTAGTTCAAACCACTTCTCTTCCAATCACAATTTTGGAAATAGTTTATCTAGAAATCAAGACTTGCACCAAAAAATCTGGTTTGTGGTCCAGAAGGTATAGTGTGAAGCCAAGGGAAAACACGGTGAGATATAAAGACATGGCCAGTCTGCTCTAGAAAGTGCTGTCTCTGAGCCCTGTAAGTGACATTCAGTTCTGATACTTAGCTCACAGCATCATGTGTGAGTGATGTCAAGTTCAGGAGACTCAGCTCCAGGGCNCTTTTTTTTTTCTTTTTTTTTTCTTTATTTTTTTTTCTTTCTTTTAAGAGCATGGACAAAGCACAGAAAGAATTTGTCTATTTAGAGCACTTTTTACTGAATATGAACCAAAAGAGCCCAGTTCATGACACTATACAAAGTGCTGTACTCAGTGAAAATATAGCAGATTTTATATATTCAGATCTGGCTTTCTGTAAATTTCTTGCATATACATAAGCATGATTTTAGCTGGCTTCAACCACCCTGATCAGACAGACTTCCCGAAAGTGCACATACCATAAGTGTGGGAAGAGGTGTGCGCCATGCATTTTCACACAAGGCCACAGGAGTTCTTTCTAGATAGACCATACAACTTTAGGAATGTATTCATGTTTTGGATCTTTTTTACATCTTGACTCTGGATAAATCTATGACCCACAAAATTAATATCCCACTTGAGCTCAGAAATTCAGACAAAGTAGAGAACTTCTACCCTGGTACCTTAGGCCAAATCTGTGTTATGAGCCCTCTGGCAGCGTACAATACCAGGATCTCTACCTGTGAACAATTGTCCTGCGAATATTATTTATACAAGTGAAACCAGTTTCACAGTATTTCACTGTCTTGCATTAAGAAAGTGTACCCCATTAAATTGGAATAAGTGCCGTTGTGCTCCTACTACCCTAAAGGTCTTTGCAGCAGAGCTGTGCCAGTCTCAGAGCACAATATCCCAAGGCTGCATCATTCATTTGTTCTGGAAAGGTATTCCTCCACTTCTCCAAGAGTAATGAATTTTCCACTTCTCAGTCATTCCTTGGCTTACCAGCTAAAAAATACTATGAATGCATTAGAATGGGAAGAACAAGAAAAACTCTTGTTTTTTCACATCAAGTTGTAACTTCAGTTTAGGTACTACCTTGATCAACGTATCTGAGTTATTTTCTAAAGTATTTAGAGGTATTTCTCAATAGGATCTCACAGGATCCCAAACTAGGATTCTTACTTGGATGGAGAAGCTGTGACTTTCAAATCTTCATGGAGTGTTACTAAAATTCATAGAAGGCCAACACCTTTTCTGTGTATTTATGAACAACTTAAAAAAAAAACCCCTAACATTTTAAGAATTACTGATCTAGATAAATTCTGTAGAACATCATATATTCGCATTTATGTGTGTGTTTATGCATATGCTAAATATTATTTATCCTACTAAATGTTTCCAGTGGTATTTATAAGTTATGAGATATATAAAAGTAAAAATCCAACTTTTATTTGGATTTCTTTATTAAACTATTCACTTTAATAATTAGGGTGACTATAAGAGGCTACAGCAATTGTATAGAACTGTTGTGTTTCAAAGAGGAGAAATTATAAGTGACTGTAAGCCTTTATCAATTCATTCCAAGTCAGTTAATTAAACCTGGAATTATTTAAATATGGTGACAGTCAAAGGAAAAGGTCAATGTTCCCAACATTTCAATAGGTCTTCCTCATCTCTGGAGTTTAATTAACTCATTTTGAACAGAATGGTCAAAGGTATGATAAAACTCATAATTCCTTCCCTGTTTTTTAAATGCAAAATGCCTATTCTCCTTAGACCTGCACAGTGGCTTTTCAAACCATCAGGAAATGAAGGAAATTTGGTCCTCTCACTATACCCAGACATACACCTGGAATCCAAAATAGCCTCACTAGTCCATGGCTAATACATACCACTACTGCAGAGACCCTGTGGCAGTAGATATACCTACCTTTAGGTCAGGAAAACACCTGCAAAACATTTTAGTCAAGCACTAGGGCTAAAGGAGACACCGGTGTCTCCATTGAACTGCTCTTACTCCGATATTCTAGGGTCATAAAGACACATCTTCCTTGAAAAGAGATGCTAGAGACAGATTCATGTCACTGATTATTTCTCTTTCTCTCTCTCTCAGCTGACCACACTCCATTTCACCAGGTCTGCCGAAGAATTCAATATCTTGATGTGTGAATTTGTGCTGGCACATACATGCTGACACATACATGAAAGGGTTGATTCTGACACTGGAAGCAGCATGCTGAAACGGAGCATGGGCCCAGGAAGAGCAGGGGGAACCCTAGGAGAAAAAGTCTGCACAGAAAAATTTTTGGATGTTGTTAACCGCAAGTAATTTACCAACAGCTATCGTTTGTTGTTTCTTTCCACATCAAGAATTAAATTACAGAATTGCTTTAAAGAAAAACAAGACTCTAGAATTAATCCCCTGTTTACAAGAACAACCTGAAATATTGTGTATCTTTCTCTGCTATATGTGTGTAATTGTAAGCAAGTGCTTGTCAATGCATCAGCTACTTTAAGGTTACTTTTTGTGTTTGTGCCAGCTTCTCAATAGTAAATACAGCTTAGTGAGCTAAAAGTATAGCACCTCACTGCTTATTTCTACAAGTGAAAGAATGTACATTAGCTATGCACCATGGAAAAGTGGAGGTGTAATAATCACTGTTATAATTTGCCTTTCTGTTCAGATCCTTAAAATTGCATCAAGGGCAAGACAAGAACATTAAATGAAAAAAAAAAAAGGTGTAAAAGTGTGCCTGAGAGAAATGTGTTGGAAAGATGAATTGGAAAATTCAGGTAAGGCTCCAAGGGTATGCAGGAGGACATGATGCGGAATCAGTATTCAAGGCACCTCGTTCTCTCATTAGTGCTGTGATTTTCAGAGAATAAGGAATTTTATGCCAACAAAGTATTTTTCCTGATTTTCAGTCTAAGGACAATTAATAACAACAGATCTTAATCATTTAATATAAATTTGAAAGGAAATGCAAAGTATTTAGTCAAAAACAAAAGAAATCAGATACCTCATGGTACCAACTCTTTCAATCACTCTGTTGGGAAATCCAATCCAAAATTGTACAGTCATGGTGACCACAGAATTTTGGAGTGACCTTTTAACTGCAAAACAACTTTATGGAGATGGGTCTTGTTTAATGATATTTGTGTGGCTTTACATAAGATCCTTGTTCCTGTTACACCATGGAATCCAACAGTATCATGAAAGTCAACCATCCCATGGAGCACTCTATCTTTTAGTTTAAGGAAAATATCTTCTGTTCTGGGAAAAATTTTGTGTGATGGTCTGCTCTATAAAAGGTTTACTTGTTTGAAAAAGTGACCTGAGCCCTTTCTTCTCTTTTGTTTGATAACTTATACCTTACTTTTATTTTGGAAATTTTTATGCTTTTAACTTTGCTTTCTCTTTAAAACATGCACTCACTCTTTTATTACTCTTTTAATTAAGCCTGGCACAGAGTCTGTCTTCAGACAGCTTTGCATTTCCTTCTGTTTCTTGCCTCTTTATGTCTTAGCAGACTGTGAGCTGTTTCATTAGTAAGCCAAACCTTATGCTTCACTGCAGTTTACAATAAAAATTGCAGCTGCAGTTTTCTATAGCCTCTAAGAAAAATGCAGCCACATCTATGAAGCTATGACGCACTATCTGCCAGAGAGTAATTTAAGTGAACAAATGGAGGATAAAAATCAGGCTGGTGAAAATAAACCACTTTTAATTTCTAGAAACAAGGAAGAAACTACTCAGTTTCTTATTCATTGCTTTTTTCATATTGCAAGCCTTACAACACTTTACCATGACCTGAGGGAAAACAAAACAAGTTGAGTGATTCTTTTCCATCATGGAGTTAGAACAACAAAATTTAGCTATGATTTCTAGTAACAGTGTTAAAATTCATCAAGTGTCCTTTTGTGTTCAGTGTTGTTGAAAATGTAATTTGAAAAACCAAATTGCCGTCACAGGATATATGAAGAAAAACTTCTCAGTTTATTATCTCTTACCTTGTCTTGTCTGGAAATTTCAAAAACCTTAGTGGCTACTAAACACCTTATCCAGAATTATGATCTCAGTGATCTTCTGGATGCATGCTCTGGTAAGACACTTGCCA
Source organism: Formicarius rufipectus (assembly GCA_013399695.1). Taxonomy (NCBI): domain Eukaryota; kingdom Metazoa; phylum Chordata; class Aves; order Passeriformes; family Formicariidae; genus Formicarius; species Formicarius rufipectus. The sequence goes on along the minus strand of VXAU01001614.1, from coordinate 158,054 downwards.
TCATGGTGATAAGCACATTGTAAATGATTACATGGAAACCATGAACAGTTGTAAGACTTAAGAGCACACAATTCATGTTCAGTTTATTTGGGAATAAAATAGCATTTGAGTTTCCTATGTTGCACAGGATCAGCAGAAATGAAATATTAGAATCACAGTTCTGCAAGCTGTATTCATTAGAGAAATCCTAATCACCATAAATTTCTGTATGCAGAATATAAGATCAGGCCATAATGTGTCAGGTTTACTTATAGAAATGTTATAATCAAAGCATCTTCAGCCACAAGTAAAGTACAGATACCAAAGGACTAAAGGGGATGAGATACATAAATGTCCTTGTAGACTGATAATACGTGCCCACAGAAAAGGCACAGCTCAGTGAAGAGCTCTGAGCAAACAGACGTTCGGTAACTTTATCTATCTCAGCTATTTCTTGCTAATTCATCTGTCCCCAGTAGCTTAAAGAGAGCTGAAACAGGAGAATTGAAAACTTTATTCCATTTCTTAAATAAACAGAGCCTATGACTTCACACTCATCTAGTTATGCTACAGAAAGAATAAAGTTAGCAATCATGGGTTTACTCTAGCTTTTCTCTGCCCATTAGAGTGCCAAGAGCCCAGGTGTGCATTACATAGCTTTGGCTAAGACATTTATTAATGTGGGTAAGAGGTGAATTGGGGAACAGATCTGAGCTTGGATCCAAGCTCAAAATATTAATTCTTGGGCTAATCGTCTGCTTCTCCTCAAAACAACTTTCTGCTGTATTTTCTGGTAAATGATGATTGCACTGTGAAAATACAGATATGAGAAAGACAGCAGGGGAGAAATGTAACATTTACTGGATACCAGCTACTTTCCTTCAAATCCAAAATCCTCATAAAATAAAAGTGAGCTTCTCCTGCTAGGTTTTGTATGAGCTGGCATGTCCTTGTCTTACTGTGTATTCTATCTCATAGGAGGCAATGTTTAGATCTCAGCAGAAATAAAAAGGCTGGATAGAGCTGAGCTCTGGATCACTTTGATATGCATTATTTTATACATTTACATTTGCAAGTAACTGAAAAATTGGCTGCAACAATAATGTGTGCAATTATTTGATGATTTCCTTCATCTTACTCCTCTTTCCACCATTTGTTTGAGAGAGATTCAAAATTACTAAGGCAGAATCAATTGTTATAAGAAAAAAAATTAGGTTTACATTAGGGAAGAATTTCTTCAAATCTTTTATTAAGCTGAAAATGCAAGGTCTACCATTTCATCAAGGTTAAAAGGTAAACAGATTAAATGTTCAAATTCTATTACATTTGTTGTATTTTTTCATTTGTATAAAATTAATGCTAAACTAGATCCTCCTGAGACTCTTGCAAGAGTTGCTTCTGAGTACTTCTGCTGAAATCAATCTAAAAATATTTAGCATTGTGTAAATCCAGTAATAGGAGCATGTATCTTTGTTAAATCTTGCCAATATGAAAGAGATTTACAAAAATCCAATGTGTTTAGTACAATATATTCCTCCCACTATCAAGATCATAATTAAATTATTTGCAGATCAGAAAATTAATCTATCTAGCAAATAAAATGAGATGGGTTTTAGGAAATTTCTATGATTGAAGCTAGATTTCTATGGATACATTAAAAAAGTATAACTGTTTAAAAGACTGTGCACTTGTTTGTGTGTGTTTATATTTATATTTAAATGTATATAAATATATTTAAAAACTGACACTAAATTGCTTCCTTCCCCTCAAAAAAGCTCTCTTTTTAGATATTTCAGAAATGGCTGCTTTAACACATTTCCAATGCATTTTCATTAATATTTTATTCCACCATCTTATGAACCCACTTCAAGTCACAAACAATAACAAGCACAGTTAGAATGCCTACAAATGTAGCCTCTTTTCAGTGACTTCCAAATACATGGGGATTTAGTTCAATAAGGCAATGCACCTGAATGACAAAGGAACTCAAGTGAACCAAAGTGAAAAGCACAACAGCTGTAGGCTTCTGAGCAGACAACGTGCCTATGTATTCTGGCATCGGGCTGTACTAGACCAAAAGCAACACTTTGCATTCAACTTTTCTTTCACAAAAGTAGGACGCCGAACTTTTCTTGATTGCATATTTTATTTGAGATTTAACAAGGATTAGTTCTAACTGGCCTGACCGTCTCTATGACTCATTTTCACTCCTTACTATTTTATGGTGCTTGCATGTTTTCATCTCATGTATCTTTTTCTCCTACCAGTGCTACTCCCTAGCTAATTTGGGCTTCATATTTGAGGATAGTTCCAGGTCTTATTCAGGAATGTCAGGTGTATTTGGCTTCTAACAGAGGATCCTATAATTTTTCAAAGAGATCATTTTTACTGCAATGCACTACATACTTGACTTTGGCTCGTGAATTGATGAAAAAGGCATCAAATACCCTGACTTGCAGTGAAGGAACATCTAGGGGTTCTTTTGCAAACAAGTAGTCTTTTCATTTTGTAGTTTTAGTCAAAGTTGTGGGTACTTATCAGATTTGAGACAGTCATAAAAAAGAAACATGGTAACATGAAAGAAGAGTGTAGCAGATGACTTTCCACATGCTTCTCGCTATTTGCTATCTAGTATGACAGTAAATAACTAAATAATACAGGAAGTGACAGAGAGACAAGTGAAATCCCAAAGAGTGAATCAGTTCATACTAGAGGTATAGACCACTCCTCAACTGATAATCTCTCTCTATTCCCTTTACTTAGACTGTTAAGTCCTTACATCACTATTGATATATTCCACTTACTTGCTTATAACAGTCAATGCTTTCCAGTTAAAGTAGATAAAGGACTAAACTGCCAGGACAACCAATTTTGCAGTAGCAAAGGTTTAGTATTAAGAGTAATTTTGGTTATATATAGTTCATTTACGGTGGCTTTTTGACTACTTCCAGTAAGTTTGCTTTTATGTATGAAGATACTTTTTTACAAAAAATATTTGCCCTGACATTTAGAAAAGTCTCCTCTCTCACACATTTCTCAGTACATGTCCGGCTGAATTACCATTTTTAATTGAAATACAGCTCTTTACAGCTATATATATTAATAAGACCGTAGCCAAGCAAAATAGATTATAATCACTTGCCTGACTTTAAATTTCATTGTAAATAAGTTTGCAGTAGTAGCCTAACTGTAGAAATAGTAAAGCATCTCTGCACCTCGTGGTGTAGAAGAAAGATAGGAGGGTATTTTCATTTCTTTATTCCATTATACTTGCCTTGATACTTCATGGTAACAAAAATGCCATAGGTGGATGTTGTTGCTATTTGCTATAAAATACAAGCACTTTTCCAGGATGCTTGGTGCTCTTGAGTTTTACAGCCATCAATACCTTCAGCTGTAAGGTGACATAAGGATTGGAAAGATTTGTAGGAAGGAAGTGACTGCACCCTGTGGAAATACCAAAGTGGAGCAGAAGAAAAGTATTGGAAGGAAGAGCAGAGGAAAATTGTTAGAAGGAAGGATTGGCAGAGAGAAGTAGCTACATACTCACCACAATCTCCTCCACTTCTCTGGCTGCTGCACCATGCAGAGAGGTGGTTAGAGGAGTCAGGAGTGGAGTGCAGTTGAGCTTGGGAAAGGGCAGGGGGAGGTTGGGTGTTGTTTTAATGTTTGTCTCTCATTTCCCACTACTTGAGCACTCTATTTTGCAATATCTTAATTATCCCCAAGTCAAGCCTGTTTTACCCACAGCCATAATTGAGAAGCAATCTCCCATTTTTCAACTCAACCCGCAAGGTCTCTCATCCTATAATCTCCTCTGTCCCACAGAGCAGGCAGAGTGAGTGAGCAGCTGGGTGGGAGTTTGGCTTTTACCCAAGGTTAACCTACAACAAACATCCCCAAAAGAAAAGGCAGGTGGTTTCTGTAGAGCAGAGGAGATGCTAATAAGGAAGAAAATAGCCATCTCTTTTGTTCTTAAGTGGCGTTTAGCACTGAAGTCATTCAGACCTGATGGAGAGCTTCTGCCATGTACAGCTTGTAATTTTTTTTTCCTGCTACTACGGAAAAAACAGTAGTATTTGAGTAATTTTGACTGTTATCTCAGTTTACATTTTCCAATCTGCCAGAACATAAACTCTACAGCAAAGTGTATGTTCTTAAGTATGTGAGTGTATATCAAAGTGCATTTGTAAGTACATATATATATATATACATACATATATATATGTATACACTGATATATCTATATATACACACACACCAAGAGGTTATTTTTCTTTAGCATTGTTGACATTTAAGTTTGCACAGATAGGCATCCTTGTGCATCAACATATGTCTGGACACACTTCCTAGAACAGGGTTCAGAGCAGCAGGTTTCATGATGACTGGCATGTCAAGGGAAACCAGTTTGACACCAGAGAAAAATACTGCATTTCAAAATCTGCATGGGTGATAGATATGTTGCAGATTCAGTGAGGGTTTTTAGGTTGTGAAACTGAGCTTCAAACCCCAGTCTCTTCCACACTGACAGCTAGATGGTCCTTTCTTGTAACAGTCCAGAGTTTAAGCAGTCACACAGAATGGAATGATGAAAGTCCTACTTCTGAGGTCTTTAATCCCATAAGTCACCTCTATTTCCAGTAATATACCCTAGCAACAAGTCTGAAGGGTGCAGAAGAGAAAGTAAAGTGCAGTTCTTGTTCAGGAATTTATAATTCATGGATTCAGAATGGAAGAGAACAAGAAACCATGATGCAATATTTTTTTATTACAGTATCAATTGTTTGAGAGTCTGTGAAGGAATGCAAACCTAAAAGAAAACGAACACGCTTCATTTGTGAGAAACAGCAAAATATCAATGCTTTTTTTTTTTTTCTATAATATTCTGCAGTAACTTGAAAGTGGACATCAAAAAATTAGAACATCACCAAACTGTTGACAATTGTTTTATTTCTGGTTTAGGCCAGTTTCAAGGTACACTGCATGAGTCACTTCTACTTTGAAGATTTTGTTTCTTAATACTGAAGATCAAGAATGGTCATTAATTTTATTACCTAGAAATACAATTGCATTACTAAAGCAGAAGATGGTATAGCAGAGCAGTACTGAGCAGCTCTAGGCTTATACCCAGACAGAGGAATTCATTAAAGGGGGTATCCATTAATTTCATCAAGAGTCATCTACTTCCCTCTAATCAAAGGTTTAGCAAATGCAGTCCAATATTTAGAAATAAAGATGGGAGAAGTAGATATGAGATTTACTGTTTTATGGCCAAGGTAATTAACTTTTATTTCCCACATCCTAGCAGATGCAGTTTAAAAGAGTATGGGGATCTAACCTGAAGTCAGCAGTTTTCAACATAGGTAGAAGCTGCATTCACCCTATGGCCTAGAACAAGGAAAAAGGAAACTCCATCAGTCTGTGCATTTTGAAGTAAAGACACACTTCTTTTCTAATTTATGTAAGTTGAGACAAGGCAGTATGAGAGACTTTGGGAGGGGATCTAATAAGAAATACTTTTACAGTCTGTAGGACTGCAAATAAATAGCAATAAAAAGCAGCAACTTTATGAATTGAAAATACTTTTGAAGGTAGGAGGGATTTGCATTCATGCTGACAGCTTCTGTATCAAGTTTAGCCCAGTGGGAATTGAAACCGCTGAGATATTAAACCTTGAAAAGAGGGATTTATAATGGAAAGGCTGACAGAACTTTAATTATAGCCAGTAGCACTTTAAGCATACTTAAATGTACTATGTTTTTATAAGGACATTATAAAAACCAAAGGGATAGAGGTCACAGATTAGATTGTGCTGGAGTAACCATTGGAACATCTAAGCCTTTAGGCCACTTTGGGCTCATGTTGACTGACTGAGAGATAAAAAGTCAAGTACCTAAGAATCTAGGCAATATCAGACAACCAGATCTCTTGTTTTTAAAATTATTTCACTAACAATATTCACATATATGGGTTGTTTGGCTTTTTTTTCATTAGGAATGTATAATACATAGTTTTTTTCCATTATACAAATAGATGAAAAAAAAAATCAAAATAAGGATAAAGAATCCTTTCCTTATACAGACAGTTTTGTGCCCAACCTACACAATACATTAATGTCACTAAGAATTTGCTATACTGTACCTTTGTCATTTGTTCATTCTCATAGTTCACATATTTTGAGGCTCTGAGTGTTAAAAGACATCCTATATATATATACAAACAACAGCAACAAAACAAACAAAAAAAATGCATATAAATATGTGGTTTCTAAAGCAAAAATCTAACACAAGAGAAAGGTGTGAGACTGACATCCTGGTAAATGAGCTTGAAAGGTTTTATGCAGAGCAGCACTGTGGAAAACATCTCAGTCATGGCAGTGAGTTTAGGACACAGATCTAGAAGCTGAAGCCAGGAAATTTTTCTCCTGAAGAGGTCGCAGTGATCAAAGTCTCATTAGAAATTATTAATTTCAAATCTCAAATGGACTGAGTTACTTTCTGGTCATGAAGGAGCTAAAGGACTGTAAAAATTAGTTTGAATGAATCAGTGTATGTCAACAAATCCAAACTCCTGAAGTAAGCACCAACAAGGAGTCTTATAACTACACATTTGTATTATATTAAAAAGTTTAAAATATTGCAAAAAAATAATGATTGTTGCTAGGTTCAGCTCTTCCTCTGTACCAAAGAATGCCACAGGACAGATGTCATCAGGGCTCATGTAGCCTTCAAACAATTATGGGAATTTATGGGAAGCTACTGTGAGACAGAAGAATATATTCAAGCTTCACTCTGGGCTTTTGAAAGTCCAATTGTTAAAAAAAAATAGTTATCAATAGTACCAAGGTTTAATATATCCAGTTTAAGGCAACACGGCTCACCATTAAACACAGATCAGCTCTTTCATAGGCTGGGCTTAATTTTACAAAAAAAGAGGGTGTTCAGGCTGTTTGATACTCTAATCTCCAGTTATAAATATCTTCCATAAGTCAAAAGGCATATTAGAGAGAAAGACAATATTCTCAACTTTTTTTTACATTGTCTATAATGTCTCTTTATTGAGACATTTTACAGATTAACAGGAAAACACAGGGTGAATTTTGTAAAATATTTCTAGAATTATTTAAAAAAATATACAGAATGAAAACTAGATCTGTTCACAAACATTTGTGTAAAGCACATAAGACAAAGAATTCTCCATAATCCAAAAACATTAAGCCAATGCATGTAAGGCCACCATATATGTCCCTGCTTAGACAAATGCAGATTAAGGATCTACTGTGATCTAGATAAACAATTTACTACTATCATGAATAGTCATTGATAGTTAGTAGGGAGTTATAGCTCATATCACTATTATTAGATAGCCTACAAGTGCTTAGCTACCTTATTGTCTCAATCTCCACTTTGATACCTTTCCAACAAAAGTCATGGCACAATCACTGTACCTAAGAATAGTTTTGATTTCAGAAAAAAAAAATCACATAAAATCAGTACTTATAAATAAAAAATATTCTGTGCTAAGCAGTTTTAATATCTCAGTTTCAAAAGGCAGAAATGTTAATTGACAACACTAAAGTATTTATCATTTCAGTTCATACTAAAGTTGTGTCTCCTGTTTCTAACTATTTAGAGATGGAAACTAGACAACATAAAAAGCATAGAAATAGAGTCTGGAGACAAGGGATCTTATCAGCGATTCATCAAGGACCAATTCTTTTTTCTTTATTAGTTTTCTTATCCATTATTATTACATTGAGAAGATTAAAAGACAGTCATTTATCAACTCTCCTTATTGCCAGTCAAATTTGAGGCCTTTACAGTTTGTTCACTGTTAGAAGCATGGGGAATAGAAAAGAGATCTTCATTGCTTATGACTGCAATAATGTTTTCAATACTACCTAACCTCTCTCGTTCTCTGAGCATTGATACACCCTCCTGCTGTTTCTAGATCATACCAGGAAAACACATACATAGATTGACTACATTTTGGAAAAGGTGTGAGGTAAAACATGCAGGACTTTATGAAGGGCTATACTGCAAGCCTAGGTGAAATGCAAGTAGGCCAATTGTTTGTGAAAGACTGCATAGTGGAAGAGAGGGCACACACACATTGACCAGTTCTATCAATGAGACCAGAGACCAGTAGGAACATAGCACATATACTTCAAAGGTAGCTGTGTCTCTTCAGGGGTACCTAGAGGAATCACACAGTTTAACATTCACACACAGGTGAAGTTGGCCCTGTCCCTTAGAGTGGCAACCAGTAACTGACTGTATCTGTAGGACCATGATAGTGCAGAGATTTACTGCGTGCTTTTACTTCAGTGCTACAGCCGGTTCATGTTCTTCAAGCAAATAGCCTCTGGAAGGAGTAGTGCATTTAAAATAGTAAAAATAGTCTCTGCCTTATATATTTTTTTTCTTTTTAAAATACCCATTGACTCATTTTGCATATATCAAATAACTATGGCACACTGTTGCGCTGATGTAGATACAGGAAAAGCAGTAAGCCTTTTTTGTTGTTTGGGGTTTTTTTCTAATGTATAGACCATGCAGAGTGATTTATTGAACTGGCTGTTTGGTGAAAAACTAAGCAAAGGGCTAATCTGATTTATGGTTCTAATTTTGTTTGGTCACAGTATTACTTGCCTTTTTTGTAGTATGAAAAGATTACTATGAATGATAAACTTCAAAGAATCATTACCTCTGGCATTTGTAAGTGTGCTCAAATTGAGTACTTAATTACAAAATCTCAAATGTATGTTTTCTACAACTTTTACCTTATTAGGGAAGAGCTGCTTAAATATCTGCCTCATAGAAATGAGCATAATAATCCAAAGCAGCAAGCAAAAATGCAAAATCAACTTATCCTTTAAAAAAATAATCAAAATTATTTGTTAAGCACTTTTCAACCTTGCAAAATGCAATGATTCTAAAATGCAAATGTGTATTCTGCCCATAACAGATATAACTTAATGCGAGCTCACTTAAAGTAACAATTAGTTTATTTTTCTGCAAAATTCAATGACATCTATTGATGCCATTAAAATCGATTAAGATTTTCTGGTTTTAAAACACCTATAATACCAGTACTTTAATGGAGGGACTGAGAGGAAAAAATACTAGTACAAACACAGATCTTGGAATTCAATTATATGAGTGACTGAAATTGCAAGGAAGAAGCAATGGAGTTCATATTTCAATTGGTACTCATTTTGTATTTAAAATATGCTGGGTATATCTATGTCTGCATATGCAATTCTCATTAAATATGATTAGACCTGCTATACTTAACTTCTTGCAGCAAACAAAACCTAAGAGAACTTCTCTGTCTAAGTAATTCATTATTGCAGAATAAAAATCAACTGAATTTTCATTTCTTTTAACTTTTCATATATTTGTACCACAATAAACAGCATTACCTGCTATGAGATTAATATCTTTCACCCACAGATTTAAAATTACCTGTGTTTGCAATGAGCAATCAAACATTGCAGGGCTACTCCACTGCATCTGAAGCTAGATTTATACATAGAGCAGATACAGCAAGTGAAGTAGAGGTTTGTCCTCTTCCATATCTGATCCTACATCTATTAAAATATTCCACCTTCCTCCAGTGGACTCAGAGCTAGGCACAGAGTGGGTTTCAGAGAAACTTAGTGCTCCTGTCCACAGAGCTCTGGGAAGCTCTGTCCATCTTAAACCAATGGGATATTTCACTGATTTACAACCTTATAAATTGCTCTACGGGTAACAACAAATTCCACTATTAAAAAAAGTGCCATATGCAAGATATGAGAAGTGCTGTCAGCGATCAAGGACCAATATTCTGGCGGAAGAAGAAGTTTCAGACTCTTTTGTGAGTTCAGCCTTGCCTACATGAAAACATTTTGCTTGTTTTTTCCCTGTGACGCTGTTATTGTCTTAGAATCTCGTGGGATTTTTCTTTCCCCTACCAGTGAACAAGGAGCTAGTGGCCCCTATCTTTCTCCACTGCTAAATAAGAAAGGGGCAGATGGTGAGTGAAGTTGTGTCACCTAGCAACTGTAATCACTGGTTGGGTGTAGTAAGGGAAGAAGGCACTTGGTTTTCAGTTTGTCATGGTTGGGGTGGGGGACTGCTGGGAGAGAGAGGAAGAGAGAGGTTGCTCGGAGAAACCTCTGCCTGTGAGTTTGATCTTCTTCCCTTCTTCTCCCATTTCCAATCCCTGGATTTTGGAGTTCCTGGTGCTTCAGAGAGCAAGAGACAGAGAGAGAGAGATTTGCTATCTGGGGCTTTTGAATCAGGCTTCCTGAGAGAGCCAGTGGCTGCCGGCCCGGGCACGAGGAGCCCCCGCAGCATTGGCAGCAGCCCCTGCTCAGGGTACCATCCCTCCTCCAACCACGGACTAAGGGAGAGTTTTTGCCCATGGAAAAGGATCCCAGCCCTTTCCCTCTCTACGTGGCGCCTCCCACTGACCATGTCAGAGAGACACACCGAACCCTCTCCATCCACCCCTGGGGATGGCCCAGCACCAGCTGAGGAGCAACATCTCCATCTGCTGTCCGTAAATATTGCTGCACCCAACGGGAGCAGAGACTGCATCGTGTTTGGGTGGGGTCACCCTCAAAATTGGTTGTTCAGTTCTGGTTTCTTTGTTTCTCTTGAACATATATATATATATATATATATATATATCTTGTAGTTAAGAACTGTTATCCTTTCATTTATCATACCTTAATTAAATTTTGTTTTGAATTTAAAGGAGGCTCATCTCCTTCTTTGGTTTCTAGTCCAACAAATTTCCTAATTTCCTCTAAACGTAGACAGACAGCATTGCATAATTGGCCAAAGAGAAGGGAAAGGCCCAAAATGTTCCTACAGTTTCCCCTAGAATGTGGAGGACCTGAAACTCAAGGAGGGGCAGTATGTGTGTTGAAAGCAAATGAGAGAAAGGGCAGACAAGGGAGGAAACTGAAGGATCAAATAATTGATATGCTAGCCACTACTGCTGAGAAATCAGCTTTGGCATCTTCTGTCTTGTTTTTGAACAACTTGTAAAATATGGCATCACTACCGCGACCAAGATTAGGTCATGACTGCACAAGCAACTGAACAATTACTGATGCATAGGCAATAACTCATGGCAAATGGGGAAAAAGAGAAAATTAGAAAAATCAGGAAGCAGAATTGCACCTTCAGTGATTTCTTGGTAAGAAGTCTGAGATTTTTAGGAAATGTATTGACTGAGAAGCAGAATCATCAATCTTACAGTCATTACATGGGTTACACCGAAAATGAAGGAGAAGTCCTAGTGCTACAGAAAAATACTAGTGCTATTTCTAGAGAGAAAAAGAGGTTAAATTGCCTTCTAGATGTTGCATTCATAGCTCCCCAGGCTGATGCATTTCAAAACAACCTTCAGCTTTTGCCACCCTACAGGAATGGCAGCTTGCCTTCAAATGCAGCCTATATGGCCTTTGATGCAAAGTTCTACTTGTTGCTGTCCACCCTGCAGAAAGATAGTATGGAAGGCTCACAGGACCATCTACCACTTTTGGAAAGGAATTGGACCTTGCACACATCATCAAGTCCCCCTCCAATGCAGAACCTGACAATGGGTAATTCCATGTCTTAGGAATCACATGAAGAGTCCTTCATTCTCAATGTTGATGGGAAGCAAGACAGTTTATTATGTTGCAGGCCAGCCCCACAGAATTTGTGTCGTTTCAGATATGTCAGTGAGGAGCTGACCTATTAGAGAACAACAGAATTGTCCAGGTTGGTGCTATTGATCATCCTTCCTCAGTATTTTGAGGAAGATGAAAGCAGTCTACAGTTGATCAAAACAGTTGGACTGGTCTTTTTATTTTCATAGAATCATAGACTCATTAAATTTCGAAAAGACCTTTAAGATCATACAGTCCAACCATTAACCTAACACTGACAAGTACACTCTTAAACCATGTCCCTAAGTGGCACATCCCCACACCTTTTGAACACTTACAGGGATGTGACTCCACCACTTCTCTGGACAGTCTGTTTCAACGCCTAACCACCATTTCAGTGAAGAATTTCTTCTTAATATCCAATCTGGACATCCTCTGGTGCGATCTGAGGCCATTTCCTCTTGCCTTATCACTTGTTACTTGAGAGAAAAGTTCAATCCTCACCTCATTACTATCTCCTTTAGGATAGTTGTAGAGGTCCCCCCTGTGCCTCCTTTGTCCAGATTAAACAACCTCAGCCACTCCTCATAGGACTTGTGCTCCCTCTTAAGACTTGTGGTCTGTTTTGACAAGCAAAACCTAGGAAAGATGTTCACAAACTTCATTATTTTAAAATTGATGTTGTCTGGGTTGCCCTAGGAAAAGATATCTTCCATTTTAGCTGGCAGAAGAGGAAGCAGTGAGTGGGAAGACAAACCATGAAAAGACAAAGGTTAAAGGGAATCAAAAAGCCAAAGGAAAAGAATAGTATATAGGATCAAGAGAGGCAAAGTAGACTGAGGACATGAAGAAAGGTGCCAGGATCCTTTCTGAAAAGAGAGTGCACAGGGACTGAAAAAGAAACTGGAGGATGCAGCAAACTTGCTCATAAAAACAAAACTCATTATACTTTTTTGCTCATGCCATCCTCTCCTGCTATGAACTAACATCATCCTCTACAATTGCTCATTAAAATGGAAAGTACTTTCTCATTCTTCAAGGCAGGGTACTACAATAAATGGTAAGTGTTTCAACTGATATTTTACTTAGGTGCTTTTAGTCACCCAGACAAAAAACCCTTACCTAATAAATGGTGCTTCCCCCCCTCACCCCCCTCACCCTGAACAGTGTCATATTGTTTGACTTGGGAGATTGCTCTCTGGAAAATCGTGAGCAAGTAGGCTATATTCAGAGCTAGTGTCCTTCCCCTTTAGAAGTCCTCTGTGGAGCTCAAATGCTAAAGGCTTATTTAACATGATGTACATTTTCTCATTTTTTAAAATTTAAATATGTAATTTGAAATTCTGTTTTTATGTTTCAATATATATCATAAAATTAATTATTCCACAATCCTTTTTGAATTCTTCTAATTTGAATATCAAGTGTTTCTCTTATTGAAAAAAAAAATCCTTGAATTTTGTTCCAATAAAAACAAAGGAATCTTTAATATTGACTGCTCATACCTTTGCACATTTCAAAGTACCACCTTCCTTTGCAGTGCCTGAAGAGCCTTTCTTTAGGATTTTGGTTTTTTAAAATGCTAATTATTTCCTCCTCCTAGGAGAAGTCTGTTTCTGGGCAAGTTTGTCAATCAGCATTATATTTGTATAGATACAGTACTAAACATTATACATTTACATGGCAAATACAAACCATATCAATCAGTCAGTCTAGAGACTTCTCAGTAATCTATGTCTGTACTTTTCATGGCCCAAGGGAATAATATGAAAGAGATCTGCGAATATTCATTCAAATGCAAATCTGAATTCTGTATCACCCTTACTCATGACCCATTTGTTTTTGCTTTCCTTGAACGTTAAAGCACTCAAGCAAATACATGAGAAATATTATCCACCAAAAAACTAATCAGAGTCACATCTGACCCAATCCAGCACTGACCATTTCAAGCAGGAAGTTGGTGCAAATGGTCATCCAACCAACATTTTTATGATTTCATGATTCCATGGTTCCAAAGCTGATTGCCATACAAATGGGCATGCAGTCCCATATCCACAAAACCCAACACCGATCTCTGTGTTACATTCTAGTCAATAATCAAAGAAAACAGCAATGGAATGTACATAATAAGCTAGAGTTCTTAGAACTACACACTCAATTTGACCACTAGCAAGTCAAGCTGAGCTGACAAGCTACCTAAATAAGCTGTGCCATCAAAACAATATTTTTCATGAGTTTGTCAATTGAAGAAGTTGTTGTGCTTGAAAGAAGAGCAAAACAAATTTCTGCATCTTAAGAGGGGAAAGTATTGTTAGGTAGCTATTGAATTTTGTACCATGTTCATTATTAGGGTAAAAAATTGATGAAAGAGTATGTTTTCGCAGACAACAAAAACTTATGCATTTGATAAAATGCAGACAACTCAAGGATTATGTTGCAAGGACTTTTATTGGAATAGAAGGAGCTTCTTACTAGGCTTTCCCAAAAGTCTGAAACCAAACTTTTTAACATTTTAATGTCTGAATTAGGCAAGAAAAACAGCTGTTTTGAAAAGACATTTACTGGTGACATGAAGTTGCGTTACGCATCAATAAAAATAAATGTTGCAATATTTTATAGGAACGGGTAAATTACTCTGGAGATTGTAATAAAGAAAATGGTTTAAAAATTAATTGTACAAAGTGCAATGTAATACCCTGAGAGATGAATGTCAAGAACTGCTCTAACACCTTTCTAGCTAGTTTGCTAGATAGAAATGGCAGGAGAGACACCTGTATGTAGCAATGGCACACATTGTGAATAGGTCACTGCTACCTGAAAATATCAAATTGAATATTTCTAATTCATCTCAGTCTGGTTTTTAAATGATATTTTAGAGTTTCAGTTCAAATGACAAAGAAATTACTCTATGAGATTAGGTAAACACCCAAAAGTATAATTTAGAAACTGCAGACAGTCATAATAAAACAGTGTCTTCTGACAATAAATGCATTTATCATAAACTGGAATATCTCTCCATGAAAAATTATTAAAATAAAGAATCAAAATTGAATAAACAGATGAATATACATTGTATTGGAAAAGTTCTAACATAAAACTCTAGTTTTAGTCTCCCTCAAGAATGTGATCTCATCTCCCTGAAGAAACAATATGCCCAACTCTGGACACAATACAACCGGGAGAGGATATTCATATTCTAGGCTATGGAGTATGTGATGTGCCTAGCTTTCCCATACACAGAGAAGTTGTAAAGTCACACAATACTGAGCAATATATTTTTTTCTTAACATGTGTTTGGATCTTCGTGGGAACTCATCTCTTGGAACAGGGACAGAAAAAGAAGGACCTAAAGGCAGAAGTTTGATATTTTATTGTGAATACTTTCCCCAAAACATTTCACTTTCACACTGTTTGCACCTGGCAATGCATATTCACTATCCAAAGATAAGGAAAAATTCTGATGACATGGAGAAGGAAAGTGATAGAACAAATGACAAAATATATTATCCTTGTTTCTAGAGTGTGCTGCTCTCTCTGAAATCACTGCTAAACACAGGCGTCTTACTTCATTTCAGGTCCTTTAGGCTATCTCACCTTAGTGTACAGCTACAAGCCCCGTGCAGATGTTTTTATATCTTGAGTGAAGTATCTCCTTCAGCCCCACATTCTAGGCAACCAAACTGTCATACATCTACTTTCAGGTGAGCTGAATGGTGCTCAAGGCTCCTCTGACTGAATTGACACAAAATGGGATTCAGGATTTTCAGATATTTTATGTTATGTGTGATATTTACACTGTACTAACTGATAGGACAGGTGGCCTGGAGGCCAGGAAAGTGCCTGTGACATCTATAAATGGCACCATATTTAGGTTGTCTATTTCCATTGACTTTAATGGACTATAAAGAACAAGCTTATACCTAGATGCCTACTTTTATATCTGGAGATTGGTTGTCTACAGTCTGGAGATGAACTCAAAGACAGTGAGCAGGACTGCAGTGCCTAAACACAGACACTCCCCATCCTTTCAGGCACTCTGGATTTCTGACTTGTCCTTCACCAAACCACACACAGTAGATCTTCTTGAAGACCTAGGTCCAGTACGTGAAGCCAGTGCCAGTGTGCCTCCAAAGCCGCAGGGAAAGTCAAACTGCAATACTGCCTGCGTGGTTATGAATCACTCCAGAAGTGCTCTGTAGAGTGACACATGCTGTATATGCATCAGCAAGTAGTGAAGCCTGACAAGAAGAGATAACTAGAGCAAAACAGTGATGAAATCCCAGCATTATTATTAAAGCTCTTTATTTTGAACTAAGGTCTAGACTGGTCTTAGGCCTAGATACTCACAAGCAACTGGAGTAGGCAAGGTGCAAGCCTGGAGCACATCTTTCAGACATGTTTCTGTCTGAAAAGAAATCTAATTCATGCACACTCGTGTCTGTGACCACATTTCCATTTTTGTGATGGAAACAAAAGTATGGAAAGTGGGAGACTCTAGCAAGCTTTGTTTTGGTAGAATGTCCCTGCTCCCAGCTAAAAGGCTGTTGTAGACACTGGTATGATCTAGCTCAAGTTCTAAAAAAGTTGTAGCCAAAGACTTTCTGTCTGCTAATTTGTCCCTTCTCTCCAGAGGAAACCAAGGTGAAAATAGAAAAAAAGAGCTTGTCCTTAGTGTGTTGAATTAATAAAAATGAGGGTTTTCATTAAAAGAATCCATTGTCAGTGCAACCTTATTTTTCTACGGGGAAAAAAAGCATCTTCAACCAGCTTTAGCTATTTGCTATATTGCCCTTCTCTGCAGCATTGGAACTGAATTGTTCCCGGTAGCACAGCACTGAACTTCCATAGGGCAATAGTCCAATCCTCTCTGATAAATGCTGTTCTCCACTGTGGTATATAGCTATATTCTCCCTGCTCTTAATTAGCTGCACATATCTCATTAATGAGCTTTAAATCAAAGCCAGTCAGAAAGTGGCTACTATCTCCACTTGCAGGAGGGAACATTTCCTCCCTGTTACCCTTAGAGAATCACTAAACAATCAGCAAAGGAGATTTCAGAATAATGTATTTCCTTGTCCCCTAAAGCTATGCAAATGATCTTTTTTATAACACTTTTCAATCTAATTGACACTTGTAATAAAATTCTGCCTGTACTGATCAATCTTACCTTAGAGTCATCCCACACCATCCCTTTAAGTAGTGCCCTTCAATTAAAACTTCCACAAGGCTGTGAAGACTGTAATAATCCACTTGTAGGGAGTGGGAGTTACTTGTTGCTCTGAGGATTTCATTAAAGATTTTTAAGACTACACATTTTAAAGCAATGGCTTTGTGAAGGGAGTTTTGTGAGCTTATGAATTCCACATGTTGTTTAATTATGTCCAAGAGTCCATTGCATGAACTTAATGAAAACCATCCCATGGTTTCAAACAGAATATAGCTCTTTTTTTCCTGCTGCCTGTAACAGGCAGATTTAGCTATATTTATTGGGAGCATTCTGCCGCTACAAATCAAAATAATGACAGAAACCACATACTGTCAATAAGTGAAATACTGTTTTAAGCAAATAATTTCAATCACATCACTCTAGATTGATCATCACTTGGAAATGCCAATTAATTACTCTGTGCAAGATGAATCACCACCAGTCATGTACGTTTTCAAGAAAACTGATAATGTACTTGATGGAGCACTGGCCCTTCAGATTGCCAAAATAAACTTTGCAATAGAGATAATTTTTTTTTTTTAGCAAAAATCTACAGCAATTGTCTAGAATGATGGCACAGATGTCTATATCATAAAACATATTTATATCAAATGAACAGTCCTGCACACTACCAGCCTCGTCGCAGTGATCTCTGTGATCTCTTTCTACAGGGAAACTAGGGGAGTTTCCACTTTTACTAGTACTGATGGCAAAACTGAAAGAAAAATAAACCATTTTTCACTTTATATTTAAGATAATTTTAAGACTTTTTACATATTGTTGGAAAAGTTTGTTTTGCATGCTCAGTAATGTCTGGAGTTGAGGACAGGAGAACTTCACCTTAGAGAAGGATTTGATTAATTCAGTGTAATCAGATTCTCTGTAAATTAGTGAAATAGTACTGTGGCAATTTCAGAAAGCCTAATGAATTTTTGTTTTAAATTTTTATTCTTATTCAGGGGATTTTTTTAAGATCTATTTTTAAACCTTGTCTCTGCAAACCAGGAACATACCTCACTCACGAGTGATTGTGGAACAAGAAGAATGTCAGCTTATATAGATGTGTCTCAATTGTTCTCCCCGATCCTGGTGTGTAGAAAGGCATGTAGGATTTACAAAGGTAGATGAGAAGACCAAAAACAGAGGGACTGTATCTTGATAAGCAAGTGACTTCTCCAAAGAGCACTGAGTTGGTAATTTCTTCTATAATCAACAACTGAAGCAAGAGACACAAGCCTATTTTCTGGGAACAGATTTTTTCTGGACGAAGGAACTTCCCTCCACTCTGAGAGGCATCTTGCCTCAGCTTTCTGCATCCCAGATGGTGAGAATGGCCCTGTGAGATGCATTCAGGGTGTCCTTGGATCTGTTCATGACTAAAAGTTACCTCCAGGTTGTTCCAGACATAGTCTCCTATTTCATTGAGTCCCTCTGCAAAGGTGCTTTACATTCCTTTGTGATCAGTGCACAGGAATAGAGTTTTGTAGCCCTTCAGCTGGTTTTCAGAATCACTAGCACCCTCTTTTAACCCTCAGCTACCTACGCTCTCCATTCTGGAGATCTTAATCACTACAAAGACCAGAAACCCACTCTTAATATTTGTAACATGGTGGATATGTTTCTACATAGATCACTGAAGATGTGCCTCTGCCTGCAACCCATGGACTTGTTTGACTTCTTTTCAAACTTTGTCACTAACTAGCCCAATTCACATGAGTAGTTAACTAAATAGAATGATCACAGTTTGTTGTTTTTTGGCAGATAACAAAAGGCATCAGAAAATGAAGCTCCACATTTGTACAATTCTATAGACATGAGCTTTGGAAAGCCTGTGTGTTTTAACACAAAATTTGATTATGGGAGTAAACAACGCCCTAGAAGCTCCTGTTCTTCAATTCCTAATGAGAAGACAGCATATTCAGGAAATTTCAGAGTTCAGTGGCTGAATATCCCAGAGAAAACGCTGAATATTGTACGCATTTATTTCAGCCTAAGTTAGGCTCAGAACTAGCTGAGATGTTGCAGTCCTGAACAGTTCCTTGCCATTTTTTTGCCACTTACATTAGTGACATTTTCTAAAAGCATCTCCTTGCTAGCTAACACCAGTTCAGGTCCCCTGGGGCTAGCAATAATTTAAAATATATTTATCTGCTTAGGAGGAGACAGATCAAAGAGCAGATGGGTTAGAGGTGGGGGAAAGCAACAGCCAAGACTTGAGAGGATTCTTATGTCTCAAAATAATAAAGGCTACTTTTATACTTTTTTTTGTTTTTATATCATACATTTTTCTAGCATCTCCATAAATATACCTTTAGAAAAAGTGAATACATTCTGCATGAAAAAAAAAAGATCTGTGACAGTTTGAAGGGCACAGGATTCTTCTGTTCCAACATCTCTCTGTGGACACTGCCCAGAAGTGATGGGAATTCCTAGACTCCAAGTGCATACCACTTACATTAATTATTGAAATAAACTTCATAACAGGTTCAGCATTTTAAAATATATTTATTTGCACAGAAGAAGAAAGAAGTAGGATGCCTCCGATGCTTCTGCCATCTGCTCCTTTGAAAAGAAGAATTGTCTCCTTGTCTCTTGGCAAAGATAATTTCTTATTTACAGAGCTTAAAAAGCAGGTCCTGTGTTAAGCTGAGGACTTTGGTATTGCAAAACAACATTTCCCCATCTTATTTTCCATTTGACAGTTCAGAAGTCCTCATCATGTATGTTTGCTGTTGAAGATCAGGGTCACAAACAAAGTAAAGCTGATGATGAAAGCATACCCTCCTGGTATCCCTTCTCTGCTCATCTAATATTCTATCTAAGGCAGCTGATGTCTCAAAGTGCTGTATTTAAAGCATAGTTATTAAATGAAAATCAACCTAAGAGTTAAAATCTACTCATTCTGATGTTCCAGCTCCTCCCCATCCACCAAACAAAGCTTTCAAATTCCTTATTTTTTCACAGTGTTTTTTAGGAGGTAGCTGTGATATGATGTCATATCTAAAGATAGTTTTTATGTATCTGGGATTCTTGTGTCATTCCCACAAGTAGTAAATTGATTCATTCTCAACCTACAGATTTCTTTATCATGTTTAAATCACAGGCTGACATAATGAAAACCAAAAGGAATCAAAGTCCAAAATTATAGTCTTTCCGTATGCTTGTGTTCAAAAACAATTTGAAAGCAAGTATTGGGAATTTCAGTCAGTGTTCCGCAGGAAATCTCTGTCAGTGAGCTACACATCCATGCAGGTCTCTAAACCAAAACACAGTAGCAGCTGACCTTTTTCTCAGTAGTTTATTGATTTTCCTTTAAAACTTCTCAGATATGAGAGATATCCCACCACTGGGAATATTTTCACAGTGGAGCTCCTCATAACCTTGCCAGAATCAAAAAGGAAGAATGGAGTTTGCACAATGGAGGTTTGGAGGAAGTGGCAGGACCCTCACCTCCAATGCAAATGCCTACAAGTTAATAACTTTCTATGCCCTCTGTACACATGACAGAATCTTTTTGTTTGTCCTTTGATTGCTAAGTTTCAGTCTTTTCAGGGTCTTCCACAAAGCTACCTGTCCTTTTAAAACAGAATCGGGACTTACATACTAAAGATTATGATCATATTCATCCTCAATGTCAAAATCCCTTTCGATTTTCTTTCTTCTCATAGACAACTCAAATTAATTTCCTTGCTCCCTGCTGGAAAGTCCACATGGTATCAGACAGGTATCAGTGAAGCAGGACATTCCCTCTTTTGCAATTGAATCAGCGTCGTTTGTTCCACCAGTCCTTGCTCTCATTTGTCATCATGGTATTAGTATTTTTCCTCAACATTTGCAGCATCCTGACAATAACTTAGATCAGTTCAAAATATTTTTGTTTTCCTACTTGTTGTGTACTTCTCACCTAAAAATGTCAGCAATGTTTGTGAAGGACATGAATGGATTGTGAATTAGCTTGGGAGTAACTGTGAACTAATTAGCAAAGGGTATTTTAACATAACTTGGATGGATGAAAAACCCTATTCAATTAAACACCTGTTTGTTGAATGAGGTTTGTCTTGCTTGATTAATGAGCCTAGAAAGTTAAATAACCACCCAGGTAAATGCTCTTTTATCTGCTGAATTTTTCATTGCTGTCTATGGACACTCAAACCAGATGTAGAAATTCAGACCTTCTAAGAAGTGGTTTTGCATTAAATAGAAGAAATAGCCATATGCTTAATGTTTGACAACACCTTTCTGCAGTCACTTTCATTTGTGACTAATGGACAGAGAGCTAAGGAGAAAAAGATATTGTCTAGACCCACTGCTGGCATGGAGTGCATTTCTGGACTTCTGGTGAAACTGGGGCAAAACCAGCTTGAGAGTAAAGACTGAAAGATCTTTCTTTACCACTTAAAATTAAACTGCACACCTTTAAAACTTAAAAAGACTGTTATAATCATGTAATGGGTTCTGGATTAATACAGGCTTAAGTACTTTCTTTACTCATTAAACTCTACATTGAGTTCATGACTCCTGCGGGAGAAAGCACATCCCTTATGAAGATATCCAGCTCTGATCTTAAAAGAGGGAGAAGGATGCTAGAAGAAAATTCTCTGTATTGCTGCTGAGCTCTGTTTAGAAAGTGATTTTTTAAAATCTAGAGTAATGGTACATTTAATCAGGAGAAGGCAGATAAAAAAAGGACCTCAGGAGTTCCTCATGACAGGTATTTATGAACCAAAATAAGAGAAAAGACAACTGAAATCAAATACTTATTGTCAGTGCAAGAGCAATACTAATAAAAACAAACTGAACATTTAGTTTGAAATGAATTCTGCTAGGCCAGAACTAACAACAACTCCATTGAAAAGATTCCCCAGAACAATGAGTTTTAAGACTTCTATGTATTATATTTGTTGATTTGATTTCTGAGGAATCCAAAGGTTATCTACTAAAGCCATCTGGATACTGGCAATATTTTGGTCCCAAAAATGGCCTAAGGTGTGACTCTCTTCCCCTGCAAAACAGTATTCTGAAAGATGCTTGATCAACAAAATATTTCTAGGATATAGTAATAACATATTCTGAAATAATTCTGCCTTGGTTATTGCAGTGGGATCTCTCATGCTAGGGTAAAATTATGACCACTGGTGAAACACTTAACAGATAGAAAAGATGGAGGGAAGGATGTAAAACTCCCTGAAGAATTTCTTTTAAGAACTTAAAGATAAATAAACAAGAAATCTGTAGGGGATCACTCTGAAGTAAAAATCACAGTGGACTTAATTTGCTTGTTAAGCAACTATTTCTGACACTATGTAACTTGGTTATATAGTAGTTTGGCAGCTTTTTTAAAATCATAATTTGCTTAGCTGGGTTTTTTTTGGAGGGAGGGGTTGGGTTTTTTTGTTTGTTTGTTTTGTTTTTTGTTTTTCTCAGTTCTGAGTATTGTAAGCTGCAGACAGATTTTTTTAAAACTCTAAAATAATTGCTATATAAAGAAGGCTGTATTTTAATCTTATTCATACATAAAATCAATTTACTTGTACAGATGAAAATGAACATTAATTTTCAGAAAAAAGGAATTGAGGATGATCAATACCGCTTCTGAATGAAGCCATACAAAAGTCCTCTCTGGTACTGCAACAGCAGCAAAGCAAATTACTTTGTCCTCCATTTAATCTAATTAAGAACTAGCATGAGAAACGATCAATGAAACTGCGCTGGCAGTCCAAGTATTTCAAGCAAACAAATAAAACTGTAACACAGGCATAGAGATCATGGAGGTTTTCTTACCAAAAAAAGGTCTTTTTGTTTCCTTCATGGCTTTTTAGCCTTCTGCCTTAGTTTTTCAAGATTTCTTTTCAAGCATAATCAGTTAATTGATTTTAAAATATATTTTTAAGAAAAAATAATGATCTATTGAGACTTCTTGAAAAGAAAACAAGGCTTACTGCAGAATGGGGCAGTATGTTTGAAATATTTTGTTAAGCATAACCAGAGTTGAAGGTCTTCTCACTGTTGGGTGTTCAGAACATCTCTTCTGTGTCCAGGCCTTAGGTATTCAGCAAGTCAATAAGGTCAAGCTTGACTCTCCATCTCAACCTTACTTTTGTTTGAGGAACTTTTGCTGTGTACAAAGAAAACCTGAGTTTTTCCTTGTGGAATAAGACTATCATCATCATCATCATCATCATCATCACAACTAGACTTCGCGAACAAAGATTTGGGAGGGCTCTACCCAGGCTTGCTGCAAGCACACTGAGGGCTGATAAGGCTATAAAGCCAATAGATACTCAGTGCATGTGACACAGCTAAGCAGTACAAGTGATGGGAGTGTGGGCATGAAGATGGTAAATATTGACAGCTGTGGTGTTGGAAGCTCCAGGGTCTAATGAAGGTTATGTCAGTCTCTCGGTGAGACATGTTAGACAACTGATCCATCTGCTCTTTCACAAATCACCTGACACATGGAATGATGATTAGCTGCCTCAAAAGACTAACATGATGCTTAAGTGGTGTTTGAATAGTGTTTTAATTGGCTTGAAAAAGCAAAAAAGAGAAAGAAATTTAATTTAGTTAGAATGCTAGACTGGGATTTCTGCTTAACTGGAGAAATAGGTCTTGGAAGGCTGTCCTCAAATCAGAAGGAGAATCAGCAAATTGCCAGGACAGGTGACATTTGGGTTGACTGAGGTATAACAGTCAGTCATGTTAAATTCCTCTGCTTTTTGCTATAATTTTGCTATAATGACAGGTCTCAAACTTGCAAGAGGCAAAGAATGAGACCTGATCTCCCTAGATGAACTGGGATGCTTGATTTGCATTTCAATTGTCCATGCTAAGAGACGCAGGACTTCAGAGATGCAGAAGCTCCCCATCTAGTTCATGCAAAAAATGCAGGTGAAAGCTCCACAAGGAGAACTTACATTTAGCGCTCAAGCTAAATGCATACTTATCTAGAAGACCCCAAATCACCTGCTTTTCTTTAATGACTGTTTCATATTTGACATACTCTCTTTTGGAGAACAGCAGCACTGTGCATCTAGCAGCACCTCATGTACAGATCATAGAATCGTAGAATTGTTTGTGTTGAAAGAGAACTTAGAGATCATCTATTTCCAACCCCTTCATCATCTGCAGAGACACCTTCTACTAGACCAGGTCTCTCAGAGCTCCATCCAGCCTGGCCTTAAACACCTCCAGAAATGGGGCATGCACAATTTGTACCAGGTACCTTACTGTGCTCACAGGAAAGAACTTCCTCCTAATATCTAATATAAACCTACTTTCTTTTAGTTTGAACCTGTTCCCACTTGTCACTGTAAGATCTTGTAAAAAAGTCCCTTCCTGTCTTTCTTGTAGGCTCCCTTCAGATACTGGAGGGCTGCAATTAGGTCATCCTGAAACCTTCGCTTTTCCAGACTGAACAAATCCAATTCTCCCAGCCTTACGTACTGGTGCACCTAGGAGCACCTATTGGTGCTCCATGCCTCTAACAATCTTGATGGCCCTCCTCTGGACTTGTTCCAAAAGGTCCATGTCTTTCGTGTGCTGGAGACCCCAGAGTGGCAGCAGTACATGCAGTTTAGGGGACCCTTACTTCCCTATAGTAATGAGGAAAATCTTTCTACATCTGTCCCCTCAGTCTAACAGGCAGTACTTGGTATTTTCTTCTGTGGGGAGGCTGACTCTAAACAATCTTATCAAATCCCTGTACATTTAAAGCTCTAAACATGTCCCTTTTGAGAACCTACAGCCAGCTGAAAGAAGATGAGTTGAACTCAGGCTGAAAGAAGGTGTCTACTGTATAACATTTCATAAATTATTTCCTTTTGTGATTGCATTTGTAATACAAATATGTTGTCATGTTTTCATTCTGTGCAAAGTGTGGCAGAGAAATGTATTTCTGAACAATTCCTTCATTTCAAAGAGGCCAAACTTATTTTGGGGGTACACATTTTCAGTTTCAATGAAACCAGTAGCTTTTAATCTATTGATGCTATGGGCAAGTTGGTATTAGATGGTGGTGTGAGATGCTTCCTTTTGCTGCACACCCTTTAAGAAGTGATACAAAGAAGACTCCAGCTGGTCAGACCTTGTCAGAGAGCAACTGTGCTAAGCTGGCTGCTCACAGACAGCTCTTCTTTTTTCTCTGCATAAATCAATCATCTTGTCACAGACCATTTTAAACAAATAATAACATCCCTTTGTAATATCACATCAGTCACTTCACAGTACCTTCAACTGCACAAACTTCTATTAAGCAAACTAAACACTAATATTAACTCTGACTTTAATAACTCCCCATTATGTGCCACAAGCAGATTTACATCTGGGAGTATCTGTATTGAAAGCACCATTCAAAGTCTGCACTTACTGAAATGGCTTTCTTTGCTTCAGAGAAAGACATGGGGTTTTTTCATCTGAAAAAGACCCACAACTGTGCAAAATTAAATACTGTGTTTCAGCAAACATTAACTCTTACAGAAAGTACCTTGTAGTGTCAGTTTTAAATGATGGGGATATACTTATTTTTTTTTTATTTCTTTCCTAAAACTTCTATGGGATAAGTTCATATAAAAACTGTCAGGTTTAATATGGTGTGGTTTTATTGGCCATGACCAAAACTTCACAGGGAGCACTACTGAATGCTCATCTTATACTGCCCACTGACATAATATCACATATGTATTTCTGCACTTTTCTTGCATATCTCATTGAAAGGCATTGAAAAAATTCCATCAGCATTTTCAGCTACACCACCTCAAGTTTCTGGAGTTTCTCTCTGGGTTCCCTGCAAAGAAATGCCTGTTTGTTGCCGTGGGTGTGTTGCAAGCTCTAGTTTTGTTATCATTCCTGTAACAGACTTGAAGATTTCTGAGCCATGGAATGTAGAGTAGGGGACCTCACCTAGGAATGAGATGGTTGCTATTCTAGCACATGCTTCTCACGAGAACCCTCAGCCTAAATCCTGACATTCTCACCCACAATGTCTGCTAGAGGATGAAAAGGCTCTGGCTATTTCTGCAGCACAGGACAGAGTGGAGCAGTCCTTAAAGTCAACCCATGCTTTGCTGCTTGGAGTGAAACAGGGGTTTTCAGAGCCTGCAGTGGCGATAATGGACTTGTGCTGAGAGAGAGCACCCTCTCTGGCACAGCGCCTACAGTTTGTGGTTTTAGTTTCTCCTGTCTATTCAGCCAGGGACCCTGCATTTTCTCCAGCAGCAAGTTGAAAGCTATTATATACAGATTCATTTTTAAAATATGAGCTGAGCAAAATCATCTCTGTGTACTATATTTCTGTTGCTCAGACTGTGCAATGGTGTCTTGCGTGAGAGTCACAGTTCCTGCTATTGGAATTCAACCAAAAAAGTCTTTCTCTGACACTTTTGCTGTGCTAGAAACATGTTGAGACCTGATGCGGCTCTGCTTTAATTTCTGCTCCTACTCTAGGCCTGAAAATGATGGATCTCTCACTGCTGTAAGAATTGGGGGAGAGGCCAAAGACTCTCATCCCCCATTGCAAACAAGAGGTGGTTTCAAGATAAAACTGGTAAATAACTCACATTTGAGCTTGGGGAACAACTCATGCTTTGCTGCACTACTCAAGTGAATCACCCACAAAGGAAAAACCTTGGGAAAGCATGTGATTCTATATGCAGAAAAGCAAAAAGGTGTTATGGTTTTCCATAACATGGAAAAGGAAAGATCCTCTTCTCCATGCAGAATATTACACTTAATCAGGGATAATACACCTCTCCACGCACTCTGCAGTGGTGAAACTCCCCCTTCCTTCAAAATGGATGTTTGTCCTGCCTTTTCCTCTGTGCCTGTGTTATCCAAAAACCCCAGTATTAGCGGAAAGGAAGACATAAGTGAAAGGACTCTGGAAATTTAGGAGGTAGCAAACTGTTTTCACTGAGCTACAGGACAATATGTTGCAATAACCCTATGTAGGAAAAGATCAAGACTGTGAAAGCAGTAGCACCTCACTTTTCTGCAGACACTGAGGAATTTCTTCACAGATTTAAGTTAAGGGTAGGGAATTGGTACTAGTCTTTGTTTTTCAAGCAACCTATTGGGTGCCCAATAGTTTAAATGATAGGCTTTGGGTGCAAACCCCAAGAGCCTGAAAGCATCACTCAACATATTAATCTCGGGATAAAAATGATCCTTCGGTTGCCTCCAGCCATTAATCTTAAATTTGGAAATTTTGCTTCTTATGCTTACGCATCTCTATCCCAACAGCAAAATTAATTTACACCTCTTTCTTACAGAGATAAAAAAAAAAAACAAAAAAAAACAAACAAACAAAAAAACCCCCAAACTAAACCAAACCAAATAAAAACCAAAAAACAAACCAACAACAACAACAAAACCAAACCAAACCAAAAAAAACCAAAACACAGAAAATGTAAAAGGCAAGTGATGCTGTACTAGGGGAATAAGGCAAAGGAAATGTTAAAAACTGATAGCTTATTCCCAAAGAAACAATATGAGCTCAGCCAAGCAAAAAAATGGGCAAATACTACTATTAATTCACTCTAGACAATTTGTCATTTATAATTTTTTTTTAGAGTTTGTGAAATAACAAACTCGGTGGGTAAACTGCTTCTATTTCTCTTGTTTAGTTGTTTACCCGGGGAGAAGAATGGGAACATGGGCAGGGGGTTGTAGAGAGCGATTTAAAAATGAACTGGCACCCCACAAATATACACTGAGGTGCTTGTGCTAGCAATTTTCTCTCATTTGTGTATTTCATTCAGTTTAAAGCTCAGATATATGATAGGTAAGGTACACAATTTCCTTTTCTTTTTTTTTCTTGTCATAATGCTGCTTTAATATTAATTAATTTATAATAAATTCAGTATAGAGAAATCTGTACACACATGTATGTGTAGGAGTAGGAGATTGGAGGGAAATTTACTAAAATGATGAAGTGACATAGACTCTTTAAGTTTTATTGACAGTCAGGAGAGCTATATTTAAAGCTATTTTTTCCAGGGAAATGGATGGATAAAGTTTGTTGTTGTTGTTTTGGGTTTTGTTTGTTGGTTTGTTGGTTTTTTTTTCCTGAGGTAGTGAAAGCTGTAATGTTAACAAATATATGTTCAGAAATTTAAGAGTAGGTTACCTTAATTTGTGAATTTGCAATAAACCAGCAAAAAAATGTAGTTTAATAGGCAGCATAGCTTTTTGTGAATTTAACAAATAGCTACGATGCAAGCAAATAGTAAAATGAAGCAGTCAGTAAATAAATTATCAAGTTAGTAGTTCTTGTTTCCGTGTTTTTAGTATGAAATATTTTGGTTTCCTAATTTGAATCTTTTCAGTGAAAAATCTTTTAAAGTTTACCTGAAAGGAAATGTCTGAAATAAAAGGTTTGATATTTCATTCAATCTCCTTTTTCCCCCTCTTCTCACTAATTCGGCTGACTAATAACCTATCATTTACACTGATCTCATTAATTTTCCTTCTCTTTTTCCCAATAGTTACACATCCAGAGTTGAAACTATAATGATTGCAGCAACACAGATATTCCAAGTAATTACATGTGTCTGTTTCCTCATGAAAAATGACCTCTCAGGCATGTAAAAGTTAACTGTGGGCCTTTAAGTTTCATCATATACTTCTTGTCTTACTGTCAGTTTGGAGGAAAATTAAGAACTGAAGCAAAACTATATCCTAAATACAATACCAAATTTCTTTCCATGGGCAAAACACTTGATCATCCCTCTGAATCTTAATCAAGTAGTTATAAAGTATGGTCTGATGAACTAATAAAAAGCAGAGACTATTTTTTTTAATTATTACTTCACTACATTTGAAGATGAGAGCTTGGCTCCAAAATCACATTGGTAACCTGGCAAAACGGTCCAATTATTAAAAAACAATCCAATGAGCTTTTATGGGTAATTTTTAATAGAAGAAAAAAGTCCATAAGAAAAAGCTATAGTTCCCAATCACACTTTTAATGGAATTATTTCAAGAAAAACTCTGATGTTCTGTTTATTTCAGTGTTTTCAGTCTTTCACTCTGTTATTAGCTGTCAAAAAAGAATTGCGCCTCAGGGAATTCTGAGAGGTTAATTAGCTAAAATTTTAGAGTTCTTTCAAAATGTTCTCCTGTCTTATATTTTGGTTCCTTTGTATTCCAAATACTTTGCAGTTGTCACAGAGATCAACACGAGTTATGCACTTCTTATCCATACCTACTCAATGCAAGGTAAAAGCCTTAGTAATTCTGGATAGAGTTGTTTATTTCCTTTGTGTCTAGGTCTGGAACACATCCATTCATTGACTTCAGCAGAAGCCAAGCAGCTGTGCAGGGATGGGTATCTGCCAGAAGAGCACTTTACCAGAACGGTGCTTTTAGTTTTTTNTTTTTTTCTGAAAAAGTGGAGGCCTATGTTACCAATCTGTGCTCCTCTGCATGTGTTACCTAATGTCTTACAGTTTTGCATGGAAAAACTTTTCTTGGGGAAGCTTTTTTTTGGATAATGATTTCATCCATTAGAGGCCAGGACATAATCTGATTTGCAGTTTAGAACAAAGCGCAAAAAAATCTCATCCAAAATAAACTTATAAGCTTTCTGTCAGCAGACTTTTTCCAGTCACTTTTGATCTGTTCATGCAGCCAGAAGAGGCACAGTGTAATATTAAAACCTAACACCTAATTTTCACAGTCTGTTTCATGGACTGGTGTTATGATAATAAAAAGTAGGTAGGAAAAGGTTGTAGAGACTTTATCTTGTCCATTGCGCTGTTGCAGTAGAGTATCAGTTCTGTTCACATCACTCCTGATCACTTTTTCTCTAATCCACTCTTCGATGTGAAATAATCCAAAACTGATGCACACAGACTATCCCAGTGCTTCAAAATTCCATACCATTAAAAGCTTGCTCTGTTATGAATTAATCAATTTCTCCTAATTACAATGCATTCCTTCTTTTTCTGGTCACATGAATGTGAAAAAAGTATTTTCCATTCCTCTTTAAAAATAAATTTCTGAGAATAAAATTTATATTCTTGGAAATTCATATTCCCACTTGAATTACTGTTCTTTAGACTAAAAAATTCAATTACAAAATTCAAAAAGCTTTCTAAATCTCTTATTCTTGTAACTCACTGGACTTCTTTCTTTAACACATATCTGCCTTGAAATACGGTACCCAGAAGGGGACAAAGTTTACAATGAAGTCCTTGTCAAGGCTGTCAAGACCAGAAAGATGCATTGATCTGTCTAGAAAGCTGTGCTCCTACTGATATATCACATTGTGAAATTTGTCTCCCTGAAAGAGTGATATTTTCAGTCATGTCTAGTTGTCATCCACTACAAACACAAGTTTATAACTGGTTTTCTAGATCTTTATACAGATTGCTGTCCTTATTCATCAAAATAATTCTGACTCCTTACTCTTTCCTGAATGACCTTTTCTGCAACAGAGTCGCACATGGACACCAAGGCACAATTTTTAATGCCCCTTGACAAGTGCAATTGCAGCATGGGGAGTCCATGCAGTTATGTTAAGCCTTCACAACGCTGTCTTCTTGCTGTTCTAACAGCTCCCTTTGATACATGTATTGTGAGGAGCTCAGCTTGATGGCATATCACTCTCTGCCTTCAAACACATTTTCAAAGGGCCTGTTTTTGCTGTAGCATCCTGGAAGAGACACACTTCAGAGCTGTTGCAAAGGCTTCTTGCAAGTATGGTCATTGTGAGAAAAGTCAGACTATTGCCTAATGTTAGTTGCGTTGAAAGGGAATGCTGGATGAGCTAGGCTGCTGCTGAGCTTGTCCCTGTTCTCTCTGTCTTTGATCTGATTAAGAAGCACCAACTAAACCTCACTGGTAATCTGGAAAATAGTGAACATACAGTTCACCTGCTCAGAGTGCAGTAAAAAGGGAGTGGTAGAGCCTGCTGGTGCTGCACCTCATACCAGCTGGAACAGTTATTGTAGGTTTGGGAAAGCAGCTTCAGCTTAGAAAATAGATTAATTTTCCCTTTGCTTTCTTTCAGTTTCATCTCTGCAGAGAGGTGAAAAGTGGCTTCTGCTGATACCAGGGAGAGAAAAAGGAAATAAATCTGGATAAATACAGATTTGGGGTTTGCCATAATTTTAAAAACTACAATGAAGAACTGACTTTAAGTCCAGAGAGAAGTTTTATATTCCCAGATAATAAAAAAGTTGAAAAATATGTACATTTTATTTAAAAAACAATGTCTCAATTTTGAACATTTTATGAGTTTTAACGCTAACATAAAGATCAAAGTTGCTTCACGTGTATAGACTGAATTATTTTAAACTTTTAGAAACCAAGGAGAATTCCTCTCAAATTAAATCATTTGCTGAAAATAAGACACATTGCAAACAACGTTAGCGTCTTCAAATTGTCCTTCATCTTTCTCACCCAAATTGCCCAACATAAAACTTCACTCAACTTCACTCACATCTTACAAAGAAGATGGCAAGTATAAGGAGTTAAACACAATAAGAAACAAAAATCTTTAGCAAATGGAAAAGAGACTGATGTTTCAACTTTTACTCCCCAAATAAGGAAGAATGTAGAGTCCTTTGGGAAAATGACTAATGTAGAAGGAGCAAAAGACTCTCTTTCCTGGAATAACAAAAATACACATATATTTTAATCTCTCTTCTGGCTTTCATAATGCAGCTACATACTTTGGTTCTGTGGTGCTGTCAGCAAAAATTAATTTTAAAAGTACTACACATGAGTGACTTCAGCCTTTGCCTTAATTTAGTTTATCACTAAGAGCCGAGATAAGGCATAGCCGCTCTGAAGCAGGATGGATGGCTGTACACTATATTGTAGGAGACGACAGTGCTAAATTAATCATGTTCTATCTGGAATTTGCAATTCTTTCAGAGATGCTCAAGACAATATAAAAAATTTAGTGGTAACAGTGAAAGTAGGCAGGAGGTTGTGAAGCAGAAAGCTTCAGAGGGCACTTTAAATGTGAAAGATGCATTACAGTTTCTCACACATGAACAAGATAGTATGCCTCACTAAAAATATAATAAATACGGAGTGTATTCTGCCAGATGCAGCTGTGAAGGGAGCGCTCTCCCAGTCAGATGCACCGAGTGTGATTGACACCCCCTTAACTTTGCTGTGATATGACTAAATATGAAAACGAACAGCCTCGGAATGATGTTTGCATTAGGAACAACATACCATTCTGTTACTCTCAGAAGCCTAGCAAATATAAAAGAAGTTTTGGTACACATACTAGAAGAGTCAATCTGTTCCTCAGTCAGGATTTCACTTTTCATTTTCTTTCCTCCTTCTCATCTACTTTTCTTTTTTTCTTTTAATTTTCATTGCATTGTCTTGAGGCTTGCTCCTGCTACAAACATCAGGGGAATGAAAGGAAATGTAAATTACCCCATTAGTGGCTCACTGATTGTCTGCTGTAATTTGAATAAATCAGTGTATGCCTGGCTGCAGAAGCAACAGGCGGGAGAGACAGGCATGCAGGTTCCCTCTGCTCCAGTGTCACTCCATCCTTGCAAGGTTTTCAACTTAAACACAAGCATGCACAGCTGACTACCACAAAGACCCTCTCCTTGTAGAAAGCAAAATGTAAAAGAAAAACTCCCCTTTCAGTCTGGAAATAAATAACTAGTGAGCTTTCAAAATAAAGCCTTGTAAACCTACCTGCTGCAGTCAGTGGATCACAACCAGGTGTTGAAAACTGCTCTGGGAGTTTCCACAGCAGTCAAAGGCTCTGCATGGCAGCCTCAAAGTCACTCTGTTTCTGAGGGAAGAAAAAATTGTTACTGACTTGATCTAGATTAGTGAACAAAAGGTTGAATAAGTTCCCCATTCCCATCTGAACACACTATTGATGCTTTTGAGCCAGTCTCTGCTGAGGATCTGCATGGGCCTTTGACTGCAAGGAAAGACCTTTCTCTCACTACACTGGTGCTTTTGCATTTGGGGATGCTGGGAAGCAGGGAAAATGACCTTTCTCCAGTTAGACCCTGTACATAATCTTTGGTCTTGACATTAAAGTAGGCTGTGGTTATATAGGTGAATATATGTCTGTGAGAACTGTGGGAAAGGCAGGCAAAAATATATGAGGAAAAATTATAGAGCACTTGTCCCAAATATGGAGAATGAGCAAATAGCTAACACAGAGGAACACAGTGAAATAGTGATAGTGACAGTGCAAGGGAGAAATACCCCTTAGCTTAAGAAAGCAGTTTTTGAAATCATTGTGTTGTGCTTTCAATTATTCTTGCATGTCCAGCTGCATATTCCCATATCTGGTTGCAAGACTTTTTTCACAATTGATTTTTTTCTCAGAGATTGCAACAAAAATTACACCTTACACTTCAGCTTGGTAGCTAATGGTCTTAGAAAAAAAGAAGTGCCTTAGAGGATTCTTTTGGATCTCAAAATGTCAGCAATGACCATCTAGAGTATATTGACCAGTTAAAAACTGACAGTGACACTGTACGGGTGCAAATCAGCCAACATGGACTACCTCTAGGCTTCATTTTCCACTCTACTATTTGTTCCATGAGAAAATGGTGTGAAACTAGCACTGTTAGAAATGGGTGGTTTGAAAAAACTCTAATTTTTTCATATCAACCCTTTCTTGGCTCCTTCTTCTTTCACCTACCCATGTTGTTTCCTGGGAAAGAGCAACATGATAGTCTACAGGGGAGTAATATGTCAGCCTCTCTGTAAGCACACCATTTAAAGAGCAGAAACAGGTGGGCAAATTAAACTATTGAACAAACAAGTTAAATATGTGGTGACTGAGTCTAGAAAAATACTTTCAGGTCAGTTACAAGAGAAGACAATATTTTATTATGTCACTCTTTATATCTCAAAAGATTCACTTTTGAGTTACCTGAATCTGGTGATTGTAACCACTTAATACATTCGCTATTAATAACTGTTTCAATACAACTGAATTCCAATTTCTCAAATTCAATTTATGTACAAAATTTCATTTAACTAATGGTATTCATTTAATTATATATTATGTGAGACATGCATGTTCTTCTAAAAAATGATAATCATTTGTAACACAGATTGATAAAAGTTACAAAACATCCCATTGGATATATTTTCATTACAGTGTTCACTAATAAATCATAAAAATTCTTTAAGATTCTTTCTTTTCCCAGAGTATGAACATTGTTAAGTGTTGTATAGACAATCTTGGCTATAAGTTTCTTTGCCATTCCAAAACGGACCCATTTCTGTGCAAAATCAAGCACATGCTCAGCCTCTAAGCTGTTATTTGTGTCTCAATAGCTTTGAACTCCTTTCAATGTTTAAAAATATTAGTCTGGGTTGGAGTACATCAGGATTATTTTATAAGTTTTTGGTTTATAATAGTCATAGTGGGTCTCTAATCAATTCAAGATGTAGAACAGATGGGGGTAGTTTGGTCAAGCCCTTCTGCAGGTGTGATTCAGAGGTAGCAGTGCCCTCAAAGCACCTTCTCGTCTTCACATCCTTTTCAGTTTCTCCTCTCCATAATCCCTAAAAAATCTGCCATTATATGTCCAGGATTCTCCCTCCTCCTGTGATCCTCAAATTGTACTGTTCTTCCTGTTTTGTTTCCTTTTTTTAATATTATTCTGTGTCCGGGTTTTAGTAGCCAGGATCAGTTTGTCACTGGGTGGGTGTGTATTCTAAACCCTCTATGTAATTTTCTCACGAACTGCTCACAATTGCTCATTTGCAGCAGCTGCATAAGGCACACCCAACCCCTCAGGCTATAAAATGGGTGTTTAGGAACTTCTGTGAGATAAGGAAGTTCTCCTGCCTTCACACCCACCTGAGGGGTCATGTCTGCTAATCAGGGATGCCAAAATTATGCCATTGTTTACCTCACAGAGTAAATCACCCATTGTGAAACTCTCCACCCTGGGGAAGGGACTGGGCATTCCCATCTGAGCACAAGCAGAGATAAGCTTGGGGTTTTGGGACTGGGGGCTCTTTTCAGATCCAGAGGAGGACGACCGCCTCAACTGGACTGAAACTGCCACCGAACTGCAACCATCATTTTCACCAGTAGGTTTCTTGTTTTTCTTTTTACTTTGAACTTGGGGGGGCCACGTGATGCTCAGCACAGGAGTTGGTGAGCTCCAATCTGCTTGTGCCCCACTGTGCTGGGCTGTACATCTGGTGTTTTTGTGGCACAAACAAATTTTCCTTCTGTATCAGTGTATTTTGTGATCTTTTATTAAATTGTTATTCTGACTTGCAATCCCATTCTGAGTTGGATTCATTTCTCCTGCCAGTTTAACTCTAAACCAGCACACTCTGCTATTTCTTCTCTTTCTTTCTTTTACTCGTTCCTGCTTTTGCTTCTTGCTTCCAACAAATTATATGCTTTTGCCAATCCTATTCCACTGCTGGTTGCACCATCTCACATGATTTCTGCTTCCCCAGAAACATCTGCTACATCTTTATTTTCATGTCTACTTTCTGCTTATGGTCAGTTACTCTCAGCATCCCAGGTGTAGCGCTGCTGGCTCAATATAGTATCCACCAAAGCGGTTTCTTAACCTTCACCTTGTTTTGCCTTCTTCTTAGGTGTCTTTCTCTTCTTTTAAACTAGGCATATCCAATCAGAGAGTCCACAAAGTGATTTTTACTCTTTGTGAGTATGTGAGGTTATAATAAGAACTTTGAAACTCTGGTGAGTATCCTCTCAGCAGCTTATATCTCAAAGAGCTAACTAGAGACAATTCAGTTTTTTCTAATGGTGGATGTACAGTAGGAGTGATTTCTATTAAAGACATCTTCTTGTTGCCTTTCACCTGCTTTGGAAAATTTCAGATTTCATATGACACTGGGATTTTGCAGTCAATATCATAGTTATTAATATGTCTTTGCAGACTTTTTTTCTTTTTTTATTTTTTGGGGTGGGGGACAGGGGGAGGAGTGGAGGAAATTTGCAGAGATTCATATGCCCAAGGGCATACCTTTATGGAAAAATTCTCCAAGTGAATGCATCACACATAAGAGGGGTGAAACAGCAAATAAAGAAATGACCAAGAGAGGATCACCAATCTGACAGTTATATATCCATATAAAAAATTCAACATGATAATGGTAAAGGTAGTTTTGTGGTAGTTCTGCCTCTTTATTTTACAATTACCTTGCTTACTTTATTTTACTGGTCCACACCAATTTGACTTTTAGTAGATACTATTTGTACTTGATTTTGGCCTAAAGAGTAAATGGGGTTTTTTTGAAAGTTAGAGTAAAAGTGGAACAGCCATGTTGACATAGGGATGTATTCCAGCTTGTTTCACCTGGGAACAGAGTTTACTTGAGAAGAATTTTCAACTGAGGCTGTTTGTAGAGCTCATCAAAGGATATCTTGTTCTTGTGATGGCAATAGCAATCCCTTCTCCTGTCAGTTCCCATTAAGTCAACAACAGTGTAATATTTCTCTTACTATGAGTGACGCAGATGATAGAAACTGTACTTTTTAATGAGGAAATATACATGCAGACATAAGTCTGGGCAGAAGCTCTGTTTAAGGCTTCTTCATTTATGTTGCTGCCCCTCATTTGCCATTCTGTTTGCATCTACTCTCTAGTCTTGAGTTGGCCGTGATTTGAGGTATGGGGGAAGGTGAGGCTCTTTGCGGTGACAGGAATAAAACTTTAGATTTAACTAACTTTGAAGTTTGAGTTTTCCATAAAGAAAAGTGTAAGAGCTCAAATTTTTTGCTGAATACAATAAAATACCTTGATTTTAGGAGCACAGGAGAAAAACAAGGGCATGAAAAGGTAGATTTGCACAGAAAGAGCCTTTGTCCTTTTTTATGGTAACATATTGATTAGGGCATGCATCCAGAATGTGAGAGATCTGGACACCAGCTCCTTCTCACATTAATATTTAATACTTATGCTAAAGGAAAAATCATCTAAAGAGAAACTAAAACCCGGTACGATTGCACTGGCTATACAGACCCCAGGGCAATGGGAGACTGACAGTCAAATATTGCCACACAGAAGAGTTGAACCTAGGGCTCTTATATCCTAGCATGTCCTAAATGTCAGATTACTAGGTAAAGGAAGAACATCTTCTCTGCTTATATATCCTACTAAAGTTTACCAGCTCTTGTCTCTTTATTCACCCCTGTTAACTGAAAGGTGACAAGTCAGGAGAACACTTGAAGAATGAGGCCTACATGTCTGAGAAATAATTAATGAAAAATAATATACAAAGACTTAAAACATTGCCTCTGCCCCTGCTCAGTACTGTTGCGGAGTGGTTTCAGAGATGTTTGGACATATACTGTAGCAAAAATAACACCACTGTGATTCAAATTAATTCAGTATGTTTCGTGGAAAATGAAAACATGAAACTCAATGGAAAAGCTCTCCGATAAACTTAAAAAAATCACGTTAAGAAAACAACCAAAGAAAACACATGTAAAATAACTAAAGGCAGTATTAATTCAGAGTTTAGGAATAGGCATTTGCCCATTCTTTTCTCTTATATAAAGATATGTACATATATATATATATTTCTATTTATATTTAGTTTATGGCATATATTTATATGCTTTTAAGCATGCTTATTTTCCTTTTTCT
The DNA here is from genome assembly GCA_013399695.1 of Formicarius rufipectus. NCBI lineage: Eukaryota > Metazoa > Chordata > Aves > Passeriformes > Formicariidae > Formicarius > Formicarius rufipectus. The sequence goes on along the minus strand of VXAU01001614.1, from coordinate 120,631 downwards.
GTTACGTTTTGCACCAGTAGAAAATATTTCTAGTTAGAATGTCTTTCTCTTATATATAGTATATCCTGTTCTATATTATCAAGCAGAATTCCTACTGAACAAGAAATTAATGTACATATTTAGACTTGCAAACAGATGTGATCAATAAGTTTGAGTGTATCCATAGCAATCCTTTTCCTACTTTCTACCTCCCTAAAAATTTGACTCCTTGGTCAGCACCAGGCAGATACTTCAAAAACAAACATGAGCAGACAGTTTACTCCTAACTCAGATTCTGAAGCAGAATTAACCTAGACTTGACTTTATTAGTTGCAGAGAAAGCAGACATCTTAAGTTAGGTAAGTGTTCCCAGTCTGCTGGAACAGTTAGGTCAACTGTTTCCTCACTGCAAAGCAGTGGGTATCCTTCAGGATTTCAGAAAGCAGGAAATTATGTTCAAATGTAGATAAATTTAAGGTTTTTTTCCCTAGGGTCCTTTGAAAAATCTCCACCTTACACTGACATTACTGGGAATTGAAGCTTCTGCGGTTGTAGGATTAAGTCACTTATACTGAAGTTTCAGGCAAATTTAACTGTCTGTGTTAAACAGATTGATTTTAATACTTTGTTTCTACAAGTTCAACAGTTAGAGTCTGGGAATCAAATATACAAAATTTAACACCATAATTCTTTTTGAGTGTGTAGGCTGATAGCTGGAGTCAAAGTCATCTACATTTTGCTGTCAAAATACTCTTTCAGAGGAGACTACAAAAATTGGTCAAGATGGAATGAAAACTGTCTTCTTTAGGTCAAATGATCATCTGAATTACTTGATTTTTGAAAAGTTTTCTATGAATTCCACCATGCAAACTCTCTTGTTATATGTATATCTGAGGATGTCTGTGCAAAAGAAAATATATATTCTGTGTATTTACATTGTAGCATTGATCTGCATCTCTTTATGGGACTTCACAACGAGGTATTCACAAATTGGCAGCCTCCCCTACTTCTTTGATGAGCAGATATTTAAAGAGAGCTCAGATAAACAGCAATGTAAGTGAAATTCTTCAGGAAGCACTGCTTTACCTGCAAGTACTGTTTAAACTGCAGCAAATCAATATATATGGAGAGCTTTCTGATATCTGTAGTTTGCATTTTGCCCAAATATGGGCCAAGAGGACATGGATTGGAAAGTATCCCAAAAATTGGAATCTTGGAGTACAGGGTATTAACTCTTACAGAAATACGTTCTTTACTTGGAACAACAGCTCAGATGAGCGAATCCCTTTCTTGTGCTGGTTGAAATCCCAATTCATGAATTTGTAGAAATGTGGATACTGCAAATACTCAGTTTCTTCAAATACTCAAAATGCTCATGCCTGCTTGATTTTAAGCACTAGCAGCACAGATGAAATCAGACAACCAACAAGCTCGAATTACAAACCCCCTTTGCAGAGCTCTGCACACTTGCTCACTACGCCTTTTAAGTGAGCCAGTATATAACAGTGGTGTCAACGGGGAGGACATGGGGTACTGGCAGCAGCAAAGGCTGCAAGTAATAAAAAGTGTTTTTCTAATTGGCTGCAATAATGTTTAAATTTTCTAATAAATAACATTCACATGTCACAAATAAGCCCTAGGTGAATGTTCCAATAGAGGTATTTATTTGGTGTACTGAACAGATTACATTTATGGAGTTATACTGCACAGCAGGGAAATCACTATACATGGAGTGACAGGGCAATGGCCTTATAGCCATCCAGTCCCCTTTATGGCGAAACACTTAGGCACGTGAGGATCGATTTCAGTGGAGCAGCTCAAGCTCAGCATTACATATGTCTGCTGCTGAACTGGGTTGTGGAGCAGTGCAGAAACCAAACAACCCTTAGGAAAATATTTATAGGATCCAGGTGGGATGTGATAAGCCTATGTTCAGATGAAAGAGGAAAACTGATTGCATGCTTCATGTTTCTTAATATTACCCCTTTATATTAGAGGCATAACTGTCAAAGAATTTATTTTTTAAATGTGTTAACAATTGCATTCTGTAGAATTGAAAATGTGCTCTATCAAGAGAAATACTCTTGCAACAATTAATTCATTTTTTAATTAAGAGATTTTATACTATTTGGTACCTTAAGCCATGCAGCTGTTAGTGTTTACTACATCTCCTTGCATATGTGTGTTCGGCCTTTACTTCCATCAAAATGTTCTCCTCTGAGTATTTCTTTTTTTTCCTGTTCTGCACTGGAATGCATGAGGGAAAAAGATGAAACCTGACTAATATTGCTTGGTAATACAGTTGTTTGCAGTTTATATGTTCTCTAGTGGATTTTATTATAGCATCTGAATTTTTACTCATTAGTTTAATGGTGGTTATTTTGCAGATTTCTTTTATTCTGTATTTTTTATTGAAACCTTATTCACAATACCACAGTGATTTGAATACACTCATTGTGATGCAAAATTTAATTAGATACCAACTAAGTAAGTGGTCCATTAAAATATTATTCAGATTGTTCAGGGAAAAGTTTTGGTAAACATTTTCTTTGGAAGTTTATTTTTTGGTAAGGGAAATTGAAACAGACAAATGAATGCTGCTGTTTATTTTGTCTCTCAGCATGCAATGGGTGAGATAGTGTGCATCTGAATTACATCTCCGTTTGCAGTGGGAGAAAGGACCTTGCCATTAGAGGAATCATAGCATCCATTTATTATGCAGTTCAGGTCTAGACTGCCTCTACTGTAGTCCATCAAAAAGTATTTTAGGGGAAAGATGTTCATAATGAAGCAGGGAGCTCCACTGTTTGAATGATTATGATGATGATGCACTGCAGTTGCCAAAGCCAAATAATACACACTGCTGGAAAATGTTGCCCCCCAAAAAAAAATTGAGCAGGAAATAAAGATATACATTGTGTGTATTTAAGTATGGCTCCATTCACTAACAAGAGAGGCTTTAATTATACATGGGTTTTCACAAACAAGTTAGTTCAGAGAGTGTTCAATTCACAAATGTCTCTTTCTCTATACTCTAGGCTCTCTGTTCTAAGCAGTTTTCCAGCTATTGGAACAGCTGCACAGTTTTTGATTTGGTCATGGATACTTTTAATGTGCATATAAAATGAAAAGGAGAGGGAGGGAACATTTCTTTGCCAGCTCCATGCAGAAGAGTGAGCCAGCTTGGTATCTGAAGAATATTGAATGTGTCTGTGCTGACCTAATGGAGCTGGAAATCAGAACTCCCTAAGCCACATGCAAGACAGTGTGCTGAAACCTTTAGACAGGCATCTGTGGTCAATGCTGTCCCTCAAACCCTAACTGAACTATTTTAGTACCACGAGACTCCTTACTGCACTCAAGGACTCCCTGGTAGTAAGCATCAGCTTCTTTCTATCAAGGTGTAGTCATAGGGAAATACAGTCAAAGTTTTAGTTGTGTTCATGCACACACAGAGTAGGGAAATATTGCTATCAAGGAAGAATGTTAAAATCAATGCTACAGATAAAGGGGAAATTGTGATAGGAGTCAGAGCTCCAAACTACAAGAACTCAACAGGAACTATTACTCTGAAGCTACCATTTGGCAGATAAGTAACCCGTCTGTGGTAGAAGTTTGTCTAGGTGTTGAACAGGAATACAAGTCAGGTCTTGTTGTTGTTGTTGGCTGGACTTCGCGAACGAAGATCTTGGGATAAGCCTGCACAATGGATTTTTTTAAGTGAGGTGCAGGGTGCGCAGAACTGGCCCCACTCCCTTTACTCCTGAGGTTCATCTTGCCACGGCCGAGCAGCTCGGACGGCGACAGCGAGTTCCTCCAGGATTCGAACCAGCGTCCTCAGAGGAGGAGCCAGCTCCACAGGCGGGGGCCTACGCCACTCGGCCAACACCCGCCGCCTCTCAAGTATAAACAAGTCAGGTCTTAGGGAGATATGGAAGAAGGGACCCCTTCAGCGTTGCTAATGGGAATTTTTTTTTTTGTTTTGTTGTTTTTTTTTGGTTTTTTTTTTTTTTTGTTTCTGTATTAAAGGACATCTTAATAGCTCAAAAATGAAGCCAAACTGAAGAGATATTCAGGGTGCTCTGGATGAGAAAGTTGGTCATGTCCAGGAAAGACAAAATGGCTTCAAGACACTTTAAAGCTGAGACTGGTTTCACAAAGAACTAATTGATTGGTTTTCTAGTAGTTCCAAAATGGGGTAGATTTTCCACTAGCAGAATAAATGGTACCTCATTTGTTAAGAATTTCTATCTTCAGGCTCACCTCCTCTGTGAATTGCCTGAAGTGTCAGTGCTCGTATTGCAACCTTTCTGTTCTCTGAGGCAGGAGTAGGAACTACTACCTCTTACTATAACCACTTAGTTCTATAACACTTGTAAAAATGTAGCAACTTATCAAATGGAACTGAAATTGGGCAATGTATTTGCAGTTATCATGGTGAGGAGGACAGATACATAAGGATACACGTGTGACAACATATACAGATGATCACAGAGTTTCATACCTTTGGGAAATAAGATAAATTATAACATTACATTCCAAAGAAAATAATTATGTTTGTCTTTTATTGATCTGGAAGGCTGAGAGTTTGAGCTGTTTGAAAAGTATGATTGCAATAAACAAAGAATTTCAGAAATTACTTAGATATTTTAAAATTTTCAGGATTTGTTTGCCCCAAAGTACTTTTAAGACTACCTTTGTAGTGCCAGATTGGTGGCTCTTGGCCCACTCCAAAACTTCAGTGAAACAATTAAATGTATATCTGAAAAAAAACCAGCTTGCCAAACCCTCTCCCCTCTACAAAAATGGAGAAGAACCTCATCTGTGAATACAGGTTTTTAGAGAGTTTTTCCTCTCTCCCTTCCCATGCTGTAGCAGTTGGAGTCCTGGGGATCAGGAACCCTTTCTGCCATAGAGATGGAATGTATGCTGCAGTCTTCCTATGTCCTCTACAATAAATGGACCAGACAGCATCATCTCTGGAAAAAGGATTTTCCTCACTTCCCTTCCTTTTCTTCCCTGACACGAGTGTGGAGGCAAACAAGATCAGTGGGAATTTGTGCCTGATAGCTGTGGGAGCCACTGAAACTGTTAGAACCTAGAATGCGTTCTTACTGTGAGAGCCAGATTGGACAGGGAAAGACAACATGTTGCAGAAGGCGGAGGTGGAAGAGGTGACTATTAAGCTATTAAGCCCCTGCTATCCATCTCAGGGTCAGTCCCTCCCTCTCTCTCCCCTCCATGCAAACGTGTTTAGTCAACTGGCACTTCCACTTGAAAAGAGAGAGCAGCAGTTTTCTCTCATATGCACTGTTACAGGTTTCAGCAGTGCTTGAGTTGTGCTGCTTTTAAATGTGTATATGTTATTCAGAAAGCTTAATTGTTTTCCCTATCCTACTGAAGGTATGGATATGCAAAGTTTAAAAAAAATACTAGCAAATTGTCACTCTCAAGTAACTTTCAAAGCATAAGGAACCACAAATTCTCTTCTGAGGACCAGCAGTTGAAGACCATGGTGAATGGACAGTGAAATTGTGTTTTCATTGCACTCAGTGTCAGAGATGGGGATTCCTGACCTTATCTTGCTTTGTTTCTATGGAGTTTAATTAGGAAAGATCAATCTTTATATGTTTTTTAAGAGTAATGGAGTAACAGATGACACTAGAGACATTGTCTACTGTAATGTGTTTTGGACAGGTCTACCCCAACATGGATCTTTGTAAAGCATGTGTGATGCTGCAGGTGACATGCCTGAGATTCCTGCTCATGATTCATCAATGGCTCAGACACAGCTGTGGGATCTTATTTCCTTCCTTCTCCTTACTGCTTCCCTCTTCCTCTCTGCCTGGCAAAATTCTTTATTGAAAACCCTATATCCACTGTTTCTGGTACCTAGTGCTGCAGATGGGCATTATTCTGTCAAACTTGCTTAAAACTGAACTGTATTAAAAAAAATGCATCTTCCTTCCTCTAACCAAAGGGGTTTCAGGAAAGGAGGTAGAGATAGAATCAAATGAGAAATGGTAGAGAACTCAAGGACATCTCTGTTACAATTGTGCTCCTTCATTAGATGGTCTGGACAGTGCCTTTCCAGGAAAAAACAAAAAAAAACCAAAAAAACCAAAACAAAACACAAACAAACCACCAAAACAATTCATTGTATGCCACTCAGCTTGTACTTATCCCTGAACACTTCACCAGCAAAACAGTGCCTGTGTGCCAAAGACATATGTTTTCATCTGAGTCTAGAGCAGATGGTTTCTACCACAGGTTGGTATAAGACTCTTCTGCAGACGCCACTGTTATACAGATTATGTAGGTCCCTGTTGAGTCTCATCTTACCTGACTAGCTTGGGATCCTATCATAAAATACACTCACAGTGAGGTGAATAGATGTTACAGTTACTTCAAAGAAGTCATTTCAATGCTTCTACCCTGTTAATACCTCTTCCAGAATTTCGTATGAGATATCAAGCGGTTAAGGAATAGGGAAACCAAGGTGTTGATCTGTATACTATTTCAAAACACTGGTTTTTGTATTAAAACTTAGACTGAGTTATAGGGAAGGCTTCGGAGGGGGCAGGGGCAGTTGGGGAGAAAGCAGCATGAATCCTTTTGCAAAGTTGCTTTGTGCTTCATAGCCAGTTTCTTCTAACTACTTTTGATCTCAAAAGACGGAGATGGGGGAAATTTTTTCTTACACCAATAGGTCAGTATTCTTCTGTGGAGTTAGGGAGAGACGTGACGTTGGCATGAAGCCATTTTAGGTTACGGGAAAGATGAAAGGGCTTTGCAAGGGTTTACTTGTGTTGCTGCCTCTGTATATACTTTAACATACTGCCACTTAGTGATAGGAATGCAGCATGGCAAGGGGCGATGAACTTTGCTTCCATGAAGGGGTTGACATCTGCTGTAAATCAGCTCATTTATTTTCACTCTACTAGGGGTGGGGACACAGAGATTTGATCTGGTTTCAACTGGATTTGCTTTGGTTTTTACACAAATAGTTTGGAAATAATCTTTTGTTTCCTGTCATCAGAGTTCATAAGGCTGCTACTGGTAGAAGTCAACGTGATTCTTATGTTAAAGCCTTTTACTTGTATATTTACACAACCTCTTCATTGTTTCAGATATCTCTCTCTCATGCTTTGCCTGCAAGCCTATTTTGTATGTAAAATTGTCTTTGAACCTGACATGTAGCTTGTCTTAATCTTATTGAATATAATGAAAATTAGCCTCAGAACTAAGGCACAAGAACTGAGCTTCTAAATTTTGTCTTGATTATATCTTGAGTTCCAAGCTATGTTCTCTGGATTTTACACTGTGTGAGCTTTACAAGAGCATGAATATCTCTTGTAGAAGGCACTGTCAGTGATGTCAGGTTTCCCACGAGTTGTTAGTGTCCTAAGCAGGAGATAATCTTGGTTTAGTCACAAAACCCCCCAACAATAACAAGTAACCACAAACAAACAAAAATGTAGGACTATTAGGGTGTTCCTGATCTTTCAATCCAATTTAATATTGCTTAGGATGACTGGATAGAACACATTTTCTTTGTCATAAATTTAACAAACTTTACATTAAAACTGTTCCTTCATGGGCTCTGACCTTACTTTTCATGTGGGAAACCTTTCTTCTTGTTGCTGCAATCAAAAGAAGAAACTATTATTATCTCTCATGTACATTTATTGTGAGCAAAACTTATTTTATTATATGGCTGCAGGTCTTTTATTTTCACCAGTAGTTACCCTGATAGGTTTCTAGAAGGTAGTCTTATCCTGTTTTGGTGCTCTCTTAATTTCCTTTCTAAATGTAGGCTTAGACCCTGTCTTATTGTCTCTTATGTTAGAAAAATTATATTATGATTTAGACATTATGACTATGACTCTTGGAAAGAGAGACTGCTACTACTACAATGTTGTCTCACTGGTGAATAAAATGAGAAGAGGTATCAAGTTTTTAGGTAAGTTCTACCTCTTTTAATAGTTACAGAAATTATAATAGTTAAAAGATCTCTTCTACTGGTGATTGCTTTGTACTTGCCCACCATTTCCAGTAATAATTGCAAAAAGCAAGTGGTGAAATGTGAGGTTTTAACCCATATTTTATGAGTCACAAATGGGCTCTAAAAACACTGCAGTCTTGCAATTTCATCTAGAGATAATTATTAGATAATGCCAGTAGTAAATTATTTGCTGCTCATATACTTCCTAATATTCGCTACCCACAGGTAATTGTTCCATCATTTTAAAAAGAAAGTGCTTTTGAAACTATTAGCTATCACTTTTAAGAGTGATACAATAAGCAAGCCATTGTCCCAACATTGCAATCCAGGAAAGTCCACACCTGTATGGTGTTGCTTCTTCCTCCTTGATGCAACTCAGTAGACTTGTTCTGGGCTCACACAGCTTGATCCGCAACAGGACCTGAGGGAGTGGCCTGAAGTAGTGTCAGGGGAGGTTTAGGTTGGATATTAGAAAAAGGTTCTTCTCCAGAGGGTGGTTGGGCATTGGAAGAGGCTCCCCAGGGAAGTGGCCACAGCACCAAGCCTGACAGAGTTCAAGAAGCATTTTGACAATACTCTCAGGCACATGGGTGTGATTATTGAGGTGGTCATTTGCAGGACCAAGAGTAGGGCTTGATGATCCTGGAAGGTCCCTTTCAACTCAGGATATCCTGTGATTCTACGATCCAGACTCCTTTTCTAGGCAAATATTTTCCCAGTAAATACTTCTACTGCATGATGCTTCATGTTTTTGCATTAGGATCTGAAACCACACAAAAATAAAACATCCTTTAAAAAAAATCTATGACATTGTGTAAAGCCTCAAAACTCAAAAATAGAAAAACACAAACACAAAACATTTGCTTCAGTTCTGATTACCAGTAGCAATGGCTGAGTCACATTAATGAAACTATACTCATTCCTTAAAACTGAGACTTAAGGAGTTCCCCTCTACTGAAACAATCAAAACTAGCTCCCTGTTAAGTGTGTTGGGAGTGCACTTTGCATTACTGGTCACCTGAAGAGAGTAAAGTAAGTCCCAAATCCAGGGAAACTCAGTATCATCCTTTTTTTGTTTGAATTCCCCCTTTTTCAACAAGATTCACAGCTCAAGCAGGTACCCCTTACTAAAACTCCTGCCAGCAGATGGAGGGGACTTGTCAGAGCTCTGCCTGGAAGCTCACAAGGCATGCTGGCATGGTATCTGTGTTAACATCTTTTTAATGAGTACTTAAGTCATTCCAAATTTTTTAAAAGACTTGTCATTGTTTCTCAAGTAGATAAAAGCATCATTACATTTCAGGCTACCAGTGCTGCCTTCTTCATGAGTTAGGTGATGTTTAACACCACTAAAAATTGATAAAGAATCAAATTAGTGCCTAATTTACAAAATAACAGTCAAGTGACACCACATTAAAAGGCTGATCAGCCTTCAAAATTATTTCAGTGTGTTTATTTTTTAGTTCACTTTTAGTCTTTGAAATGTCAAGTGCAGTGATCCATCTGAGCTGCAAATGTGGATGAACATACACAGCATTGTCATCCACCTGGAAATGAGTTTAAAGCACTTGCACATGGATTCATTACAGAACTTATACCCATTCTGCATAAAATTCATGAAGAACAATGTAACCAGCCAGCCTCAGTTCTCTGAGTTCTACTGACTTTTGAGAAGGATACCTACCTTTTGGTTAACATTTATTTAGATGTCATAAAGCCTCCTCCTGACCCTTTTGTTGCTGAAACCCTTGAGCATACAGCTCCCAATACACGTTTAGAATCATAGAATCATAAGAAGATTTGGCTTGGAAGGGACCCAAAAGTTCATCTAGTTCAAATCCTCCTGACATGGGCAGAGACACCTGCCACTAGACAAGGTTGCTCAAAGCCCGATCCAAGCTGGCCTTGAACATTTGCTGGGAAGGGCCGCTCCCAGTTTCTCAGGGCAACCTGTTCCTGTGCCTCATCACCCTCACAGGAAAGACTCCTTCCCAGTTTGTAATCTAAACCCACTCTCAGTCTAAAGACATTGCCCTTTGTCCTATCACTACATGCCCTTCTGAAAAGCCCCTCTCCAGCTCTCTTGTAAGTTACCCTCAGGTACTGGAAGGCTGCTATAAGGCCTCCCTGGAACCTTCTCTTCTGCAGCTGAACAGACTCAACTCTCTCAGCCTGCCTTCATAGGAGAGGTGCTCTAGCCCTCTGGTCAACTTCATGGCCCTCCTCTGGACTCTCTCCAACGGTCAGTGTCTTGTGTTTCTGAGGCAACTCAAAGCTATGTATGGCAATACACTTTTAATGCAAAAGGCTAAACTGAGTTCCCTATATCAATATTTGAGTTCCACAAAAAAGCTGAACTTCTGCAGTCAGATGTCTCTGCAAATAAGGCATGCATGCTCACCAATTCTGTGTACAGAAGTAGCTGAAAAACTAATGAACTCTGTGAATATGCAGCTCAATATATGGGCTGTGTAGAAACCTACTTTTTGGGAATTGTGATGGTATTGCATGAACATTTCCACTGACTATGCAATTTCTTGAATACAATTTCTTGAAATATTCTGGCTGTTAGTGGTTTTCTTGCATAGGCTCATACTGTACAGTAATCAACAGCTGAGCTTCTTGACCCCAGATGAGTGCATGGGAGAAAACAGAACTAAAATTATGCTGGAGTATAAAAGCGGAAGAGTGGAGAATCTGAAAGTCCTACTAGAGCTGAAACTCTCAGTATGGATGGCATCTGGAGAAGGCTGTAAAAACATTTCACTCTGTCACTATAAACAGAGGATGCCAACAAAAGAAGAAAACAAGGAAGAGTGTGATTTTATTTCTGAATAAATTGACTTGGATTTCTGTTGACTTGGAAAAAAATAATAAATTATAAACTTGATTATAACATTAGACATAGACAAGTGTGTGGTGAATTTTAGAGAACCACAGAATCACCGAGGTTGTAAAAGACCTCCAAGATAAAGTTCAACCTTCAGCCACCATGTCAACTAAACCATGTAATGAAATACCACAGCTACTCATTTTTTGAACAGTTACAGAGTTGGTGACTTCACCACTTCCCTGAGGAGCCGATTCCAATGCCTAGCCACCCTTTCAGTGAAGAAATTTTTCCTAATACCCAATCTGAACCTCCCCTGGTGCAACTTGAGGCCGTTTGACTTATCCTATGGCTAGTTGCCTGGGAGAAGATGCTGACGCCCACCATATATATGACTTCATCTCAATTGTAAGGATAGAGTGGACATTTTTTTCCACAGTTGAATGGCACACGGTGGTTTCACTGAATAAAGTGGAGTAAAAATAATTCATAACAATATACTCTATTTTATGCTATGGAAAACTGTAATTTTTTAAAATCTGGTATCCCATTTAAAAAACCTGGTATTATAGATGGGTTAGGAAATTTTAAAATTATGAGATGAATAATACAAGATGAGATTTTTTTCTTTTAAACTAATCAAAAGAACTACATTTTTGGTCAGTCACACAGAGAACAGATAGAGAATTCATTTTAATACACATTTCCTAAAAATCGTGCTACCAAGACTAGAATGATGCATGCAGTATGAAGGATACAGAATTCTGCCTTGTCAGATCTGAAAATACCACAAAATCTTGTTATTAAACTTAGTTAATAGGTTGAAGATACAACATTTGTGACATTGTCAGTGCTAGACAGGAAGCATATAGTTAGGCTTATACCAGCAATGCACTCAAGAACCTGTTGAAATCTTGATGAAATCAACAGAGGTTAAAATCCATGTATAATGTCAAAGATGGGCCTGCCTCCTTTGTTGAATACATATGGACTTGAATGGACTTTCTGAACTTGGGTATCAATGTGAATGTCATTTCAATTATATTTGCAAGGGTCATAAATACATTACAAACCAAGAGACTCAGTGGATGTGTAGTTTTGGTGCTAATGTGCTATCATCGATAAAAGTTTACCAGAAGCAATTGTCTGAAGAGACTATAAAAAGAAATATTTTTGGAGGCATCTGCAAATGAAACTCTGTAATTAGTAAACATTAACTCAAGTGTCTAGAATAAAAGAGTCATTATCACTGGATTTAAATCATATAAAAAAGCACCAACCATTTTCCTTCTAAAGTGAAGGATTAAATTTATGACAATTTTACTCTTCCTTTTGAGTTGCCACTTCTTGTGTTTCTAATCTTAAGCATTTGTGCTTCATCCTCCTAGCAGATATTTACATCATTTTGTTCTGGGAACTCTTGATACCAGCAATTTCTCCATCATGGATTGGATGTCCAGTTTTCAGTAAGATCTGGCATATAAACAGACAGATACATATTGAGCTGCCTCTTTTATTCTAACAGCATTCAGAGGTGGAAATACCACAACCAAACACACTTCACTGACTGCCGCATGTCATCCTATAAGGTATGCTATGGTGTCCTTGGTTGAACATATGTCCCATGTGCATGTGACAGATTTCCATGTTTCTATGTCTGAAACATTGCACTGAAAACTTGCAATCAGCACTTAACTCCTAAAAACTTCCCGTTTTGTCATATTCAATGGATGCATTCTCTCTTGCAAACTCCATGCATTGTTTCCATGCAGACCCAGAGTTCAGAGCTGCAAGAAGGAAGCCAGCTTGGTTGGAGAAGCCATGGAAAATGTACTCCACAAGTATGCTTGAAGTAGTGGTTGTTGGGGTTTTGGGTACTCAGTTCTTTCTGAGAAACCTTTTCTTGCTATAGCTGCCCCAATCAAACTTTCTTCCTTCTTGCAACTCTGAGCTATGTCAGGAGCAGTAGAGATACAAAATGTTTAATGTTGTTGAACTACAAATTGGATATTTTCTGGAATTATGGAAAGAGAGAAGAGACTTACACAGAAGCTTCCTCGTAACTCAGTTAAAAGTCAATCAACCATGAGAACACAGTTCTATTGGAAACTAAGCTTCATTAGTTCTGGTGTTCATGGTATTACTTGTTTTTAATTAAATTACTAAATGAGAAATTACATCCAGAGACTGCACTGATACTGTAATTGCTTCCAGTGATGAAATTCAAATTTTCAAGCCACGAGCTTCTGTAATACAAATGGATCCTTTATCTAGCCAGAATGTAAAGCTGCAGTCGGTTTAAAATAAGCCAATAACTTTATTCACAGCAAAAGGCATTAGTGTCGTGACCTTTTCAAATAAACATGCATTTAATCAAGCACTCATATCAATGCATGAGTCACACAGAAACTAGAGTTAAACTTGTGTAATAATAACAGTCATCAGTTTTCTTCAATTATAATCTGAGTATGAGACATAACTATCTGTTTTAACAGGGTCAGAGTTTGCAAAGGTAGTAAGAAGTGGCATGAGCATATCTCTTCTGACCTGTATATTAGTACCAGATGTAGAACTTTGGTCAACAGTTTCTGTATCATGTACAGTAATTTATGGTTGAAAGCACTCAGGAAAGAGTTGAAGGAAGAAGATGCATCCTGCCCTTTTTTGTCCTTGATGCAAAACAAGCAGTGAGGCAGGTTATTCCAAGGTTATTCATGTTATTCAGTCTCAGGAGCTGAAAATGCCTATGTGCAAGAGTGAAGCACGGATACAGACGTCCACTTGGGAGAGAATTGGCTGAGCATTGTTTTTAAGAACACAAAAAAATCTTAATTTAAGAATGTCATATAACAGTGAATTATCACCTAAATTACTCTTGTTGAAATTTACCTACAGTTTGAAGGGCTTTCTGTTTATGTAGAATGTGTCAAGTCAGTACTCCACTTTTTTTTTTTTTTTTTTTTAGCTAAAATAGGAACTAACTACATCAGTCCATATAGGACATATTCTTAGGTTTTAGTCTTATTTTGGCAGCATATAACCATATCTATTATGGTGCAACTAAGCATCCACCAGCTTGTTCACTTGCCCTTCAGTGGGATTGGGGAGAGAATTGGGAAGGAAAAAAAAACTTGAGAAAGCCATGTGTCGAGATAAAGAGAGTTTAATAAGTGAAAGGAAAAAAAATATCCCAAATCAAGTGATGCAAAGGCAGTCATGCATTCATCACCTTCCACTAGCAGACACCCACACTCAGCCAGTCCATGAACAACTCCCCTATTTTTATTGCTAAACATGACACCATATAGTCCATCAAATACCTCTCTGGTTTGTTGGGGTCAGCAGTTCTGTCTGTAACCCTTTCCAACCTCTTGCCCACTCCCAGCCTTGTCACTGATGGACAAGACAGTGAGAAGCAGAGAAAGCCTTTGAAGATGGGCAAGTACCACTCAGCAACCTCTAAAACATCAGTGAATTACACACATTTTGGTCACCAGTCTAAACATGAGTTGCTATGAAGAAAATTAACTCCTTCCTTTAATGAAGAAGAGGGACCAGGGATTTGATTCCTACAGTTCACAGAGCACTGATACCCTGAATTATCTATTTGTGAAGTAAGGCTACAGTCGGAAGTATCTACAGCAATAATTTAACTTAAATTGTAATGGATGATGCTAAAGCTGAAGAAGCACCTGCCTTGGAGTTTGACAATTATATTTCTTTTGCAACAGAAAATAAACTTAAACAATTAAAAAAAAAAAAAAAAAAGAAGGAAATTAAATACCACAAGTATTGGAGGAAGTAAATGGAGTTAAGAAAATATCCACTCCATTACATATCTGTAAAGGAAAAATAGATGTAAATCACTTTCCTGTTTGCACTCACATTTTAGGTTGCAGCTGCTTAGACAGTTTTGATCCTGTCTTTTTTTCCTTTTTTTTTTTTTTTTCCTGGATACCATTTCCCCCTATGAATCCTGGCTCTGTCTCTGCTTGCTTCCTTAAAGATGGCTATTCAAATTCATGAAGTATATAGCTTATCAAAGTACTAGTCTGTGTTAGGTTATATGATAAAAATTTCATGTCCACAGGACAAAGGTGCATAGATGAACAATGGTAAATGGGGCAATCCAACTAAAAGTCTGCCTGGTGACATCCAAGCCCATCCCAGGAGAGATGTCAGCTCAAGTGGGGAAGCCCATTACCACCAATCAAGGGGATCAGGTCACCAGAGCACCTTTTGGACTAAGGGAGACCACTTCCTAGGGGCATGGGGCATGTTATGGAATGCAAGGGAAGAGTGGTTTGGGATTTCACAGGATTTGCTAGGATGGCCAGAGGTGGAACTAGCTGGTGAGTAGGCAAACTGGCCTAGGAACTAAGGGTGTCTAAGGACAAGACCATGGGAAGAACTGACTACTGGAAGCAGCTATGAGAGTCCCATCTAACTACTGTACAGATCTTGTGGGTTGTCTGAGAGACTGGTGTGTGGGTGAACATGAGGCTCCAGGAGCAATTTACTGGACAGGCTGCATGTCCAAACTCAACTACTGGAGAGATCTACATTGCATACATATGTGTCTATATTTTTTCCACAAGCAACCCTTCATCTTGATCAGCCAGAGAACAGGATGAAGCCATGAGTGCTATTTGTGTTTATGTGTGTCTGTCTGTGTTGATCTGTGTGGTTGGACATGTATGTTTGTTTATACACATGTATGGTACACATGCATTTGTGCACATGCCTACTGAGAATACATCCTGACTTGCCACTCATTGTAGCTGGGCAGCATCTGGAGCTGTGGCAGTATTGTCTCTTTGGGGACATCAGATGTGGCAAACTCTATGAACCTGTACTGACATTTTGACAGGTTTTACAAATATTGAAGACTTCTGGATTAATTTTAAGACACTACACACACAGAAGCATAGAAGCAGTGATATGTTTTCTTCATGTCAAAATGTTCTTTTTCATTCCATTACTAATGCATCCCTTTACTGTTTCTGCCACATCTATGTATTTTAGTTTGAAAAGGTACCTGGCAACTTACTTTATTAGACTATAAGAACTTCTTTCTCTACACTGGTGAAGTTCATCCAAGTTCAGAATTATCTTCTGCCAGACACTGCATTGGCATGGCATGTGGACGAAAAGCTATTGAAAGCAACTGTATATGGCAGATCCCATTTATTTTATTATTTGTCTTAACCTCAGCTCATTTTCATTTTGTGTGAGCATTTTGATTCAGGTAGTTTTTTTTTATTATGTAATATGTTTTATTATTATTCTTCCACCTTACACCTCAAAAGGCCCCAGAGGTCTCCATTTTTACTATTGACTATTTGCAGTGTTTCAAAGTAACGATAGGGTGCCTGTCCTTTTTAGCATCTAATTACACTTTGTAAGGGCTTGATTACCAAAATGCATTAAACAATAATTAGATAAGGATAATTTACATCCAAACAATAAAGTTGAAAAGAACAATATAACTGGTAATTGGCCTTGACCAAGGTAAATAATGTCCTCTTTTTTATTTACATTTGGTTTTCCCTATAAACTGCCTACTGGGTTGTACAAAGTAAGAGGCTAGCAAAAATCTGAATCCCCATCCATCAGTATTAATCTCACACTTTACTGAGGCCCCATCCATTTATCTTTCCGACACAAATTAGAAATTCAAGAGTTTTAACAAATGAGCCTGCAAATGTAAACTTATTAGGCCATATATTTTTTACTACACACTGTGCAGTGCCCTCCACAAAGCTGTCCCTTCAGAGAGTGTTTTCCTATTTTGTGTTATTGATGGCAGCTAACTAATCACATTTTTAATGTTGTCTTTGGGGAGGGTTGTTTGAGTGAATGTGCAAACTAAACTACCCAGAATAAATCTACCTTATTAAATGCTTGAAATTATGTGTCTTTTACGATAAAGAAACTCTCGAGCATTGTTACATTTGCTAACCTTCTTTTTTTGCAGAAATCAAAAGACTAGGATTAATTAAAATAATACATCAAAACAGAGGTTTGTACAGAATGTGTCTGCCTGTGAGAGAAAGGCCAAGAAAGATTGGTTAATTGGTTTCTTCATTCCTCCTCTCTTTCCCTCTATTGAAATGTCTTTAAAATTTGCTTTTAAACTAACCTTTTTTGCAAAGTGTTGTAATTATCTATGTATTTAGAGAATTTACTAGTGAAAGAATCAAAATGAAAACCTTGAGACACAGCCCTCCTCCTGTACTTGTCACAAGAGTTTTTCGGAGCATTTCAGATTTTACAAAATCTGGTTATTCAATGAATTCCTGAAGGTTTTTATTAAGTGATACATTTACTGGTCTATGTGCTTTCTTTAAGGCATACTTGTTCAGCTCCCTTCAAAATGGTAAAATTTTAGATAAGGTTGGGGGACTAATCCAAACGGCACAGGCTTTTCTATAAGAACATGTTCATAACCTTTTAATATATACAGATGTACATCTTTGACCAATGACATCCATGCTATTGTATCTCATCATTCTTAGCATTTAACAAAATGATGTAATTACTTTGAGGACTGTTTTTACTTTGCTAAAAGACAAGTTAAATCATTTTAACTAATGATCAGTAGAAATTCTAACTGCCCTTTTATTGCTCCCTTCCCAGGAGCAAATGCAAACACGGATGCTATCTGGATTCTTGTCTTCAAAAATCGGGCTCATTATCTGTTTCCAAGATTTGAGCAATGAAGGTGGTTTGGTTTGATGGGGACCTCTAGGACTACTTAATGTAGAACATTTCATAAGTGACTCGTATAGAAAAGGCAGAAGATGTTTTCTGGTGTTTCAGATAGACAGGAAATGAAACTTGAGGGCCAATAGTGATAGCTTTACAAAGCAAGGCAGGGAATGAGGTTCGATCTGCTTTGCATGTATAACAGTCCCGATGCCCTACATCTGCTTAGTCACCAGTTACAATCTGTTTGCATTCGTAGCAGACATTTTATAGAAATGGTACCATGAAAATGAAAATTGAGCACCACTGATAAACAGTCTAAAGAAAAAAGAGGTTCAGCACAGAAACAGCAGTGGGAAAAGTACACAGATTGTGGTTGTTTTCTCTAGTGTTACTAAAATACTCTGGTTGTTGCAATGGACCAGTCAATCCCCTTCTTTTCTTCATTAGTCTTCAGTTGTTATCCAAAACAATCTGTTTATTATATGAAGCCACATTTTTAGCAAAGTATTTAAAATTATTTTTTTTTTAATTCATATGTACCAACTCAGAGCCCCGTAGATAACACTACAGTAGTAAAATTATCCAGCAGAATTTCAGAGCAATGAATATTCTGCCATTTCAATACAATATATATCCTATAAATAGCACTCTAATGGATATGAAATTACAAATACTGTTATGTTGTTGAAACCCTATGGCTTGTGCTATAGAGGAGGTCAGGCAAGATGATCATAATGGTCCCATTTGGCCTTACGATCTATGAATTTCCAAGAGTTATAGATATAGTTTAAGTGCACCCTCAGCATGAGTTGTCTTATTATTTAGCGAAAATGGGGAAAAAGTAACCTTATTCATGCTTATACTGTAATGCAGTAGGTCAACACACATTTTATCCATAGGGTAAATATGTTTTCTTTTTTATGGAAAAAGAGCAGGCAATTTAACATTTCCTTCTATGTATATATCTGCAGACCAGGAAGATGTCTATGTGCAACCTGCTGATTCATTTCTCTGTTCATTTCTCTTTTGCATGTAGTCAAGAGCTAAGCTCATTGAAGTGGGTCATCTTTGTTTAATAAAATACATACAGAAACATGGAGCAGTTGTTGCTCTTACAAGCTGCTGAAGTTACTTGCATTCTAAAACAAAACAAAAAGCAAGCTAATGGAAGTTTGTTTATTTCAACACTTAACCTAAGAGACTGAGCTGAGAAGAAACCTTTATTTACCCAAGCAGACCTGGGAAAATGAGAAAAGCCCCATGAATTACATGAAGGTACTTAGAGAAGCAGGGGAGATTGTTTTTAATCAAATATCAATAGATATCTAGTTGATGGATAAATGGAAAGTGTACACTTTATTAGAGCTGAGAGGATATGGCAAAACAATTTTCACTTGTTCAAAATTTTAAACATTTCTTGCCCTTGCTCTGTTATGTTTATCTGACTTGCCTAGCATTTTTTCCTATGGAAAAGGATATTGAAGGATATAGAATTTAAAGAAATTCTGCAAAGTAGCTTCTGAAATTATAAATCACACATTTACATCAAGAACCCAGTTTTGAGATCTGCATATTTACATTTATTTAGGAGACAGATTAACTTAATGAAGAAAGTTTAGAATAAAACCTCTTTGCAGAAACTGCCTTTAAGTCCTACTGTCTCTGGTATTTTGACTGCAAAACTTACCTGAGAGCAGATATTTAGTTTAATGGTTGTTGTATTTGCTCCCTTCCATTGTCCTTTTCTTGCACTGCTTCAGAATAAATCGAGCAATATAAATAACTATGTTCACAGACAGTCAAAGGATGTAAAACAAGGGGTGATGATTATTTTTTTAATGAATGCAAAAACTCCAGGACTTTACAGTAAAATTTCCATGTTTCAATAAGTTAAATTAGAAACAAAGCAAGACATCATTTTATATTGTTTTCTTGTTAACATATAAGAAAGGAATCTTATCTGTAAGTATAGCTCTTTCAAAGACCAATATGGTGAACAAGCCCAAATAATTCAGTTCTACCATCTTTAACACACCAGATCAGATCAATGCATGGCAAGATGAGATAAGAGTTTATCAATAAACCTTAGCCCCACTGTTGAAGAACAGAGGAACAAAGGAAATTTTATTCTCCTTGTAACAAAGCAAATGGATTTTGAAAACAGTATCTATTTTCTTGAGTATAAAAATCTTCTGTGTCTTTGGTCACAAAGACATCTCAAGACATTTCAGCTATTGGGTTCTATTTTGCAAATGGGAGGATCTGGAAGGCAATATTACATTCACTCTGGAATATCATGCTGAAGGTTACTCAGAATGACCTAAGAATGGAACAACATTCGGGAAATCTTCAAGCGATCTTTTTGGTCTGGACGAAGAGCTGCTACTTCATTGACTTTCATTACCAAGCCTGCTGGCAGTGTAGTTGCAGTTTGTCACGTACAGAATGAATTTTTTTGTTAAATAACTAATTTCTTGAATTTTTGCTGATCCTCTGTTGATGCTGTAAGGCCTGATATGCTAATAAAGAGTTTCTTCCAAACATGCCTGTATCCCCACAGTTTTAAAATACATTTTGATCAGTATATGAAAGAGATACTTTCAGAAAGGCATACTACTACACCTGTTTGGTGAACTCTGCTTGACATGAGTGTCTCTTTAGGGACTTACCTCCCCTTCACAAACAAAATAAAATTAAAAAGTATTTTAAGCAAAACACTTAATTTTATTTTTTTAACCAATATTTCATCCATAGCTGTTGACAAATTATTTTTCCATTTGTAAAGAATTATTTTGGTATTTTAAAACCACTAGATAATTATAAAGTCGCATATATCTAAACACCTGCTTTTCTTTCAAGGTGGTTTTTAGAAGCCTTTAGTGGTCTTTATAGATTTATATGCACTATGTCCATATTATCATGTACCTTCTTAAATGATGACACTTAAGGGCATCCAGAGTATAACCAAATAATGCCAATACCAAAGAGATGGATGATTTGAATATGTAGATGATCTTATTTTTTTATAGATAATTGTCCAGACCTCCTCTCCCATCACAAAAAAGCAACACAACATGCAACTGTTTTCATTGAGGACCTTTTGGTACAAACCATAAGAAATTCCATCTAAATTATGCAGTGAAGCTAAGAGAAGATGTTCTGAAATAGAAATATGACAGCAGTTATGAGTACATTTGGAAAGCAAAGTCAAAACACAGAATTCTGAAAATCACAATAGTCTAAACTATACTTCATCCATGAACTTCCAATGGCAATTCAAAAATGGGTCTTAATGTCAAATGAATACAGCAACTCTGTAATAAGCTGTCACAAAATACCCAGGAACACAAATGTGTTTTTATTTACTATTCCCATTTCAGAGGAAAATATTGGTCTTCATTCTGAAATAATAAATCTCTCTCCTATATACAATCAAAAGCAAAGACATTGTCAGGGTTTAAAGGAGCACAAGATAAAAATGGCAAAATGCAAAGGCATATACCAGTAATAGACTGCAAAATCAATTTAAGAAGTGCAACCGCAGTTGTCTTTCCCAGGTTTTTAATTATGTGTTTGTTTGCCATGGTGGCCTAATTTAGTCAAGTAGATGAGCCAACATTAAAAGCTGGTAGGAGAGGTAAGTAATCCCCAGGGTGGGCTGCTTGTGTAGAGAGTTTAAAAGCTACATGTACAGAAGCAGAAGCCAAGGCAAATTTGAGAAGGGGGTCTACATGATAAACAGTGAAAAGCCAGCAAATCAAATTTTTCACAATTAGTTGAACAACAACTGTGACAGGTTCAGCGCTTAGCATTTTCATTTGTGTGCTCAAATTTGGTTATCTGTCCTCTTTTATGCAAATGTGATGTGACAGGAGAAGCTGGGAGCACTCAAGCAGGCCGATCACTCACAACAGGAGCTAGGTCTGTACAGCTGAGAGGTCTGGATTAAATGGACTGAGTGCTGATGGATAAATGACATAACCTAGGCTGAAAGCCTCATGAAGTGATTTAGAACTTCCACAAGATGATGCTCGGATCATAAATTGTACTTTATCCTCAAATGTAAAAATAGAAGGGACAAAAATGTCAGCTTCTGCTAGTAAATAAGCATGCTTATAATCTAACTAAATCCAACATGCTTCTTGACTGCTAGAACACAAAACATGAGAAAACTACCTCTAATAATTTCTCATGTACCACTATGTAACTATACAATTCACTGTGGTGTTCCTGTGTCTGCACGGGAGACCCAGAAAGCTGATTAGGCAATTAAAGTGTTCACTCTACTTTGACAGATGGGAGCATGGCTGATGAAATACATGTCCAGACACAGAAAATGTTTTACTTACAAGTAATTTGGCATCAAAAATTATCAGGTCAGAGAATTCTCTTCTGCTGCAGAAGGTATAATAATTAATGTGATGCATTGTGCTAAAAATATACTTACACATGAAGGTCTAAAGGATGAATTATCTGTGTAGAGCTCCCACTTCGTCAGTTTATAGGGAATCAAAATTCTATAGGTAGGTGTGCCAAAAAGGTATTGGAGCTTGCCCCTTCAATTACCCCACTGCCTTACTGGAAGCTTAAAGACAGCTGGTCATACTTAGGAATAGTTCAAGAGACCTCCACATCTTACTGATGATAGAAAAGTTTGAATAACATTGCCTTTGTGTATTTCAACTTGAAGACTTATTTTCTTTAATAAGGTTTTTTCTGACTCTGTATCTCACAAAACCATAATGTATTTCATACTTCTCATTGAGTCCAATAGTTACTATAGTCTATAAATTTTGATTGATAATTGCCATTTATTTGTGCATTAGAAAAATTACTTGGATTTGTTTTTTAAGTACCTGTTCTCTCTTTTAGCTAGAGACATTTCTAGGATGGATTCCTTGCAGACCACTGCTGTCAACTGTCACTGCTTTTCCAAAGAACAGATTTTCCTCAAGACCCCTCTGTCTACCAGTAGAAACAGATCACATTACCTACTTCTATTGGAAAAAGCTTGGCAACATAGACACATCTGAATTATTGAAACAAACAGGTATAGCATATATCAGAGACACTGGAACTCTATTGTAGGCACTCTTACATTGTTAGGCCGTAGCACCACAGATACCCAGATCAGCTATCCCAAGACAGACCATTTCCACCTGTGGATGTGGTTGTCCTGTTTTAAAGCCTAATAGTATGTATGAGAGTTGTTCCATGCCAGTTGGCCTCAGCATCAGAGAACAGGCACAGCCATGTTTAATTTAATAGTATTTTTGTAGATTAGGAGGCTGAGTGCCAACACTCCGACAGGGAACAAGACACTGAAATAACCTATGTCTCCAGTGAGTTCTGCTAAAAGCAAAAGCTACAGAGACATGTTGAAAGGTGATAGTGCTGGATAGGTGGCAGACTACACCATAACATGACGGCATGACATGAAGACGTTTGGAAGCCACTACACTCTACCCCACCCTGCAAAATCTTTAGGCAAGTTGCTACAGGCAGGAGCAGCTGGTGTTGCAAGAACATTCACAGGCTTTTCTCACCTTTCATTTAGTTGTTGGGGTAGAAGAAAAATTCAGAAGGGCCTGAGATATCCACATTAATTTAAAATTTCATTCAATGTCTTTGTAAACAAAAAGTTGGATTCATGCTGAGGGTTCCTAAAGCATCATCCCCATAACCACTAAGCAATACTAAACAGAACAGCTAGAGAAGACTACTCATTCTTTGTTCAGACATTTGGAAGAACACAAATTGTTGAGTTCGTCAAAAGCCAATGTATATTTTTATAAGTAACAGTAAATTTGGTATTTGGGGATATTTTTGAGATTTGCCTATGTGCTGCTATCAGCTTTGAGAACTCTTTAAATTGAGTAGTTGATCAATGGAGATTAAAGTAGAAAGTTACTTTTCATTGTGATTTTTTGACTCCAACAAAGACTTAAGATTACAGTCTTCCTTTCCTTTCACATAAATACTGTGTTTTTAAGTGATTTTGATTACCTGACTTTAGAAAGCAGTCATCAAAGCATACACAACCTCTCCAAGATAAGACAGTACTAGTGATGGCTCCTAAGACTTTAAATGTTCAGAACAATTCCAAATCCGTTTAAAGAGGAAAGAAGGGCAAGACAGGACCACTGATTCTTTATACAGTTGGAGAGATATCTGAAAGGAGTTAGGCCCTGAAATGCTTTACACTGTAAAAGTGTCCACTTCTAATGGTTCAATTGACACAAGCACCTGTTAATGTAAGTCTAAGAGTTTAGACCAATACCCTTCATCTTATTCTGCATCCACACTGGCCAAAGAGGCCATCACGTATCTCCTGTATCATGAGACTCCTGTATCATGACAATAACTCATCAGCATGTGATTTCCCATGCAAAATTATGATCTACCCATTAAGCACATAACTGCTTCCTAACTTGTTCACCCAGGCAACAGGTTAAACAGCTTAAAACCCAGGAAAGATCCATTACTCAACTTGTTGAAACTAACTTACCTAACTTGGACAAACAGGTTTAAACTCACACTGTTTGACTGGAAGAGTAGTCTTTCAAAACTGCAACTGACTGTTGACACAACATACTCCATAGGCATTCATAGCAAGGAACACTGAATTTTGGGAGCACTAAACCATCCAGAAGCAATCATTCAAGTGAGGTTTCTCTAAACTTTTAGGTACCTTGGATGCTACTTTAAAGTTCCAGACAGAAGCCTCTGTGAAAGCACTAAGCAGAGAATCAGTATTTCCTGGCCATATTCTGTGGATTTAACAGATCTTTTATAGCATGTCTGGTTGGTAACAAAATAAGATACTCACAGGTATGGCATGGAATAGGTAGATTGCAGGAAAGGAAACATGCACATCACCAATTGTTTGGTCAAGAACTTCCATTTGACTCAGCACCTCTTAGAATTTTAATATCAGTAGTTTATTTCACTAACACCCCAAAAAATTTAAATAAAACCAGCCTTTATGCTGTCTAACCTAATCATAAGTCCTATAGTGCATGGTGCATCCCTACACTTGTTCTGCTTTTTTCCCACCTGCTTGGTTCCCTGACTGGCTAAGGTCCCTAAATGCTGTCATAATTGCCTGTGTTGCCTAACAATGGTTTAGCTTGTCTACACAGATCCATTAGGGAAAATGATCTCCTACTTCAGCCTAGCCTCAGGGCTGTTTTACCCAGCTGGCAAATCTGAGTTCTCCTAGGAGAAGTGAAAGTCCAAGCACTGTGGCTGTGTTGCACAATGGTGACCAGAGAAGGAAGCATCTCCTCAGTAGCTTGCTGCTACTGGATTACCACTGCACTAACACACGAGTCACACAGCCATTGACACAAGAGAGGAGGCCCAAAGAAGAGATACAGATACAAGGACTCACTGAAACAACACCTCAGCCTTGGCCATATTGACCACCATCAGTGGTCCACTCTGGCCTCCAACTGGGAGTCGTGGAGACACACCATCTGTAACGATGTTGTCTCTTTTGAAACCGCATGCAGAATCAGCCTGGAGGAGAAAAGACAACGCAGAAAGAGCCGTGCCTTGACAGAGCCACCTACGGAGACTTTCTGTTGTGCCTTTTGCAACCGGACTTGCCTATCTCGCATTGGCCTTATCAGCCATTAGCGCGCTTGCAGCAAGCATGGGTAAAACCCTCCCACATCTTCGTTCACGAAGTCCAGCCATGATGATGATGATACTCACAATAAGCTAAATGAAGATAAGGGTTTGACAACATTCTTTCAAGGCTTCTCACACCTCCTTTGCAGGTGAACCTTCATTGATCAGAGATTGCCTTCTTCCCATCAGAACCACTGAGGGATTTGTCAAAAGGAGCCAGAGCTCCCACAGCAAAGACAGAGCTTGCTGTTTGTGAGGCTGTTAAGAACATAAATGGGTACAGAGTCAGCTCAAATGCAGGGGCCATGTAGCTTTCAATTTAGTGAGTCACTGTAGAACCACAGCACACCTTGTGCTTCTGGGGAGCCCTGTGCAAATGCAGTGCTTCTGTTCTCAACTGTTCTGACCTTCTGCAGAAGCACTTCGGCTTCCACATTCTACTCACTAAATGTTTTATGTTCTGTCCTGCCTCCTGTAAGTCAGGGGAAGACAAAATTAAAAACGAGTTGAAGCCAAACATACAAGAACAGGGAGTGGTGACAGTTCTTTCAATGAAAGTAGCATGCAATGAACAAGAATCATGGGATGAAGAAATCTACTGATCCCAACTCCTCACTCCTGCCCCAGTATCCCCGGCCAGTAATGTCTTTTCATTCATCTGGTGAAGTAGATTAGGAAGGTAATTCAGTTGCACTATTTTTAAAAGCATAGCCCAGTATTGCGCGCTAACGCGACAAGGGAAGGGTCCTTTATTGTGAAGGTGGAGGCGATAAAGGAGGGGTCCGACAAGTGCCTGAGGTGGTAAAAAGTGAGCCTTTATTCAACAGGGGAGCCCCTCTTTTATAGAGGAGCAAAGGAAGGCTCAGAAAAAAGAGGTGGGGTTTGACAAACAAGGAAAAGGATAGGAAGGAACTTTCCAAGTTGGGTAGGAGTGGGTGGATACATAACCATATATGTAACGAAGGGGTGGAACATGAACAAATATGGAACTGGTGCACTGCACCAAAGATTAACCAATCACAGAACAGGTATTGACCTCTATTACAGCATGAGGAAAAATATACTTAAAAACCATTTTAAAAACCATTAACTTAATAAATAGTCTATTTAAAGTTCTCCCGCTTGATTGTAGTTTTGATTCCTCCCACTTCTTCATTCATTGGGGCAGTATATCTGCTTCCACCTCTCATAGTCCTCTCATCATATTTCACTACCACAACCCCTGACAGCCCAGCTCTTCAATTACTACATTATCATACAAATATCTGCTGTGTCAAACACAGATGATGCGCAGGAGTAATTAGCCAGGGTCTTTTCTGATGCTAGCATGAAACAAGACTATTTATGAGAACATATTTTGCAACTTAGTCCTAGACATCAAAGAGTTAATACTGTTCTGTGTAGAAAATGAGTTCCTGAAAAGCGCTATAAAGTTCAGTAGTGGGCAGAAATTATTTCACAGAAAGATTCAAAAGCTAAAAGATAGCTCAGTATTTGTTAAATTCAGGGTGACTCCAGAGAGTAATTCATAAGCTTCTAAATTAATATTTTTAAGGAGGTCATAAAATGTGAACTTTAGTAACTGCTACAGCCAATCAAGCTGTCATCAATCTCACCCTAGACTACTAACACACTAGTAATTACCTACTCAAATTACTTTTAAAGTTTAAAAAAGCTTATCTACAGATAGTATTGTAGCATAATATACTGCTGTCTTAAAAACGGCAGTGTAGTGAATGCTCCTGGTTAATCTTTTTATTATTTCAGATTCCAATTTCTGTAATTTGTTCTCTATTTCTTCCGTGTTTTTCTGGCAAATTGTCTTCAAAAAAATCAATACATAGTAGATCTGCAGAGAAGGGTCAGTAAAGAGTAAAGACATCAGTAGTCTTAGTAGAGGAAGGATTACTGCAAATGAGGATGGAAAAGAAATAGTACTTACTTCAAACTCACTCAAAAGGATATTTAGAGATTCAACACAGAAACTGAAAAAAACAAATATATTTTAAGTTATTTTAATATTAAAGCTATCAGAACAAAAAATTAATGAAGACGTGAATATTGTGGGAAGTTCACCAATAAAAAATTGCAAACAGAAACAGACAGAACCAACTTGTTAAAAGTTAACATGGTCTAATGATGGCTTACATTGCTTAATTTTTCACTATATATCAATAGTAAAAAGTGCTCTGTTTCATTCTGCTATATTGTCAATATCCTTATGTAACTACTAATAGAAAACTTTGTAATTCAGGTCATGCGGTAAATCTGCTGACCAATTTTTTCTTCTTCCACCCTAAAGGCTAGAGCTACTGCTCTTTGCTCTTTTGTCTCACATTTTTCAGTAACAGAACCCACAAAGAAATTTGGCTACATCACAGTAATACATCTAAATACAAAATACACAGGACATTGCTTCTAGGAATAAAGAATTCCAAATTACAAAACCAGAAAACACCTTTTTCAGATTCCAAAAAGCAGTTTTGCAAACTAACTGATGAAATTTTACCATGGGGAAAAAAACCCCACAAGCAAAAACCAACCAAACAACATCCTCCCCACAGCAAACAAAATCCAACCAGCCAAATAAATAAATAGCTTGTAGGTCCCACAGAGTTCAAATTTCTCAATATCAGAAACAAATATTCACCAATTATTGACTTCGTATTTTAAAAGTAGACAGACTTCCCTCCCCCAAAGATACTGAATAAGTACTCTTAGATACAGCAGCAAAAGCAGATTTCTATTCTCTGTAGAAAGATTAACCCATTTAAAGTATGTTCCAGTAGATAAGCAGTTATTGCTTCGAAATCAAGGCGCATTCAATTACTAAACAATGTATGAAAGCAAAGTTTTCAAATATGGGCAGGTAACATTCCCCTTTCATGTAAGAACTTGTTTGAAAGTTGATCAAGATTTCAATTACTCAGAAATACAAACTTCACTTTTCTGAACATTTGTACTGCAAAATTCTATGCTGTAGAAAAGTTTTCTAAACCTGCTCACTTGCTGCTTACTGGTTATTTCTACTTTTGTGTTCTTGACAATACTTCTAATTTTGCTTACCCTTACACAACTTTTTTTTTGCCTAAGAAGTGAAGGATGGTACAGAGTTTTGAAAACAGCAGCAATGAGAAAGGTTAAGATTGTAGAACTGTGCAAATAAATAGGATCCTTACACTCACTGTTTTTTGTTTTCAAAGTAAAGTATTACAGCAAAACCAACACAGAATGAGTTGGTGCTGGCCTAAATGTGATTTGTGTGATGGGCGTTGGTGGGCTACAATAGTAATCAATTGATGTATTTGAGTCTACCGTAAAGCAAAGATAACTGGTTGCAGCGGTGAAATGTATTTGCACCATGTTAGTCCAGCAATTTCCTTTGTAGTTTGTATAAAAACACAAATTTGTGTGTCATTTCTACCCCCCTCCCCACTTTCCAGCAAAACGTTTTAGCTTCCCATTCACTGTGTATGCCCCATTCCAAAGCACAAACTCATATAAAAGATTCTTATGAAAAGCTTTGACAAACAGGATGTAGCTGCCCAAAGTTTTCTATAAATTCAACTGTAACCTATCAAAAACTAATTCAACTCCCAGAGCAGAAAAGAAGATGGATACATGCCTCTTGCAACACAGAAACATTCTTCTGGTTTTTATTCAAACACCTGGAGTCATGTTTTTCATTGGTACCTTAAATCCAAAGAGAGATACTTTGCTTCAGTTCACACAAACAGAAATTCTGCTGACATAGTAGAGATGTATACAGGTTTTTGCAAGAAATTCAAATATTAGCACGAGAACTGAAACAGGAAAAATATCACAGAAATGTTGAAATGGGAACAAATTCTCTCCAGTTTTTGTTTCACTTGTGTAGCCATAGTGCCCTCCAGCAGCTGAAAGAGAAAATACAAGGCTTTCTCTATAGGAAAAATAACACAAAATCAGAACTAGGCTGGGGTTTTTTTTTGGTTCTTTTGAAGCAGAGAAAGGACAGTTTGCAAATGTGAGAATATTCCTTCATGTTGAAACAAGGTACTCTAATGGAAAGGACACTTCTTTTAGCTTTTATGCAGCAGAGCTCTGCAGAACTGGGAAGCTCTATAAAATGAGAGGCTTTGTACCCTAAAGGCATTTCTATGATTCCGTAGATCTCATCTACACTATAGATGCATTAGCAACATGCGCAGAATTTTGGCAAAAGGATATAGGTTCGTACATGCATAGATCAACATACATTTTTGTGAAGTCTTTGTGTTCTCTTTGGTTCAAATATATTTATTGCACTAAATTTTGTGCAAGATGGAGAATAAATTATGACCTTTAAAACCTAAGAAACTTTTATCATTTCTCTAGAGAGCACATTATTGGTTAGAGAAGAGTTTGCACGCCTCAGAGTTTGGAAATATTCTGTCTAGCTGCAGATCATTACAAAAACATTTTTGAGAAGTTTGTGTTTCTCTTCCCTTCGCATTTAAAAGAACACTAAGCTTAAGAAAGAGAAGTAATTCTTCTGCAATTGGAAAATGGACAAGAGTACTGAAGTCTTAAGGCCTGTAAACAACATTTTTTATTTCAAATCATCTCCATAGTTTGTAAGAAGGAACGGTAAACACATTTGCTTTTTTCCCTCTCCTCTTTCTTTTAAAATAAAACTATGTTCTACATGGTACAAAAAGACCTGATTTTAAAAAAATAAATAAAATTTACCTATCAAGTTACTATAAAAAAAATTATGTGAATCTGCAACACAAAAAGGTAAAATACTGTAGAAGAGTAAAAAGATGATTTTAATCTCTCTGAATCCAAAAGGTCCAAATGAAACAAATAAGTCTACTGCAGATGCTTTTCAGAAAAATGAATTTTCAAGAGTACATGCCTCAGAATTTTTTTCTCCTTTGCTGATAGGGAAATACTAAAATCCAGGTTCATCAACTAAAGCAGACATATGTGCTGAATGTGGTGTTCCAGTCTTTGGCAGAGAAAGGTGAGAAACTGAATTAGTCTGGACTGCTAATAAAGCAGGAAGGATCTCGTAGTTCAAGAATTCAAACTTAAATATCAAAATTACTACAAAATACCATAGGTCTAGATGAGATGATTTTCAAAGACATCAACAGGTCTCAGGATTACAAGATTACTGTAAGAAAAAGAAAAAGAAGTTAATCTTCACTCACATGAACCAAGAACAAAGTACCAAAATTCAGAGAAGTTTTACCATTAACACATTATAGAAGGATTTTACAAATAATGATCTATTAGGAAGAAATTTCTTGTGCAGTATGTTTTTGAAATCCCTATCATTAATGTTCCAATTAGATCTCAAAAGAATTAAAAAAAAAAAAAGAAAAAAAGGAAAAAAAATCATTTGTTGCAAGAATTTTTGCTATCTACAGATTTGAAACATGGTTCAAAATAAAACATGCATATCTAAATAAAAAATTTTACAGTATTTAGGTAACTGTATGACAAGAACAATAGCGTGTTTAGAAAGGTCTGCACTTTCAGCAAGTCCACAAAAACTGCAGTTCATTTTTGCCAAGGATCACTTTACAGATCTATTGGCTCAAATGAAAAAGGTAGTCTTTTATCTTGATCAAGCACTTTTGTCTGACTTAACAAGTTCACTTGAAAGTAACGAAGTGCTGTGACATCAGTACAGTAAGAAACAGCTCCACTCAGAAAAGTATGAAGAACAAAAAAACTGTTTCAATATTCACACTTATCCAGAAATCCCTCACATTCCTTCTGTTCTTTCCAATTGTTATAACCTTAATTTGTTAACTGTAACTTACTTTGCTAAAGGCAATAAAAGATTAAGTAATAAAGGGTTATATTTTACTATGTCTTCTTTAGTTGAATTAGAGCAAATTAGGTGCTTCATTGAAGGTCTCTGCCCCTTCATGTTACTTTGCGTATTTATACAACTGTAGTCTATAACTGGTGGAAGAAAAAAAAAATAAACCTTCCTCCCATCTATTTCTGGTGAGACCTACTAGTTCACAGTTTATTTAAAAAAATGAGGAAACAGCCAAAATAACTCCCTTGAGTCAAAACCAGATTTTACACATCTTTTTGTTCTCTTTTATGCTCATGCAACAACTGACAATTACAAATCATCTCTTCCATATGCAAATCCTCAAATAAATGTTCTGTTCTTAAAAGCCACCCAAGGGCTGATAAGAACAGTCAACAACGAAGTCAAATGTTACTCAAGTACAATTATGCTACACTGTCCTCAGATACCTAAGCCAGCCAGGTAGTAATTTTTTACCTTTTTTTCTAGTTCAGGAACAAACTGTTTTCAGTGTAGTTTAGAACAGAAATCAATTTTAAGTGTCTGAAGTTTACATGACTACTTTTCAGTGTGTGCTTTTTCTATTTAACAGACCTGCCCAGATTTGGTTGCAAAGTAAGTCCCACACCTTTGTGTTTCAGCAACAATTAATTTGTATTTCTCTTATGAATATTTTGAGTTGAAATAAGTGAGTTTTAAGAAAAAATATAAATAATACTGGCCCTAAGTGATTCTTCACAGAAGTATTCTTTTCACTGTTTTGTAGAGATTTTAATATATTCTGAATTACTGACTCCCATTACTTCAAATTTTTCACAGTTCATTCAAGTGTTATTTAAAATAATATTGCCGTTGAACTGCATGTCAGCTCACATCTC
The DNA here is from genome assembly GCA_013399695.1 of Formicarius rufipectus. NCBI lineage: Eukaryota > Metazoa > Chordata > Aves > Passeriformes > Formicariidae > Formicarius > Formicarius rufipectus. The sequence goes on along the minus strand of VXAU01001614.1, from coordinate 88,796 downwards.
ATTCAAGCCCTTTAGCATCCAAGTGGAAAAGAAAATACCTTCTTCAATGTTTACCTTTTCTTCCATGGAAATTTTGAAAAGCTGTCTGAGGAAAACCAAGCCAGCAGAATGTTCAGTTTGTTGATTCAAACAAGGAAGGATGCAGCTCCAGCTGACAACAGATTTCACTGAAGGCTATGTTAATAAGGATCTGACTGAACTGAAATTACAATAGTTGGCTAAGATAGTAGCAAAAAATGGAGGGGAGAGCAGAGCTAGACAAGGAATAGGTAGACAGAGCAAGCAAAAAAAAAAATCATACTAAGAAAGTAATTTGATAATGACAGAAATATTCACAAAATCCATTCAGATTGCAATGGGGAGACTCTTTCCTTTATGCTGAATGACATACAACCACAGACCGGTGTCAACTGAAACAAATAGTTGGGGTTGTTTTTAAAGCAAGAATAAACCATTCTGATCCAGGTGTTCTTTAACCATTCCGATTGTCACAAGGTAACAGCATGAGGACAAAATACACACCTGGATAAAGTTTTTGGGAAGAAGGTGGTAAAAATAACTTTAAAAGGTTTCATCACCTTACCAGTAGATCAAGGCGCAAAGTTACTACAAAATTAATCTTGGATGGATGCATTATGAGGCTGAATTCAAAACAAGCAGGTAAACTTGGAATACTAGTTTTAAAATTACGTGATACAGCAATGTAAAAAACACTGATAGTTGTCATTAGCTTGTGTTTTGGCTGACTGAATTGAAAAGGTAGGTTTGAGCACCAGACAAAGCATGCTACAGCATCACCTTAAGGCAGCATGGACAATCTTTACCTGGGCTGCACCTGCTCTCTAATAAAACACACAAAAAGCTTCCATGTCCTGGACTGTCAACTTGGCACCCTTCAAATGTACTAAATTATTAAATAAGTAAAGTAGGAAAGCTTGTATTTAATTCAGTGAACTGCAACAGCTCATTTTGATCACTGGATAAAAAGGTTCTTAAAATATTTTATTTTGCCTGAAATTCAGTGTAAAAGGAAATCAACTTCCCAAATATAATTCCTCATGGCAAAATTTAGAACTTACTGTAACAAGCATGGCAGTCAATTGTGACATTTCAATGTGAAACTAAAACTATACACAAATTTTAAGTGCATATTTTTTTGCAACAAGATATGCATACACATGGGGACAGAGGAAAAAAACAAACCAAATAAAACAAAAACCCCTTGACATAACAAACAAAAACCCCAAAAACAAACAAACAAAAAACCAAAACCAACCAACCAAACAAACACCAAAAAACAAACCCAAAAAACCCACACCAAAGACAAGCCAGGATCTGGGTCTCAAAATCCCTTCAGAAAATTGAAAAGCATGAACAAAAATTCTACAGCTGGAGCTCTTATTTCTGGAATGCTACTATTTCTACTTTCCTCCATTCCTATTCTGGAATTGACAAAAAAAGGGCAGGGACATGACTTATACTAGTTCTCCCTCTCTCCCCAGCAAAAGACAAAAAGATGGACTAAAGAAAATATGCTGTTAACTGAAGCACTATCACAGTATATTCTGCATTGGAAGGGACCCACAAAGATCACCACATCAAGCCCTTAAGTTAATGGCCATATGGACTCATATACATATATTTAATAAGTAAGACAGTGGTTTTATGATGCACTCATTAAAGAACTGATGGGGGTGGGGTAGAAAATAATTTTGAAAATAGTCGAGCCAAATGCTGCTTAATGAAAATAAACCCAAGTCTTTCTGAGAGGTCCCTTACTGCAAAGGCAGTTCCCTTTCCTAAGGAGCAGAGAAACTTCAGACCTCACGTAAAAGACTGACCTGTTACAAAGAGCCAATGAAGTATTTCTGTGGAGTATACTAAAATTTCACATAGGTACATTTTTGAATTGTGAATATATGCTATAGTGTGAACTTAGCATCTGCCAAGTGTTATGTTTGAAATAAAAAAATGAAAATCATAGAAACACAGAAATGTAAAGAATGCATTAGCATGTGTAGTCAAAATTTTTAGAGGATTACGTAGCAAATATTTCACTTCTCACATATTTTTCTAAATCATATTTCAGTGCTGCATGTTATTTTTGTGGGATCAAATTTCCTTTTAACGTTGCACAGTGCAGAGTTATAGAAAAAAATTCCTTATTGCTGGAATATTAGTCTATTTACCATCTGACTTGTGTCACTTTCAAATTCAGAACATCCTGGAGTTTTTATGTAGAGTATGCCTGTGTCTTAATATAGATGAAACATGATTGAGATTTCTTTTTCTGTATTTTTTTTTAGTATAAGTGATAGTGATTCAAGCTCCTTTTGTGAACATGGGGGTGGGGTTTGCC